>JAZKJV010003356.1:0-558370 GCA_037367405.1 Ottelia alismoides
TGAGACCCTTATGCTTGCCTTTATTTGTTGTTATACCCCTATACATGGTCTGACACGTGCTTCGTCACGTGGTTTCTTTGGGTTAATTGCACTAGATACCCCTATTGTTCGGGATGTTAACAGTTGAATGAAACTTTTAGTTTATTTGCATTTATACCCCTGTGCGTGATATATTTCAACATGTGTGTGATATTTTGGGTATTTTGCGAATAAGACCCTGGACTTTTGGTACCTATTACCAATAAGTCCTTGGAACTTATTTTCATTGCATTTGGGTCCCTGAGTGCCCCAGGCACGTGCGTGGCGCGTGTTTTGCTGGGTTAATTGCACCAGACCCCCCAGACTCTCGGGTATTTGCACTTTGGTCCCTGTGCACTGTGCCCTCTCTTTATTTTTGAATAAAATAGCAAATTACCTCCAAATCCAACGAAAATTGGACACATGGCTCCTGCCATGGTGTAAAATTTTCGAGGATCTTTGAGGACATTTTTGTTTTCATTTGATATTTTTAAAAAATCAAAAACACCTAATTTTTGCTAATGTCTAACTTTAAAAACCCCTAAAAAACATTAAACAGTGTCCAAAAATTACAAAAAAATTCTCTAATGTCTATTTTGTTGTGTTTGATTTTCTAGCCAATTTTGGTTATTTTCCATTACTGAAAACCACTAAAAATTGAAAAACACCTAAAAACTTATAAAAATTCTAATAATTAAACCAAAAATCAAAAAATAATAAAATAGGTGCCTAAATTTTCCTTGTTTTATTCTCTTTACAGGAAAATTATTCCCAGCTAACTTAGGGGCTTTAGATATTTTATCTAGGCCTTTTTAGCTCGGCTGGACAGTACCTTTGATTTCATCTACTGTTTGATTTTTAGAAATTAAATAAACATCAGAAAATTCTCAAAAATTCACCAAAAACACTAAAAATTGTAAAACACATAAAAATATTTTTGTTGGAATTTTTGATTGATTTTTAGTGTATTTAATAATTTGTTGAAGTGTGTGCTTACTTGTTTTTCTTATTTTCTTTATACTGTAAAAATCCAAAAATATATATATAATTAAAAACCATTAAAAATATTTTCTTCTTTTATTTTATTTCTCTTTTTGACTACTTCATAGGCCGAGAGGCCAACCCGTGCTCCTTGAGTTCGACCCTGGTCGCTATACCAGGTTAATCCAATAGCGAGACCGCTTTCGCGTTTTTGATCGATTTTGTCTATTATTAGTGGTCTGATTTTTCTTGATTGACTTAGCTGAGTGACCGAGGTCACAACGACCATCTAGATACCTTTGCCTTAGTCGCTCGGCTCGTCATCACCCGACTCCCATCTTCTCGGACCGCTACCAATATATACTCCGAGCTCCATCCACCTTCCTCGCACCTTCGGCCACCGTATTCGACTCCTAGGACCTCTACCTTCCTGCCTTGAGTGACAACAAGCTTTGGGAGGTGTCGCAGCGAGGATTGAGGTGCCCTAGCCCTAGGCCTGGCGGTCAACACCGTCGAGCTCCACCACCGGCGAGCACGAGCCTCTCATAGATGCTTGATTAAATCACAGATCACAAATCTAATCTTCTCAATGCATCTGAATCACATTCATATCAATGACTAACATTTGGACCAAGATCAGATCACTTCTCTACTGAGAGGAGACACTAAGTTGCAGACCCGTTTCATCACTCCCTAGAAATTCAAGCGTCATGGTTATACAATCGTTTATGATAACATAACCCTCAGGTATTCCTAATACCTGTACATCCTACATACTGAAAGACCCAAAATAAATCTGAAGGATTATTCAATTTTACACTATCTCAAGATCTTCTTATTTGATCATTAGGAGTTGGTATCGATCATATACTTTCCAAAAGCACATATCATACTCAGGTATTGATAATATACTTCCCAAAAGCATATATTAAACCTACAAATTCAATCAAGCTTCCAAAGTGAGATGACCGTGTATGGAATTTGATTCTTCCCAATATCTCATGAGTGAGCTCATGCCTCCCGGTTCAGTAATGAACATGTATGATCCCTTGAGAGATAGTATTACTCATATAACCTTCTATGGACACCAGTGTGTCGGTGTATAGACCTTGATTAGGTCATCAACCTATTGATTTACCAAATATACATACTCTGACATATAGTAACACATCTGTCTCCAGTCTATACATTGACGCGCAGGTGTACTATATGTCATCAACATATTGGTAAGAGGATGTATGCCTATACTATGACAACATACAACATAGGTCTTTGGTTATCTTGATCTCGTTAAGTCAAATCTTTGACCAAACTTATCTAACACCTTGGAATCTCTATTCCTATGTATAATAAAATACTTGTATAAAATACCTAGGTATAATAACTATAACTATGCCTATGTGAATTATAGTTTTATTTATTTAATTGTACATAATACATCAAAAAAATAAAATAAAAATATATTTGAGTATATATAATTAAGATGTAAATTTATCAAATAATAAACAAAATAAATAAAATAAAAAATACAAAATAAAAATAAAAATAAAATACTAAAATATATAGATAGATTTACCCAGTGTTGCAGAAGACGGTATTCGGTATTCAGTCGGAGGGGTCATTGAATAGAGAATAATCGGTATTCGGCCGACTATTCGGAATTATTCAGTTTTGTATTTTTTAATATAAAAATTATTTATAATACATATATTCTTATATTTTTATACATATATGGTCATTATTTAACATGAATCCAAGATAAAAGTACCAATCAATATAATAGACATATAGAATTTGACATTTGTGGCGATACCATGGTAAAATGTAACCCATAAATATTGAAAATTGAAAATAAAAAAATAAAAATATGAAGAGTCAAACTCCACTCGGCCTCATAGTCGGGCCAGTCGGCCGAATAGTCGGCCGACTATTCGGTCGGGCCGACTATTGCCCGACTAGAGGTTTGTTCAGTCGGGTACCCCACCGCACCTCATAATCGGACCGACTATTCGGGATAGTCGGCCGACTATTGCAACACTGGATTTACCTTTATAGCCCTTAAAAGGGGGCTTGTAATTTTAAACCTCTAAAAAATAAATAAAAATCACTATAAAATACTTTTTAAAATAATAAACATTTTGATTTTATAATCTAAAATCAATAAAATCATTTATTATTTTTAATCAATTTTCTAATTATTTTTTCCAACGATTTCTTTGGTTGGTCCACGTGGACCAACCAGATTCAACCGTTGGTTGACCTTGATCAACTCTCTGATCGAGGTCTGCCATTGCGTCAGACCTTGTTTTTTTTCGTCTTTGTGGATTTATCGAGGTCGGCTCCTTCATTTTTTTCATGATACTTTCTTCATGACTTTTCATGCCTGAATATCCATGATTCACGCCTAGGTCTTTTCTTGGGCATTAGATCATCGATGCACCTGCTTTGCCTCGATTTTCTAGCCGCGTTGGTCATCTTATTCAAAACCAAACCCGACCTCTCCTTTCTTCCTCGAACCTCTTTGACCTAGCTTCACGTCTGCTCCTGGTGTGCTCGTGGTAGAGGAAGGTGACAACTTCCTCCCTCGACCCTTGGTGGCGGCGTTTGACGCAGGGAAGGGCGGCTTCCACCCATCGCCGGAACTCCACTCCTGGCGGTCCTATCTCGCCACTCTGCAGATGAGGTTTCCCCTTTTTTATTTTTTGTCTTCTTGTATTTATTTGATTATCTTCAGCCTTAGGACCAGATCACACGTTTATTTTTGCCGATCCACAGAGTGATTCTTTCGCACCACCCCTCGTCGGAGCTTGCTCCGACGAACTCATCTATCGCCGTCCCCGCTTCCGTTTGCCATATGGAGGGTTGCGACACTTTTCCCGCGACCTCCCCCCCCCCCCCAACTTATTTTGCAAGTTCTGGAGTAAAGACCTCATCTGGAGGTGATTTTGCGCGAGTGCTAACTCCCAGGACCGTCGGAGCTTCCTCGAGCCGCTGAAGGCCATCAGATGGCCTTCGGCCCAATCTAAGCCACATGGGAGTTGCGGAGTTGCAGCAGGAGTATCAAGCACTAGTCGGAGGGCCTCCCGGTGCCAGGGAGCTCGTGCATCGGCGGATTCAAACTCATTGTGAACGAGTTCTTCGAGCGTTCTTGCAGGCCATCTTCGCATCGCCGGATCATGAGGTGTTCTTCCTGCACTCCAGCTGTCGTCGGATGATGTTGCGCCACAACCATTGATCGCCCTCGGATGATCTAATCAAGGCCGTCGGCAGCGAAAGGGTATTGGACATCCAGAGCTTGACACGTGTTCAAGTGACGCATTTCAGCCGTCCGATCCGTTAGCCTGGGTATTTTGCACTTTTAACCCCGGCGATTTTGTATTTAAATATTAGGACATAAACTATCATCTGCCATTGTTATATTTTGTAAAATTTGCAAAACAACCTATGAACTTTTCTATATTTACATTATGGTCCCTAGCCACGTCACCTTATGTGACTTGTGCACATGAGGCGGGGCCATTTTGCAGAGACCCCCTTATTGTTTAGCATATTTAGATTCAGTTCCAGAACATTTTAATTAAGTTGTTATCTTCTTGAAAAATTGTATTCCTGAAGACGTTTCAAATACCACACATGAGTCACTGGACATGCGAGTTTAATAAATTGTATTCCTGCCCTCGGATATTTGTTAATTACGGACAGGTCCTCGCCAAGTCACGTGCCCCGTGCACGTGGTCTTGGCGTTTTTGCATAAACGCCCCTGCGGGTTATGGCTTTAACATTCGGTCTAGAAAGTATTTTTAATACGTTATAATTTTGTGAGAAAATTGCACTTTGGCCCCTAAGGTTCTGGATATTTACTTATATGCCCTTACTAGTAGTGTAGTTTCTCTTTGTTGTCTCTATTTATTTCATACATCTACAAAATTCAAAAAATCGCCAAAAAATAGGCATACATTGTTGTTGCATTGTGCTTCTACGCTATATTTTTAGTTTGCATTTTTGTTGCATTTTAATATTTATAAAAATTCAAAAACAAGCATTTTCTTTTCTATTTACATTATAAAATCCATAAAAATTATAAAGACTTTTTGAAAAAATCCCCAAAAATATATTTTGTCTACTTATGTATGTTTTAATTTCAGTCCAAAAAAAATAAAAAAATACAGAAGAAAAGCCCTAAAAATTGTAAAACCCCAAAAATCTTCATAAAAATATTAAAAATCCATAAAAAATCATATAATATCGATTTCTAAATTTTCTCCATTATATTATCTTTAATTTAAAATTAATATGGAGAATTTTTGTTATTGTTTTGTATTTTATTTCTCCATTTTAATTTCATCTTTATAATTTATTCACTGTTTTCAGTATTTTTTACTTTAAAAATAACAAAAAAAATTAGCAAAAATATAGAAAAATCATAAAAACATCAGAAAAATATAAAAAACCTAAAAATATTTTACTTCTTGAATTTTGATTATTTTTACATATTTTTATAAATATATTATCTCTCTTGTCTTTTATTATATATATACTTTATTTTATCCTTTAAAAAAGAGAAACTATAAAGAAATATAAAATATAAAAAGAAAATACAAAATCAGAAAAGTAAAAATCATAATATAAAAATATAAAATCAAAAATTAAATAAAAATATAAAATTAAAAACCCACAAAAAATAGCACTTGTATAGACAAATACATCACATTCACATTTGAGCTTGATTGCCCCGATCTACCTGTTTGCTTCCTGTGTTCGACATTCTACACATATTTGCACCTATACACATCTTTGTTGTAGAGTTATAATAAATTTTAACTACGCGTCGCTTTTCATTGTTTGATCTTTGTTGTGGGTTAATTGTTGTTTGAATAGGGATTTCTTACGGGTCGCGACAGCGACTGCATCTTCGCCTTGTGTGAGACGTGTTTTAGACCCGTGAAAAATCGCTTTCAACACAAGGGTAGTTGTGGCGATATCGCAACGATGATGCGACGATGACGGTGTCTTCTATCTAGGGTTTGGGTGGACGGCCACCCAAAGAGAGAGAGAATGAAAAGAGAGAGAGAGAGAGAGAGAGAGAGCTTGATGTCACAATAGATGTTTTAACTTGAAGATCAAGGGGCGCCTCTTCTTATATAGTACTTTGGGAGTCTAGGGATCATAATCCATGGACTACACAAAATCAATGGATGAGATTGGTTTGTACTTTTTTCAATGGCCAATATTTTGTTGTAAAAATACAACAACAACTAATTTAATTTAGATTAAATATATATTGATAAATAAATATAAATTAATCCTAAAATTAAATCAATCAAACATAGAAATAATGGAATGGAGATTACACCTTTCCATGTAATAGAGTGGACGGCCACCCTTTCCTAATGGGATTGGACGACCACCTAATGAGATTACATTATTCTTTGGAAACCTCCAAGATTTACAACAACAATTATTGTAAATTATTCAAAATTAATAATTCACAATTAATTTGTAAATATTGCAATATTGCCATTGGAAATTTGTGAATCACATTCACAACCCAACATAAAATGTGATTTATAGTGTAAATGTGATTTATGCTAATATTCATCATTGATCAAATCATATCACACATGATAAATTGTATGTCCCTATAACTCCATTGAGTTTAGGTGTATCCGGAGGAGTGAGATAGGAATGAAATTCCTTTCTCCACAAGGTATTTCCTGAATTCATCTAACAGGTACATGATATCTAGGTTAGATGAAATTCATCTTATCTTCCTTCAAACTTTGGTTCTAAACCAAAATTGTGAAATCTGTGAACATTTCAAAGCTTTCTAAGGTGAATGGAAGAAATATCTTATATCACAAATAATCATCGAATGATATCACATCTCATCAATGTTTATTATGATACATATGATATACATACATCAATATGTATGAGATCTTGAATACCTTATCATTTTGCACCATTCCCAGAGAAGGGTGCATTGGCCTTTTTCTACTTTAAATACAATATTCACAAGTATGTAAGATTTGAAATTTCTGACATTTTATAGCTTCATATCTTACTTGTCTATTGATCAAATCAACAGACAAATGTCCAAGGCTTGATGTCAGATCATTGTCAGATGATCTTCATCGTCCTATTGATCTTTTAAGGTTTTAAATTTTCAGTATTAGAAAAGTTAATGAAGAATTCATTAATATTCTAATTTAGCAGAATCCTCTAGATATCAGATTACCATATGAAATATATCTATCATAACTCATTATGATAGGTCTATTCCAGAATTCATGCTTATTTCTAATATGTAGAAATAAACAATGAGTGTATCTGATATTTGTGTCATAGAGACACTCTCTAAGACTAAGGGCTCTCCCACTAAAATTATGAAGTTTATTAATCCAATAGAGATTATTGTAACAATTGCATCAATATCCATGTGGATGACTATCAAACCTTAAGATCAAAATTTTCAATCTTCTAAAACATATGCAACTAGTTGCAAGTGACATTAGAAGATTGAGAAACAATTACTAGACTTTGATCTTATATAATAAGCAAGTTTATTTTAGTGATCAGATGTAGATATAGATTATTATGATGCACTATCCAAGTCCTTCTCTAAGGAATCTAGATAGACTAGATAGTCACACTATCAATTCATCGGTTTATTGCAGAATTAGCATTCATCCAACTCTTTGGATGTCATATGGAAGTCCAAGAAGTACAATCAACCCATTGATTGTCCTTCTCATTTTGGTTCTGACCCATGCTTCCATTGCGCTCCCTTTATCTATAATCAACCATTGCTTAAGACAAATGGTTTCTTATGTCGAATTCAAAAGATTTCAATATAAGAGTATTTCAACATTTATACATGTTTCATTCAATTCATACAATGTGAATATTATGAATCTTCATGAATGACTAGAATATAGATAGCAGAATGATGGCACTTATCATGTCTACATCCATATAAAATCTTAAAACATTGGTTCAGGTAGGTAGTCGAACATTTTGAATACATCATCTCTTATAGGGCCACCATTCTGCATGATGCAGTGAACCATATCATTCATGATTAAATCTCAAGAGCACATATGTATTCCAGAATATCTTCTTAGATTTTATAAGGATTTTTAACAATTATGATCATCATCGACATGTCACTTCCAAAGTACATTCGATGAGATCAGGACTATAGAGACATACAGACCCTAGGGTTGTAGTCCTATTATCTATTTAATCGTCATTCCTCATTCTTATGAGGAAACTTGTACATTGCAACCACATACATTATGTGTCCAGCTGCAAGTACAATATCTTGATCATGGATCCAATCCATGATATTTTATTGGTTACTATTGAGTATAACTTTGAGTAGGTTTTAATGAAGGATTATCTGGAATAAGAAATTTGCATATATATATATATATATATAGAGAGAGAGAGAGAGAGAGAGAGAGAGAGGAAAATGGGGCTGCCCCCTAGGGGGAGCTAACTTAGCTCCCCCGCCCTATTTTCTTCAATTTTTTTATTTTTTTTTGAAATTTTTTTCCGTGAATATTCATCACTATATCCCTATATTATGTCATAAAAATTTCGTGTGAAACAGAGACTCCTACGGCCTCCATCCAGGCAGTCATTTTTTTAACGGTAACAAGATTTTTTAAATCAACCTCGTTTGGATGGAGGTCGTAGGAGTCTCTGTTTCGCATGAAATTTGAATAAAATAATATAGGGATTTAATAATGAATTTACACGGTTTTATATTTCAAAAAAAATAAAAAAAATTGTGAAAAAAGGGTGGGGGAGCTAAGTTAGCTCCCCCTAGGGGGCATACACATTTTACCCACATATATATATTACTTTGATTTAGGAATTTTTATATCAAAGTTGTCTTACCTTGTAAACATTGAAAGTTCATTCCCTTAATCACTTTCAATGTAAGAGATATACTTATAATTATCTCTCAAAAAGATCTGGGATCTCCTTCCTTATCTTTGTCACATCCCAATAATATTAGAACTTGTAACTCGGATAAAAAGAAGCGGGAACACACTCTACCTTGCAAGTCCAATTTGCATTCCCTATTTGGTCTTTAACACCTGGTCCCACCACCCCTAAAGTGATGTTGACCCGTCGTTAATTGAATCAATCGTCAATATGATTAGTACTCGCTATGCGCAATCCAATATCACCCTAATAATATGAGGACTCGATATTGGGGTCGCTACGCATACGGCCTTAATATTTAGAGAAGCAAAGAGCTCGATCCATATGTGCTTGCATACAGGAGCTCTTACTTCGGACAGGCATCTCCTACATACAATCCCTGATGATGGAACCTTTCGCCTTGGTGGTGGGAGACCATGGATGTCACTTATGTGATCGTCCATATCATATTCAAATTTTAATTACTCATTATGAATCATATTCATTACGATTAATTCTTCCAATGGATATCACAACTATATTCATAAAGTGTTTTAATTTTAATTGAATTCCAACTAATCTAATCATATTAAATTAATGATCCAATTAATATCTAATAAAAATTATTTTATTATTACTTAAAATATGGTATTATCTCAAATACTTATTGTTTCAAATTTTAATAATTAGAAGAATACACTATGATCTCTCTTACATTATCAAGTTCCTACCCGTTGTCATGACCAATACCGACGGGAGTGGGACAGACCACACATGGTGCAACCTGCTACCCCAATGCTCCCTGACTAGATAATTGGCCTATAAAAATTTGATGATAACTTCTATGCAAAGTATATGCAAAAACTAAAATTCAGAAAAAGAGTTTGTAATTTTTTGGATTTTCTAGAATTTTTTAGAATTTTTATAAGGTTTTTAGAGTTTTTAAATTTTTAGGGTTTTAATATATCCAAAAAACACGAAAATTGCATAGAAATTCAAAGACACTAAAACTAACTTACACTAATATTTTGTATTTTTTAAAAGAGTTTTTATATTTTTTCTTTGATTTTCTAAATCAGACAATAGCAAAAATCAACGTTTTTGAATTATTAAAAATGTCAAAAAGCCTCCAAAATGTACCAAAAATTTAGATAAATTTTTATACAGTGGCAGGAGCCACATGTCCAAATTTCACCTAATTTGGATTTAATTTGCTATTTTATTCAAGCAAAACAAGGCACACAGTACACAGGGACCTAAATGCAAAGATAAATAGTTCCAGGGGCTTATTAGCAACACGTGCTAAAAGCTCAGGAGAAAAGGCGCAAAAAGTCCAAAAAATCACACGCACAACACGTGGCTCAGAATCGGAGGGGCATAAATGTTATTCCTATTTTAAAACATGTAAATAATAACACACAGAAAATATAGGATAAATAATGCAAAATTTCCAAGTCCTCACGTGTCGAAGCACGTGGTCTACACACACAGGGACTATGATGCAAATAGAAGAAACATGAAGGTCTGGAGTGCAATTTATCCAAAATAAAAACAACTGAACTAAATATGTACAGGAGTAAGCATTAAAAGACATAAATAGAGGGGCCTACAAGCAATTTACCCCTTATTGAGATCTTCGGCTGGAGGCACGTCACGTATGAGATTGGACGGTGGAGGAGTGCTGATGCCTCTTCGAAGAACTCAGGCTCTGATCTGACGAACGAGGGGTCGCCACGTATGGAATCGACGGCTGAGAAACGAGGGCACCCCTTCGTCTAGATGGGCGGTCCCGATCAAACCCCAGGAGGATCTAACGGTGGCTGGACTCCTGAAATAGACGGATAGGATCGGATCTGGAGCGTCGGGGCTGATCGGACAACGGGGGAGGATCCTCCAAGAACTGCTCACTGGCGAGTTTCGCCGGCTCCGTGCGCGTGATGGGGACCTCCTCTTCGGCTGCTGGGATGTTGAACGTGAAGCCTAGACTCTTCCGCATCTGATGCAATCCTCCGATGAGGCCGGGGACCACCGGAGCGGCCTGGCGACGGCGGAGGAGCGAATCTCCTGTGCTCGAACTAGCAGACCCTCAGATGGGTCGCATTGACCTGCAAATAGGCACCAAAAGCTTCATGGGTCGAGGGAAAATTACCTCGACCTGATTGGGGGTGGAATGGTGTTCGGGCGAGTCGATATGGATGACCTCCGACGGACGACGGTGGAGGAGGTCGAATCTTGGTTCTGGGGCGAACTAAGGTGAGTGAGTGGGTGCAGAAGGTGGGTAGAGGTCTCGTGAGGGTGATGGGGTAGTCCGATGATCGATTGGATGACCGGAGCGAAGGAAATTTATCGGCGACGGCGGAGGGGTGATTTGGGCGTAAGTTGAAGTTAGCCTATTCTAGGAAGAATCGAGATTAGCTGATGAAGGTGGTCGACTGGGGATGAGCTCGCGGAGCTCTGGGGGTCCTTGCCTCGAGGAAACGTCAGATTCCGAGGCTCAGCGCACCTTGCGGCGGCGCACGGCGACAAGGGTCGCCGGATTGACAGTTGGAGGCTCCTCCTCCTCTCTTCGACACCCTCCTCGCACAGCTGTCACTCTGGAGAAGAAGATGGAGGTCCTGGGACGAAGGGGTGCAGCCAAGGATGAGTGAAAAGGTGCGGCGGAGGTGACCTATATACAGGTGAAGATCCGGCAAAAAATGGGTCAGGCTGAGCACGGTGATGCACGGATCCCTAGGGAAAGTATCGGGCGAGGGTCTCGGATGTTTAAAGTGTGATTAGGATCCGGGGTTTAGGAAAATGGATGTTGGATCGAGTGGGAGTAATTGGGAGAAAATGAGTCGAACGCCCGATTCGGGCGGATTGGGTCTGCGAGGAGAGTTGACCGGCGGTCAACAATCCCCCGTGGACCAATCACAGGCCGTCTTTTATTAATTATTTGAAAATTCGATTAAAAATATTAGATGACTTTATTTCGAAAAAGTTAAAACATGAAAAATGTTTATTTATTTTCAAATTAATTTTTAGTGATTTTTATTTATTTTTTGAAAAATATATTACGTATTTACAAAATATTATTATTATATGTAGGTATATACATAAAAGGAATTTTGATTTTTATTTTTAATTATATATTTTATATAATTATTCCAATTTTAAATTTTATTTATTTATAAAAATAAAATTTGTAATAATAAGATATTTTTATTTTATTTTCACAAGGGCAGTTGTGGCGATATCGCAACGATGATGCGACGATGACGGTGTCTTCTATCTAGGGTTTGGGTGGACGGCCACCCAAAGAGAGAGAGAGAATGAAAAGAGAGAGAGAGAGAGAGAGAGAGAGAGCTTGATGTCACAATAGATGTTTTAACTTGAAGATCAAGGGGCGCCTCTTCTTATATAGTACTTTGGGAGTCTAGGGATCATAATCCATGGACTACACAAAATCAATGGATGAGATTGGTTTGTACTTTTTTCAATGGCCAATATTTTGTTGTAAAAATACAACAACAACTAATTTAATTTAGATTAAATATATATTGATAAATAAATATAAATTAATCCTAAAATTAAATCAATCAAACATAGAAATAATGGAATGGAGATTACACCTTTCCATGTAATAGAGTGGACGGCCACCCTTTCCTAATGGGATTGGACGACCACCTAATGAGATTACATTATTCTTTGGAAACCTCCAAGATTTACAACAACAATTATTGTAAATTATTCAAAATTAATAATTCACAATTAATTTGTAAATATTGCAATATTGCCATTGGAAATTTGTGAATCACATTCACAACCCAACATAAAATGTGATTTATAGTGTAAATGTGATTTATGCTAATATTCATCATTGATCAAATCATATCACACATGATAAATTGTATGTCCCTATAACTCCATTGAGTTTAGGTGTATCCGGAGGAGTGAGATAGGAATGAAATTCCTTTCTCCACAAGGTATTTCCTGAATTCATCTAACAGGTACATGATATCTAGGTTAGATGAAATTCATCTTATCTTCCTTCAAACTTTGGTTCTAAACCAAAATTGTGAAATCTGTGAACATTTCAAAGCTTTCTAAGGTGAATGGAAGAAATATCTTATATCACAAATAATCATCGAATGATATCACATCTCATCAATGTTTATTATGATACATATGATATACATACATCAATATGTATGAGATCTTGAATACCTTATCATTTTGCACCATTCCCAGAGAAGGGTGCATTGGCCTTTTTCTACTTTAAATACAATATTCACAAGTATGTAAGATTTGAAATTTCTGACATTTTATAGCTTCATATCTTACTTGTCTATTGATCAAATCAACAGACAAATGTCCAAGGCTTGATGTCAGATCATTGTCAGATGATCTTCATCGTCCTATTGATCTTTTAAGGTTTTAAATTTTCAGTATTAGAAAAGTTAATGAAGAATTCATTAATATTCTAATTTAGCAGAATCCTCTAGATATCAGATTACCATATGAAATATATCTATCATAACTCATTATGATAGGTCTATTCCAGAATTCATGCTTATTTCTAATATGTAGAAATAAACAATGAGTGTATCTGATATTTGTGTCATAGAGACACTCTCTAAGACTAAGGGCTCTCCCACTAAAATTATGAAGTTTATTAATCCAATAGAGATTATTGTAACAATTGCATCAATATCCATGTGGATGACTATCAAACCTTAAGATCAAAATTTTCAATCTTCTAAAACATATGCAACTAGTTGCAAGTGACATTAGAAGATTGAGAAACAATTACTAGACTTTGATCTTATATAATAAGCAAGTTTATTTTAGTGATCAGATGTAGATATAGATTATTATGATGCACTATCCAAGTCCTTCTCTAAGGAATCTAGATAGACTAGATAGTCACACTATCAATTCATCGGTTTATTGCAGAATTAGCATTCATCCAACTCTTTGGATGTCATATGGAAGTCCAAGAAGTACAATCAACCCATTGATTGTCCTTCTCATTTTGGTTCTGACCCATGCTTCCATTGCGCTCCCTTTATCTATAATCAACCATTGCTTAAGACAAATGGTTTCTTATGTCGAATTCAAAAGATTTCAATATAAGAGTATTTCAACATTTATACATGTTTCATTCAATTCATACAATGTGAATATTATGAATCTTCATGAATGACTAGAATATAGATAGCAGAATGATGGCACTTATCATGTCTACATCCATATAAAATCTTAAAACATTGGTTCAGGTAGGTAGTCGAACATTTTGAATACATCATCTCTTATAGGGCCACCATTCTGCATGATGCAGTGAACCATATCATTCATGATTAAATCTCAAGAGCACATATGTATTCCAGAATATCTTCTTAGATTTTATAAGGATTTTTAACAATTATGATCATCATCGACATGTCACTTCCAAAGTACATTCGATGAGATCGGGACTATAGAGACATACAGACCCTAGGGTTGTAGTCCTATTATCTATTTAATCGCCATTCCTTATTCTTATGAGGAAACTTGTACATTGCAACCACATACATTATGTGTCCAGCTGCAAGTACAATATCTTGATCATGGATCCAATCCATGATATTTTATTGGTTACTATTGAGTATAACTTTGAGTAGGTTTTAATGAAGGATTATCTGGAATAAGAAATTTGCATATATATATATATATATATAGAGAGAGAGAGAGAGAGAGAGAGAGGAAAATGGGGCTGCCCCCTAGGGGGAGCTAACTTAGCTCCCCCGCCCTATTTTCTTCAATTTTTTTATTTTTTTTTTGAAATTTTTTTCCGTGAATATTCATCACTATATCCCTATATTATGTCATAAAAATTTCGTGTGAAACAGAGACTCCTACGGCCTCCATCCAGGCAGTCATTTTTTTAACGGTAACAAGATTTTTTAAATCAACCTCGTTTGGATGGAGGTCGTAGGAGTCTCTGTTTCGCATGAAATTTGAATAAAATAATATAGGGATTTAATAATGAATTTACACGGTTTTAGATTTCAAAAAAAAATAAAAAAAATTGTGAAAAAAGGGTGGGGGAGCTAAGTTAGCTCCCCCTAGGGGGCATACACATTTTACCCACATATATATATTACTTTGATTTAGGAATTTTTATATCAAAGTTGTCTTACCTTGTAAACATTGAAAGTTCATTCCCTTAATCACTTTCAATGTAAGAGATATACTTATAATTATCTCTCAAAAAGATCTGGGATCTCCTTCCTTATCTTTGTCACATCCCAATAATATTAGAACTTGTAACTCGGATAAAAAGAAGTGGGAACACACTCTACCTTGCAAGTCCAATTTGCATTCCCAATTTGGTCTTTAACACCTGGTCCCACCACCCCTAAAGTGATGTTGACCCGTCGTTAATTGAATCAACCGTCAATATGATTAGTACTCACTATGCGCAATCCAATATCACCCTAATAATATGAGGACTCGATATTGGGGTCGCTACGCATACGGCCTTAATATTTAGAGAAGCAAAGAGCTCGATCCATATGTGCTTGCATACAGGAGCTCTTACTTCGGACAGGCATCTCCTACATACAATCCCTGATGATGGAACCTTTCGCCTTGGTGGTGGGAGACCATGGATGTCACTTATGTGATCGTCCATATCATATTCAAATTTTAATTACTCATTATGAATCATATTCATTACGATTAATTCTTCCAATGGATATCACAACTATATTCATAAAGTGTTTTAATTTTAATTGAATTCCAACTAATCTAATCATATTAAATTAATGATCCAATTAATATCTAATAAAAATTATTTTATTATTACTTAAAATATGGTATTATCTCAAATACTTATTGTTTCAAATTTTAATAATTAGAAGAATACACTATGATCTCTCTTACATTATCGAGTTCCTACCCGTTGTCATGACCAATACCGACGGGAGTGGGACAGACCACACATGGTGCAACCTGCTACCCCAATGCTCCCTGACTAGATAATTGGCCTATAAAAATTTGATGATAACTTCTATGCAAAGTATATGCAAAAACTAAAATTCAGAAAAAGAGTTTGTAATTTTTTGGATTTTCTAGAATTTTTTAGAATTTTTATAAGGTTTTTAGAGTTTTTAAATTTTTAGGGTTTTTATATATCCAAAAAACACGAAAATTGCATAGAAATTCAAAGACACTAAAACTAACTTACACTAATATTTTGTATTTTTTAAAAGAGTTTTTATATTTTTTCTTTGATTTTCTAAATCAGACAATAGCAAAAATCAACGTTTTTGAATTATTAAAAATGTCAAAAAGCCTCCAAAATGTACCAAAAATTTAGATAAATTTTTATACAGTGGCAGGAGCCACATGTCCAAATTTCACCTAATTTGGATTTAATTTGCTATTTTATTCAAGCAAAACAAGGCACACAGTACACAGGGACCTAAATGCAAAGATAAATAGTTCCAGGGGCTTATTAGCAACACGTGCTAAAAGCTCAGGAGAAAAGGCGCAAAAAGTCCAAAAAATCACACGCACAACACGTGGCTCAGAATCGGAGGGGCATAAATGTTATTCCTATTTTAAAACATGTAAACAATAACACACAGAAAATATAGGATAAATAATGCAAAATTTCCAAGTCCTCACGTGTCGAAGCACGTGGTCTACACACACAGGGACTATGATGCAAATAGAAGAAACATGAAGGTCTGGAGTGCAATTTATCCAAAATAAAAACAACTGAACTAAATATGTACAGGAGTAAGCATTAAAAGACATAAATAGAGGGGCCTACAAGCAATTTACCCCTTATTGAGATCTTCGGCTGGAGGCACGTCACGTATGAGATTGGACGGTGGAGGAGTGCTGATGCCTCTTCGAAGAACTCAGGCTCTGATCTGACGAACGAGGGGTCGCCACGTATGGAATCGACGGCTGAGAAACGAGGGCACCCCTTCGTCTAGATGGGCGGTCCCGATCAAACCCCAGGAGGATCTAACGGTGGCTGGACTCCTGAAATAGACGGATAGGATCGGATCTGGAGCGTCGGGGCTGATCGGACAACGGGGGAGGATCCTTCAAGAACTGCTCACTGGCGAGTTTCGCCGGCTCCGTGCGCGTGATGGGGACCTCCTCTTCGGCTGCTGGGATGTTGAACGTGAAGCCTAGACTCTTCCGCATCTGATGCAATCCTCCGATGAGGCCGGGGACCACCGGAGCGGCCTGGCGACGGCGGAGGAGTGAATCTCCTGTGCTCGAACTAGCAGACCCTCAGATGGGTCGCATTGACCTGCAAATAGGCACCAAAAGCTTCATGGGTCGAGGGAAAATTACCTCGACCTGATTGGGGGTGGAATGGTGGTCGGGCGAGTCGATATGGATGACCTCCGACGGACGACGGCGGAGGAGGTCGAATCTTGGTTCTGGGGCGAACTAAGGTGAGTGAGTGGGTGCAGAAGGTGGGTAGAGGTCTCGTGAGGGTGATGGGGTGGTCCGATGATCGATTGGATGACCGGAGCGAAGGAAATTTATCGGCGACGGCGGAGGGGTGATTTGGGCGTAAGTTGAAGTTAGCCTATTCTAGGAAGAATCGAGATTAGCTGATGAAGGTGGTCGACTGGGGATGAGCTCGCGGAGCTCTGGGGGTCCTTGCCTCGAGGAAACGTCAGATTCCGAGGCTCAGCGCACCTTGCGGCGGCGCACGGCGACAAGGGTCGCCGGATTGACAGTTGGAGGCTCCTCCTCCTCTCTTCGACACCCTCCTCGCACAGCTGTCACTCTGGAGAAGAAGATGGAGGTCCTGGGACGAAGGGGTGCAGCCAAGGATGAGTGAAAAGGTGCGGCGGAGGTGACCTATATACAGGTGAAGATCCGGCAAAAAATGGGTCAGGCTGAGCACGGTGATGCACGGATCCCTAGGGAAAGTATCGGGCGAGGGTCTCGGATGTTTAAAGTGTGATTAGGATCCGGGGTTTAGGAAAATGGATGTTGGATCGAGTGGGAGTAATTGGGAGAAAATGAGTCGAACGCCCGATTCGGGCGGATTGGGTCTGCGAGGAGAGTTGACCGGCGGTCAACAATCCCCCGTGGACCAATCACAGGCCGTCTTTTATTAATTATTTGAAAATTCGATTAAAAATATTAGATGACTTTATTTCGAAAAAGTTAAAACATGAAAAATGTTTATTTATTTTCAAATTAATTTTTAGTGATTTTTATTTATTTTTTGAAAAATATATTACGTATTTACAAAATATTATTATTATATGTAGGTATATACATAAAAGGAATTTTGATTTTTATTTTTAATTATATATTTTATATAATTATTCCAATTTTAAATTTTATTTATTTATAAAAATAAAATTTGTAATAATAAGATATTTTTATTTTATTTTTATGATGTATTTACATTAATTAAATAAATAGGGATATATACATATTTACATGGTATATGTACAATGTGGGAAATTGATTTTTATTCTTTTTATTTTTATTTTTCTTTTTCTGATTTTTATTTTATTTATTTACATCATGACATATGGAATATAGAAACATTTTTATTGGATTTTTAGTAATTATTTACAAGAAGAAAATAAATAGATATATTATTCTATGTACAAGGTCTATATACACTAATGAGAGGAGTTTTATTAATTTTTATTTTTATTTTGTTTCTTCCATTTTTATTTTGGTTTTATTTTTACAAATATGTACAGAATATAAGAAACACTTATTTATTTTTATTTTGAGGAAAATAAATTTTATTTATATACATAGGTATATGTACACATAATTGAGCTTCCCTATCTCTCTCTACTTGGGTTCTTTTGCGGTTAGGCCCATGCTGAGCCCTCCCTTGGGATTAGGTCACTCAATATTTATTCTAAATATTTCCCTCTTTTTCTTGTGTTTCTTTATTCCTTTATTTTGGCACAAAATCATGCTAATTATGCACATTTACATGATGCATGTGTTTTGGCAATTTATGATATTTACACATATTTACAAGGTATTTTGCTCAAGTTTCTAGCTAAAATAAAGGAATAAAGAGTGATGAAGTGGGATTCATCACTAGACACCATATCCACCTCAAAAAAGGATAATACCAAATTAATCATTGTGTACTTGAGATGATAATCGGTTTTTCAACCAAAGTTATACTAATATAATAATAATAAAAATCATTTTGTTAACATTAGAAGGATATTTGCTAAATAAATTCCCAATCCTATTCAAGCAACTATATTTGTTGGAATGTCGATCATGTAGCCAATTTGTGATCTAGATCATATCTAATCAATTATTGGTTAAGATAATGTCATTTAAGGAAATGATTATCATCAAATATTTTACAAATATTTATCTATGATTATTCCAGGAAATTAAACCATTTAATTTCACTAATTGACTAAGTGACAATCACAAGGTTCTTGATTAGGAAAGTAATTTTCAGCAGTTACCCCCCACTTCTTAAAATTAGCATATCTCAATCAATTTAAATCCAAATTAAGCAAAATAAGTTTTCCAAGTTTGCTAATTTTATTTACAACAGAAATTATGTAATTTGTATTCATTTCAAGGTATTTCAGAATTGTAATTAACTCCTTAATTAAGTCATGATTTGCAGTCCCCGAAATAGTGGATACATGTTCACTAAAATGATCATAACTTGAGCAAACGGATTCGAATTTATGTAAACTCAGATGCTACGGTTTCCTTATTTAATGAGAAACATAATATAAGTTTTATTTTTGTATTTAGAAATTTTAAACATGTCCTAAAGTATTTATAAAATAAAATACGAAAATGAAATGCGAGAAAACTTTCGCAAACCCTAATGAACCCAAGCCGTCTTAGGTTTATGAATCGTATCTGAAACCTCTGAACTAAGACTCCGATACTACTTGAAGGATATGGTAAGATCCTTAAGTACATCACGTAAGCGTGAGTATCGCAGCGTATGTGATCGGGAGCGACTAGTCGTACTAGTTTCTCGAGGCAGCGGAAATTAAAAAATCTTCATGTGACGAAACCACATGATACAAGAATACTTCTCGTATCGTTTCGTCTAAACCAAAGTATTAGGGTTAGATCTTGAAGTATGGTAGCGATCGAGTCTCTAAATGAAGAGACCTCCTATCTCAAGTTCGATCTGACGGAGGAGACGCTTGCGAGCGCGTTGATGAATGCGTACTTCTCGCAATCCATGTTGATGATCCAAGCAACGAATTTCCTGATCTCATCATACGAGATCCGATGTCTTCTTCATGAGCGAGGCATATTAAAGGAGACGGAGATCCATGATCAAAAAATCCGACAACATAACAACGATGCTGTGACGAGAGCGACTCTCTCTAGGTCTCCATGGTGGACGGTCATAAGAGAGAGGGAGAGAGATGAAGTTGGCATGCAGAGAGAATGAGAGAGAGAGAGAGCATATGTTGTAAGCTTAAGAAGATCAAGGGATGCCCTTCTATTTATAATATTTTGGGATCCATAGATCTCAGTCCATGGACAACACAAATCCAATGACTCACATTGATTTGTGTTTCATTTAATGACAATGATCTTGTTGTTTAAAACACAACAATAATTAATTTAATTAAGGGATTTTTACCCGGCAGATCTTATAATCTTTGCCAATGACCTCTACAACCTTTGAAATATCGATATTCCTCCCTTGACTTCGTAAACTTGTTGTCTTACCCCACGAACCCTATCATTAAATTGACACATCTAGAGTTAACTTCCTCACGTTAAAACGAGTTAATCTAACCAACCACGATTGGATGGCTAGAATTAAACAAGAGAGAAAAAAACGGATGGGGAGCTCGAGCTAGGGAGGCGGCAGGGTAGGGGGAGGCTTCAAATGGCACACGAGAGAGGGGGGCTTCGAGAAGTTGGCGACGGGGGGCTCGAGCAGGGGAGGCGGCGGGGCCGGGGGTGGCTTCCAGCAGTAGGGGAGGGGGGCTTTGAGCAGCGATCGGGGTGGGGGGGATCGAGCACGAGACCTGCGAGGGGAGGGGGAGGCGGAGGACGGGGGAGGGGGCATCGACCTCGGGAGGCGCGGGACTTCGACCTGGGGGGGGGGGGGCCTGAGCAGGGGAGGCAGCGTGGCCAGGGGCCCGAAGCATAAGATGAGGCTGGGGGGGCTTCGAGCAGGAGCAGAGGAGGCAGCACCTGAAGGGGGGGCTTCGAGCAGTTGGCGGTAGGGCCTCGAGCAGGGAAGGCGGCGCCCGAGGGGGGAGCTTCGGGCAGATGTGCAGAGGGGGGCTCGAGCAGGGGAGATTCGACGCACTCACCGTCCATGCACGCATAGCAAACGTGTCTCACTGGCCAACGAAGACCGCATACCACAATCCAAACGAGAGTGGAAGCGAAGCAACCAACATAGAGATGATATCGGGATCGAAGAATAGGGGGGGTGGGAGACCCGACCGGCGGGGGGAGGTGGGTGGGAGGTGGGTTCAACCTGGGGTTTCGGGCGATGCAGCGGGGGCCGGAGCTTCAAGGAGGACGACGGGGAGGGGGTGGGAAACAGATATGAGGAGGATGAAGAGGTGGAATGGCATTGACTGTAAATTTGACAAACAAAATGGGTATAATATAAAATCCTATAACGGAATCCAGTTAGTTTTAACGGGTAAATGGATGGGAGTTAACCAGAGGGTTTGTAGGGTAAGGGTTAGCAAGTTTACGGGGTCGAGGGAGGAATATCGATATTTCAAAGGTCATAAAGGTCATTGGCAAAGATTATAGGGTCTGCCTGGTAAAAGTCCCTTTAATTAAATCAAATATATATTGAATATAATTTGATTTATATTAAATCAATCTTCATTGGAGAAATAGGATGGAGGCAAGCCTCCTTCCATAAAGAGGATGGATGACCACCACATTCCTTATAGGAATTGTGGTCGTCCACTCATCCTATTTGGAAGGTGGATCTCTCTTCCTTATTACATGAGATTACATTATCTCATGATTCTCTTCAATATTTGCAACAACTTTTATTGCAAATTATTTCAAAAATAAAACTAATTTATTTTGTGAACATTGCAATCATACCATAGGAAATTTGTGAATCACATTCACAACCCAAAACAAAATGTAAATTACATTTTAAATTTAATGTCCAATGTGAATCCAGTTCACATCAACATTTAATTAACAAATGTAAATTACAAATAGTTATTTTATTTATTATAAATCATATTTATAATATATATGATTAATATTATTAGTTCTATCCATATTATTCATATCCATGATAATTAAATCCCATTAATTATCTTGGATCTCTATTCTCATGTACCCAAATAATATGAATCAAATTCATATCATTCATGATAATCAAATCACATTTAATTATCATTTTTTCAATGCTCATATATATAATATCAACAATGAATTTATCCAGGAAATCTTTCAAGGATAATGCACTTTCTCTACAGATACTTGGAGATAAGGACATGACAATTGTATAGTTCCACATATAGTGACTTGGATATTGAGATCACATCTCAAATCCAGATCTCAAACCTTCCATAGATGCTTGATTAAATCAAGACCGCAAATCTAATTTTCTCATTGCATCTAAATTACATTCAGATCAATGTCCAACATTTGGACCAAGATCAGATTACCTCTCTACTGAGAGGAGACACTAAAATCCAGGTCCGCTTCATCACTCCCTAGGAATGGAAGCGTCATGGTTATACAATCATTTATGATCACATCGTCCTCAGGTATTCCCAATACATGTACATCCTGCATACTGGAAGTCCTAGAATAAACTCAAAGTATTAGAACTCTTTTCACTATCTACTTCAGGGTTTCATCATTAAGTTTCTCACTTGATCATTGGGTATTGGTATCGATCATATACTTTATAAAAGCATATATCATACCTAGGTCTTGACTATATACTTTCCAAAAGTATATATTAGACCAACAAATTCAGTCAAGCTTCTAAAGCGAGACGACCGTGCACAGAATTTGATTCTTCCTAATATCTCATGAGTGAGCTCATGTCTTCCGGTTTAGTAGTGAACCTATATGATCCCTTTGAGAGTTAGTATTACTCAAATGCCCTTACATGCACACCAGCGTACCGATGTATAGACCTTGGTTAGGTCATCAACCTATTGGTCTGCCAAATGTACATACTCAGACATATTGAAACACATTTATCTCCGATCAGAGGATGCGTGCCTATAATGACAGCATACGACATAGGACTTTGCTTATCTCGATCTCGTTAAGTCAACACTTTGACCTAACTTATCTAACACCTTTGAATCTCTATTCCTATGCAGAGCACCTGCATCAAGAGGTTGGTTAGATATCAGCCTATAGAGAAAAGATTGTCATCTCCTTCTCAGGTTGGAGATATTCTCTTAATAATCATTTGGCGGTTCTTGATGAGTTCTCAATCTAACTCATTAGATATTCATTCAAGTACCAGCCTCTATCATTCAAATATTGAATCAATAGTTGTATGATCATTAAGATGAACATGATACATAACCCTAATTGTACTAAGGGACCTATTATGTAAATTAGTTATTCTTCCTTTCAGATTAGGGAATGAAATTTGCAATAACATTTATTACATAATGGCTCGTCGTGGGCTCGCATGTCCAACAGAGGGGGCTTGCAGACGCGCGCGAGGCGGGGTCGGGTCTAGGGGAGGAGGTCGGAGCTTGTAGGTGCGTGCGACGGAGAGGTGGGGACTCTTGGGGTCGGAGCTTGGGGAGGAGGTCGGAGCTTGCAGGCGTGCGTGGTGGGGAGGCGGGGGGCTCCTGGGGGCTCCTGGGGGCCGGGGCTTGGGGAGGAGGGGGCTTACAGGCGCGTGAGAGGTGGCCTTTGTGGAGGCCAAGGTGCAGGGAGTGGCTTCCAGGCTGGGGGGTTGGGGGGAAGCACGGGAGGACGTGGGAGGTGGGTGGGGAGGAGAAGGAGCTTTGGATCCTTGCAGGTGGCAGTAAGGGGAAGGGAGGCGGCGGGGCGGGGGTAGGGATGCGACGGGCATAGGGGGTGTGGAGGGGCGAAAGGAAAGAGGGTGTGGCTACGTGCAGAGGGGGGCAGAGGCGGTAGCTGCAAGTAGAGGGACGAAGGAGGAAGAAGGGGAAGGGGTCGGCTAAGCAGGAAGCAGATGGAGCAAGCAGATGGAGACGAAATATTTTTAAATTTTTTGATTTTTTTGCAGCCGTTGGATAGACTAAGGGTTAGATTAATTCAATGATATAGTTGGGTTAAGGAGAAAATTAACGGAAGGTCATGAGTATGAGATGGAGTGACTATCCGAGATTTCTCGTGTAATTTGCTATTATGTAGGGTTCTGATCGTAATTGCGAAATTACTCAAAGTTATGGATGTAAAAATCCCAATATTTTTTTACGGTGCAATCATCTCAATTCTTAAAAAAATCACTTGATCTGTCCCTTGCGCATGACATCAAATGTGATGCACGTTGCGCGATACATAGACAATTCAAAATTCCCCGAAGCAAATAAAATCCAGAGAGCCATTCTAAATGGCCGCTGTAATCGGACAAGGTCTCCTCTAATCACTAAAAATACAAAAGAGGCAGCCCTATACGGACAGCCGTATGCGCAAGTGGGCGTACATTGCATGCGCAGACCAAGTTGTGGCGTAAGCCCACATCCTCTCCACACAATTGGCTATTGCAGATCAGCAGATCCAAAATCCCAAATAAAAGCGCGAGCAAATGAAAAGGACGAGGACCTCACATGAGCTCGTCCAAATATTTCATGGGTCCCCCACAACTGCTATAATATAATATAATATAAAGAAAGAAGGAAAGAAAACCCTTGTTTCTGCCTAACCACCATACCTCCCAGTCCCTGTCCTCGCCCTCAGCTCTTGGCCGTGAAAATAACATGCGGTACACCTTCTAATCGTCTGACCAAGAACATGCTTACATTTAAAGACCTGTTTACATCCTGACGCCGTTTTTCATCTCGAGCGTACAAACGTTCAGAACCATTAACGGCTTTATTAAACGTAGTTACCCGGAAATGCCGAAAATTTAGACATGCATCATTTTTACCATCTCAATGGGTTAAATCACGATCAGAAACATCTCAGCCGTTGATGCAAGCACTCTTCAGCAGACAAAAATAGCATTTTACTGATGGACCCAACCCAAAGCGATCAAATCATTCTTCGGTTCTGGGAACCTTCTCACTGCTTAAACAGCCACATAAATTCTCTCTCTCTCTCTCTCTCTCTCTAGTAGCAGGCTTTATCATTTCCACAATCCCAAACGTCAAACTATGGGGGCCTGCATAATACCCTAATCTCTTTCCCTGTCAAAAAAGAAGCCACCGAAAAAACCCTCAGCAGTTTCTTCCACATCTCTGCAATTTACGGCAGCAGCTCCATACCATAGCTGTAGTAGTAGTTGTTGCTCGCAGTCCATGGAGATGGGCTTCAAACAACCACCAACAGCCACGTTCTACCGCGAGGATCAAGAAGAGGAAGGCAGCAGCAACAGGCTACTCCAACCCCTCAGTCTCCTTCCCCCTCCTTCATCCTCCTCCTCCACCTCCTCCTCTCCCACCCGTTGGACCGCCGACGAGCCCCCGGGGGGCTCCGGTCCGCCTCCACCCTCCCAGATCGAGAAGGAGCACATGTTCGACAAGGTGGTGACTCCCAGCGACGTTGGCAAGCTCAACCGCCTCGTCATCCCCAAGCAGCACGCCGAGCGGTACTTCCCCTTGGACGCATCGACGAACGAGAAGGGGCTCCTGCTCAACTTCGAGGACTGCGACGGCAAGCCCTGGCGCTTCCGCTACTCCTACTGGAACAGCAGCCAGAGCTACGTGATGACGAAAGGCTGGAGCCGCTTCGTCAAAGAGAAGCGCCTCGACGCCGGGGACACCGTGTCCTTCTCACGCGGGGTCGGAGACGCCGGGAAGGATCGGCTCTTCATAGATTGGAAGCGCAGGCCGGAGCCGCCTATTGAGCACCGGCCGCGCCTGCCCCTCCCTCCTTACAGTCCCATGATGTGCTTCGGGCGCAGCAACGTTGTCCAGTGGGGTCAATTGTTCGCACCGGGCGCTCACGTCCCCGCTCCCCCTCCCGTCTCCGTCTACGAGCAACATCGCCGCCCCGGTGCCTACCCCTACAATGCCTCCAACCCTTATCTCTACATGAGATCCGCTTCCTCCGTCGGTGGACCATCGCAGGTTGGAGTGCAATTCAGCAGTACCAGAAACATGGGCCCGTCGCAATTCTTGACGGACACAATGCCGGTCGACGGCCACAGCAAGGCTTCCCCCCCGAAGCGGGTCAGGCTCTTCGGAGTGGACCTCCACGAGCCATCGTCCATCTCGGATGTGGACTCACCTGACCAGGTACGCCAACGTTCATTGCCCTCCCTCCGACTCTCCATCGGTTCCCCAGGCGACACCGACGCTTCCGGCAAGCAACCTTAACGTCGGATCTGGCTGCCGAACGAGGAAAAGAAAGACTAGACAAAGATAATTACGTCTTTTTGAGTTGCATAGGTCAAGATTTCATCTTCCACTTGCGGAGATCATCGAGGTTTGTGATCACGAGCCAACCAACCAACAGGAGATTATACACCTCTTCTCAGTCCACATATATATGTCCAGATTCTTACAGCTTTTCTATATCAAATTGTACATATTTCTTTTGGAATTTCGCAAACCTGCATCTCTCCGCATGTGGAGCTCGAGACAGCTTGATTAAATTATTATTGCACCATTTCTTTCCCTGTATCTTTTCTTCTCTATGCCAATTTCGTATGGTTGTTCATGTATGCATCCGCGTTATTTCTTTAGAGAATATGCAGGTGCACATTGGAATCTGGGTGCTCGGGGTGGAACAACCGGAGGTTAGTTAAAGTATAATTAGTTGCATACAATGATGGCCATTCAATGCTCAATATTTCATGCGCACTGCATTTTCCTTAGAAGAGTGTCTGCAATTTCAACTTAGGGAGTTAATGTATTAAGAGGCACTGGCAGACAATGTTTAATGCATTTGCATAATTGTGGGGCTTTGGGTAGGGTGCTAAATAAAGGGGTTGTATTTAGGTCTGTAGTAACTAAAGTTACAGGATAGACTTTTAATTGAAAGACAAAATACGAAAAAATGAATTTTTTTTCTTTCTTTCTTTCCATAGGTAAAAGCAACGAGTGAGTAGGGAGCAGCAGCACATTCGCTTGTTTAGTTGGCATCAACTGGAAAAGCGGTACTGTCGTTTGAGCAGATTAACTGCATATCTACCAGTAGAGGATTCAATATATGCTTGTACATCTTTTGATTAAAAAAGATATATAGGTTATCTTTACATGTGGAAATTACTACACTTTTTTTGATGAGGCGTGTTTAGATTTTTTTGAAAGAAAATTTCAGGTAACCAGCTCCATCTAAGATCTTTGCAACGAGTTCGCTGTTTATATCATCTCGTGCAAGTTTGATGTCATGGTAGAGATTTAATCGTATCTGCAATGTTGGTGGTTTTAATGGCGTCTCGCTTCCTAGAGGATTTTCGTCTTTGCTAGTAAGTCGGATTTTGATTTGTTTTATTTTTTCTATCTTTGAGCGTATAGTTATTGCCAACTTTTTATTGATGACAATTTCTTTATCATAGTTGCAATGTTTGCTTAACACAAATAAACTTTATTCTTTCAAATATTATTGCATTCCTAGCAAACATTTGGTGCACAACAACAAAATTGAGCTATAGTGACGGTTTTGAAAAAATCCGTTACTAAATTAGCCGTTGTTAAATATATAATGATGATATTATTCGTTGTGAAATGAGTTTTCGTACTCAAATTTAGCAACAAATATCATATCTGTCGTTATATCATTAGCAATGGTCCACATAGTGACGCTTATCCTTTGCTATTTTTCAAAATATCAACTAATCGTTGCTATTTTTTAGTTAACAAAATAGCGGCGATTAGTTGATATTTTGAAAAATAGCAATGGATAAGCTTCGCTATGTGGACCGTTGATAATGATATAACGACAGATATGATATTCATTGCTAATTTTGAGTACGAAAACTCATTTCGCAACAAATAATATTGTCATTATATATTTAACAACGGATAATTTAGTGACGGATTTTTTCAAATCATCACTATAGCTCAATTTTTTTGTAGTGGTGGTGGTAATTTTTTCAAAAATTATTGATTAGACGATATAGAGTATGGGTATGGACGCTTAAAATTCCATGCCCATTGCAATCAAGAACGTGTAATATTTATGGACTTTTTTTGCACATAATGCCAACATATGCATTTTCGTCCTACTTAATGGATGTTATCATAATAGATGCTTATACATATAGGCAATTTACATACATCTTTCTTAAACGGGAGTATATTTCGCCCTTGCTTCTAACCTGTAATCTGAATTTTATCTCTCACGTGCATGCTGCTAGGTTTCCCTGAAATTTTTAGGAGATCAAATGAAAGAGTTACTGGTCAAGTATATCACTCTGACTAGCTAATGTTTCTATATATATATTAGTCCAAATTTTCTCTTTTTCGTGTAATGCATAATTCTGATCGTCTCATTTCCCCCTAGAATCTTGTGCTGCTGATGTAAATATTATAGAGTAACATTAAAAGCTCGAGTTCTGCATGATATTTAATTCGCATCAGTGATGGATTGAGAACGAAGCTGCTCTCAGGTCTCTACTTTATATTTCAAAAAAATGAGTTCTAAAAATGAATGCTAGTGGTTAATAGATTTTAGACTAAAATTTCAGTAATTTCCATTGGGGCTCACGCGAAATATTTCGATCATTGAAATGATTCTGAGTACCTTCCTTGTAAGATAACAATAAAAACCGAGGAATGATGGATACAGCAATACTGCCACTATGGGACAGGTGATCAGGGAGATGTTCAGAAGTTAGGGTCACACTATGGAAGCTTTAGGCATGATTTCGTTGCAAATGTTAAGTTTGGTTGTAAGTGGGATGATCTTGTTTAATTTTTCTAATAATAATGTTCACATCAATTATAGTAGCTATTTGTTTTCAGTTTGCTGGGACAACCTGTCATCTGCGAAGATGTACAGAACGATGTCCCAATTCGTATCCAGAACAAAGAACACAATGACATAGTTTTCTCATATAAAGTGGATATGATGAACGTACTGATCAGTAGTATTTATTTCGTGCGAAATTGTTACATATATGATATTGTTCTTTACTGTCAGGTATACTCCAGGGATTAATGGAGCCTTTATTCTGATGGATGGAAGGCAATGGTCAGTGAGTCTTTCTATAGTATAAATAACATCCATGAACTACTTTTTCACATTTTATTGGCTACAGTAGAATACTATTTCTCTGAAGAAGGACATAGGGTGCACAACTAACCATATTGTTTTATTTCTTGGTTGCTTTGCTATACATAGTTAATTACCTGCTCCTTTTTCTCTCTGGGATAGTGTGAGAAAACCTTAGACTGGGAGAGAAGTGACGGAGCTCAAACATATGCAGAAGATAGAGAAAAAGAAGAACCAAATCTGTTGCACCCTAATTACCTGGTTTGACGTTCATATTTCTAATGAAACTCTAGGAATCTGCCAGCAGAAAAGATAACATTAACCAACACAAATACAAAACTTGACATTTAGTATAACTGCAATGACTTGCGTGCAACCTATATGTTGTCGTCATCCAAATGAGTAATCATCCTCGATGGTGTCTTTCTTAGATTAAACATCAAGATGCATGCCAATTATTTATGAAATGGGCATGCTTGATCTATCATATTTTTAACATGAGGATATAAAGAATGATAAATGCCAAAATTTTGAGGGGAATATAGAAAAGATACCATGATATATATCATGATATATGTGGATCACCCCAGTCAAATGATGGGGGCATAGAGTGGCCTGTGCTTATCGTAACACAAGCCTCCCAGCTCCCTTCAAGCAAAGTAGGGGAAAGGTCCATGAAGGAGGAGGCTACCATGTGCACCACCTTCGCCTTCTTAGTGATCGGGTGCAGTTTTTTCCTTCCATGTCTGGGTAATGTTGAGGTGGAGGAAGCTCAGTAGTTCATTTGACGCAGTCTTCAACGGTATGTTAGATAAACAAAGGGAATGCATATTTGTACATCTCTATGAAAATTACCAACACAAATGTGCCTAGACCCATGCATGCAAGCAGCAAATCACGTCCGAACTGCTCTAACTTTATTTGTTGCGCACAACTCTTGAATGCTGCTTACTCAACTGTTCAGTAACACATTCACAAATATTGGCTTTAAATGCACTAAAATTAGGGTTTTAAAAAAATCGAACTGAATCATTAAGTTCAACCGATCAAACCAAGAATAGAAAGAGAAACGGTTGAAGACCATTTTTTACTTGGAAAATAAAAATCAGTTATGATCGACTAATTAAAAAATGATTGGATCGCTAGACCTGGTTGAATCTGTTAAACCAAACAATTGGTTCTGACAAAAAAATTTCTAATTAGTAAATAATTCTTAAAAAATGTTCATTTTACTTCCATCCCGGCCCTTAATACCTTCAACTCTTTAGCTTTCATGTGTTTCCCCTGATAAAATTCTTAAGGTTGCATAAAAAATTTCAAACACTACCATATATATGTTGCCATATCTTCCGATGTTAACTATATAACCATCAATATTAAATTATCATATCCTTTTTTATTAAAGGTTCACATATACAACAACGATTTATCCATTGGTTTATTCATTAAATTTTGTACAAAGCATTGCTAATTTACCAAAGATTAGAAGAAAACATCAAAATTTAACTTTTGTTATATGATTCCTTTATAGAAATATAGCAATGAATACAATAATCAGTGTGGATTTAAAGAAGCAAGTAACTAATATTAGTTGTTGTTAAATATTTAACTACGGATGATATGACAATGAATGTTGAATCATTCATTGCATTAGGTCATTTTTGTTATAATAAAAGGTCTTGTATTTTAAATTTGAAATAATATGTGTCGATGATCCAATATTACCTCTCCTTCCTACCATGTGCATGTATGCATGTATATGTATATATGTATTTATGAAAGTGTATATGTTAATATATAATTTTTACAAAATAAATTTTAAATAGATGATGTGACAAAACACATTAATATTTATATGAAATACAAGTTAAACCCAATTCGATATAGTTAGACCATACGAACCAAATAAAGAACATGAGAGTTTGTTTTTTCTACTTTTTATGAATTGTTGACATCACGACCGATTCATTCAGTCTATTTTATTAATCCATTCGTAAAAACATAAAATTCACATATGACCGACTATATATGCAATTCAATTTTTATGACCTTTATCAGAATGATCGGGACAATAATGCACTTCTAAAGGAAATCGTAGAGCTAGGATAATTTTATTTCTTTTTATTTTCTAATCTAATATAAGTTGAAACATCAAAAGACATGTTACAAGATCTTACAATGGCAATCGATTCGAAGAATATCAATGACAATGACCAAATGCATAAAAGAAAATAGAATTATAGTTAAAGGCATGCCATAAATGTCCTAGGTGCATAGATTGCACTAAAAAAGTCACAAATAACCCAAATAAAATTTAGCCACATCATATAATAAAAGGAGGTTTCAATCTAACAAATCAATAGAATGAAATAGGTGTCTTTAATTAGGCATAATCTTTAAGGAGTTCACCTTGCCTAATAACCGTCTTCCATTAATGTCAATGCATTAAGATGAAGTTCAAAGTGAACTTCTATTAGAGGACTAATTTTCCTATAATCTTTTGATGCAAGATTATTATTTTAATAAATAAAATATAAGAACTAGAAATTAATGTCCTTATAGGGACCTAAATGTAATTAAAATAAACCTACAAGTCAAATCCAAAATGCATTCCAAAAATCTGAGGGCCTGTGTGCACAAATTTCCGAAATATTTATTTCAATATGCTTGGTAGAGGTATAAATGTAATTTTTAAGAAAGTACATGGCATACTTGCAATTTTTCATAAAAATATTACACATAGTTAAAAAGTTCTGGGACTAAATAATAACAAAAACCTGTAAGGGGATCCCTGTAAAATGTCCAAACCCTCACGTGTATGGACACGTGACGTGATGTGGACTAGACCAAGTAGCAAATAAACTGTGTATGGAGGCATTTCTACAAATAGTACAAAATATTTTACACTACAATTTAAAGTTTCTCGACAAAAAAAATACAGAACTAGAGGGGTGCGGAGCAAAATACCGCTCTCGTGCGTAATCCAACGACGGAGATAATTCACTTATCCACGTGGCAGCACCATGACGCATGATGACACTTCGTTAATTGATGAATCCACATTTCATCATCTTTATTCTATCATTTTGGCACCAAAAACCCTAGCAAATGCCTGTAAATAGCCTTAAATATAGCATCTTAGCATTCATACATGTGCATTCAATTAGTGTATAAAATACTGTAATTAAAGCCAAAATTATAGAATAAATAAAAGAAAAGAAAAAGAATAAAATATTGTAAATATTTTATGACCCAAAACCCCGAGACCTAGGCATCTTGATGAATAGGTCGATCAGGAATAAAGTAGGGGGAGATAAGGTCAAAAATACAGCAAAAATACCCTTTTATTTTATTCATTCTTTATTCATTTTGGGACCTATTTTTGGTTCCACTTTTATACATCAAGTAAAGAAACTTTGTACATGAAAGTTGTAGATAATTAAATAAAGAAAAATACAAAATTGATTTCACTGAAAAATAATATACAGATAAAAAGTTATGGTCTGAATAAAAATCCAGAATCCCAACTTCCCAGACCTGTATCTCACACCTAAAAACTCCAAATGCACTATACTCACCTTTAATTGATATAGAATAAAATAAGCTATTTAATGGCAGTGGTTTCGCATTTGGCGGAGCTACGGTTTGAAAGTTGAGTTTTGGACCCTCATTGTATACTTGTACAGATTAAAATATTCAATTTATTAATTATTCATTATTTTTGTATTTTTATATTTTTATAATTTTGTAAATATTACTTATAATAAATTTGTATATTAAAATTAGAATAAAAATGCAAAGAAAATACAAGATAAAAATACTTGTATATATCATATACATAGATACTATACCTGTACTTATACCTATACAACACATACTTGTATTTTATTAAATACACAAAACACCTCAATAAAATAAAATAAAAATATTTCTAAGTGTATAAAAGTATTTTATAATGTTACAAAATAAGAAATAAAAATCATAAAAATAAAATACACAGAATAAAAATAAAGTAATAAAGTATATAGATATTATACCTATATAGGGGTATAAAAGCAACTTGTAAAAATATACCTCGTAAAAATAATTAAAAATAAGAATAAAATACTTCATAAAAAATAAACATTTTTTATTTTATAATTAAAATTTAAATAAATCGTTTACTATTTTTAAATTAATTAATAAAACTTTTTTCAGGGTTTTCCCTGGTTGGTCCACGTGGACCAACCAGGAGGTCAGAACTGTTGACCAAGGTCAACAGTCTGACCTACCCCCCCTGTAGCTCTGCGCGCCTCATTTTTCCCCCGCTTTTAAGGATTTTTCGAGGGTGCGTCTTTCACCCTTTGAGGCCGATTTCTTCTGCGATTTTGTACCGTGTACAACCACCTATCTCGCCAACCTCCAAGATCTCCTTAGATCTACTCCTCCTCGAAGATCGCCCCATCACCATGTTCAAAACCGAGCCCCTGACTTTCCTTCTTCCTCTGAACCGGCTTTGGGCGCCTAAATCCTCCAGGAGGGGGTTGAGTTGCACTCCAGTGACAGGGGAGTCTCCCCCCATCCTAGTCGAGGTGGGGCGAGCACCTAAGGCTGCGTATCCACCATCTCCGGCGGCTGCGCCGCCGTGAGGTTCCAATTTCGTGGCTCCGGCTTCTGAGGTCCATTTTGCTTGCTTTTTCTCGTACTTTTATTCATAGCAGTAGTGTTAGCATCGAAACCCTCATTTCGATTCCGCCCTCCACTCATTTACTCGCATCGCTAACTATCTCGCCGGGGCTAGCTCCGACGAACCATCGTTCACACCATCGTCCATCTTTTGCGCCCGTGTTTGCCCTGGAACACCATCTTTCGCTTTGCCCTTCTTTTGCAGGCTTCCAGGAGCAAGGAACCCCACCTGGAGGTCGATTTTTGAAGCTGAACAAGCAGCCTGGAACTACCGTCCACCCCTGGCCGTGCGGCGGCGCACCAGGGCTCCACCGCCCATTTTGGCTCCGCCGTGGGGTAGGGGTAACTCCCAGGAGCTTGTCCGAGCTGTTCGAAGGGAAGAGAGGTGTCGGAGATCGGAGCTTTGTCCAGTCCAAACTCGTTCCCGGCGAGTTCTTCAGCCGTTCGTCCACACCTGGTCCGGACCGTCGGATTCACTTGTGTTCTTCCCGCGCTTCAGCAGCCATCCGATCTGAAGAGACCACAGCCGTCCATCTCGCGACGACCTTCTAATCCGAGCCATACATCGCGAAGCGGTATCGCGCCACGTACGAGCGACACGTGGCGTAAGTGGGGCGCCCTCCACCGTCGGATGCGCCAAGTCGTGGGTATTTTGCACTCCCCGCCCGCAAAATTTTGTGATTTATTTAATTAGAACTTAAACTTTCCGCTGCCTCTAAAAACTTTTGTAATATTTGACATTAGGCCCCCAGAACTTCGCCATATTGCAAGTTAGCCCCCGGGTTTTTGAAAATTGCATCGTGGTCCTCGCCAGGCGCGTGCAAGTCACGCGCCCTAGGGGTAATTTATACCGATACCCAGGCGGGTTTTTGTAATTGATGTTTGGTCCTGAAAATTGAATATTTAGTTTAAAACTTCGTGGAAATTTTGCATGTGCCCCCTGGATGTTTGAGAAATTGCACATATACCCCTGCCAGGCCCTTCACTTGTTCTTGCTTGCTCTTTTTATTTAAGGCCTCATTTGAATCCCAAAAATTCTCAAATTTTGAACTTAAGCTCCCGTTTACGTGTACTTGCACGCTATGTTTTTGCGTTGCATTTTTATTGCATTTTCATATTTATTAAAAATCAAAAACATGCTTTTTGCCTACTGTCTAGCGTAGAAAATGCTAAGAAAATATTAAAACATCTCGAAAAATTCCAAAAAAAAATTTACTAGTGTCTATTTTATCATATTTTAGTGTCAGTCCAAAAATCACTAAAAATCTCAAAAGAAAAATACTAAAAATTCAAAAACACTCAAAAACTTCAAAAAAATATATAAAATCCTAAAAAACTCCAAAAATCACAAACTCAGTTCCTGTTTGTTGTATATTTCATTATTTTTATTGAAAAATAGTTTGTAAAAATTTTGTGGTTGTTGTCTATTTTTAATTTCCATTTTGTTCACAGCCAGTACACTGTTCACTGTTTTAGTTTATTTCAGTATTTGAAAATACCAAAACACCTTGAAAAATCCCCAAAAATCACAAAAACAGTAAAAAAATCTTAAAAATATCAAAACATTTTATTTCTGAATTTTTGTTTTTTTGCACATTTTTATAAATATATTATCACCTCTTTTATTACTTTGCCTTTATTTTCCAATATTGAAAAAGAAAATAAAACAATATATAATATAAAAATTATAAAAATCAGAAAATTAAAAAATCAAATACAAAATTAAAAATAAAAAAATTACAAATTAAAAACCCACAAAAATTCCTTTGATTGCTTGCTGATGACCCGCCTGATCACTCGGGTAAAAGGTCGTCAAAGGTCGTTGCGACCCAAGCAATCAGACTCGGTCAATCCAGAAAAAGAGACCACCAAAATCGAATAAAATCAATCAAAATCAAATAGCGGTCTTGCTATTTTATTAACCTGGTATAGCGACTAGGGTCGAACACAAGGAGCACGTAATGGCCTTGCGGCCTACGAAGTAGTCAAAAATAAAATACAAGGAAAGAAAAGGGTATTTTTGGTGGATTTTAGTCTTTTTATAATTCTTTTTGGATTTTTAATTACTAAGGAAAATGAGGAAACAAGTAAACCAATCAACTTTAAGTAATTATTTAATGTATCAAAAATCAGTCAAAAATTCCAATAAAAATGTTTTTGTGTATTTTATGATTTTTACTGTTTTTGACGAATTTTTGGGATTTTTTTTATTTTTATTTTATTTTCTAAAAATCAAACAGTGCAAGAAAATGAAGGTATTGTCCAGTCAGGAGTAAAAGGCCAATTTAAAATGCCAAAAGTCCTATTTAGCTCCTGAAGAAAATCTTCCTATAAACTAGAAAGTTTAAGGAAAATTTGGGCACTGGAATTATTGTTTTTGGATTTTTAGATTATTTATTATAATTTTTATGAGTTTTAGGTATTTTTCAATTTTTATGAGCTTTATATGATGAAAAATGACCAAACTTGGTCAGAAAATCCAATAAGGCAAAAGACACAGTAGCTAATTTTTTTTATAATTTTTAGAGGTATTTTAATATTTTTTTGTGATTATTCAAGTCAGACAGTAAAGAAAATACGTATTTTTGAATTTTAAAAATAGCAAATGAAATAAAAAATGTCTCCAAAAATTCTAGAAAATTTTACAACATGGCAGGAGCCATGTGTCCAATTTTCATTAAATTTGGAGTTAGTTTAATTTCTTATTAAAAATTAAAACCAAGACACAGTGCACAGGGACCTAAACGCAATTATCCAAAGCTCTGGGGGGTCCGGTGCAAAAATCCCAAGAAATCACGTGTGAAGCACGTGTCTGGGGCACTCAGGGACCTAATTGCAATAAAAACAAGGTCCCTGGACTAAATAATAACAAGTATTAAAAGTCTAGGGGGCTTGTTGTAAAATACCCAAAAATAAGCGCACATGCACAAAGAACTTACGCACAGGGGTATAAATGCAATTTTCTAAAAATATTCATTCAATGAGTAACATCCAGAACTACAAGAGCGTCAATGCAAATTACCCAACAAAGTTCACGTGACGATGCACGTGGTCCACGTAGACAGGGATATAAATGCAAATAAAGAAAGTACGAGGTCCTAAGTGCAAAATGTTCGGAATAAAATGACCGTGACAAAATATTTACAGGACTAACTAATAAAAACCATAAACATAGGAGCCTAAGATAAATTTACCCCTTATTTAATCCTGAGGGCTGGATGCGCGACGCGTGGCAGATCGGAAGGCTGGAATGGCGCGACGCACACTAAAGGAGCCCTCGGCGCGATCCGATGGCTGGAATGCTCCCATGTGGAAGATCGTACGGCTGCAAGGCGTCGTGGGTCTGTAAAGGTGGGCCTCGCTGATGAATACCCATTCATCACTCTTTATTCTTCTATTTTAGCTACAAAAACCTTTGCAAATACATGTAGATATGTGTAAATACAAATAATTACCAAAAGCATGCATTGTGTAAAAACCTATAATTAGCATGTTTTTGTGCAAAAATAAAAAGAATAAAGAGCAAAAAGAAAAAGAGGGAAATATTTAGAATAAATATTGAGCAACCTAACCCAAGGGAGGGCTCAGCATGGGCCTGACCGCATAAAAGCCAAAGTAGAGGGAGATAGGAGCTCATGTGTATATACTTCTGTAAATAAAACTATATATTTTCCTCACCCAAAAATATGTTGTAAATATTTTGTATATATTTTGTAAAAGCTATTAAAAACAAAATAAAAAGATGAAAAGCAAAAAGATCAAAAATACCCTTCCTTCACCATGTACATAAACCACACCATTGTATTTATTTAAACCTATAAATAAATGAAATTATTTTCAGAACTTTTTGTGAATATTCTATGGCATATTTTGTAAATAAAATAAATAAAAAGAAACAAAACAAAAATCAAATAAAAAGTACAAAATGAAAAATACAAAAATACATTGTATAAATACCATGTATATAAATGTATATATCATTTATTTCACCCTTGTATATAAGTGATAAAAATAAAATAAAAATATTCTTTTATTCCTCATTTTATCTTGTAAATAAATAAAATACAAAATGAGCATAAAAATACATAAAAATAACAAATAAAAAATCAAAAATAAAAATCCATGTAGTGTACATATACCTATATATATAGCTACCCTATTTTTATTTCCAAAAATTAATTAAAAATCACCAAAAAATAGAAAAAAATAAAAGAAAAATATTTCATGTTTTGAGTTTTCTTTAATTCGGCCTATTTCTACCCTAAAATAAATAAACAAAAATCGCATACACGTGGCCGCTCCTGATTGGTCCACGGGGGATTGTTGACCCCGGTCAACTCCCCCGCGGACTCCTTCCTTTTCTGGAAGACGCGCGCCGCCCCGCCTTCGCCGATTTTCCCACGCGTCTCCAGGCTGTCTCCCACGCATATCCCATGCCCGGATTCTTCGCCGTTCATCCCTCTCCCTCGCCGGATCTTCCGCCATCAAATCCACGCTTTCCATCGCCGTCGAGCCTCAACCCTAAACGCCCCTGTCACATTATATATTCTTCCCTCCGCCGCCTCCGCGCCCCATCTTTGGATCTCCATCCTTATTCCCGTGACCTCCAGAGCGAAGCCCGAGGTGACAGCTCGCGTTTGCCTCTGTTGCAGTGAGGTGAGGGTGTCCCGACCATCGATCCGGCGTGTTTCGCCGTCCTTGCTCCGCCGCCGGCGTTGAGCATCGAGCTTCAGGCCTTGACGCCCTTCGAAGCTACGACCAGGAGCAAGAACAGCTCCAGCACAGTCTACTGCAGCCACCAGGTAACCTTAGCTCCTTCTAGTTTCTTCCAATTTCCGATTTCGCCCAATTCATATCTCCGACGCATTTCTCCGATCCCGACCATCTTGCGTTACATCTCGACCATCCGACCATCTCATCACCTCCGCCGTATCCCCGCGCACCTTCTACGCCCGCTCATTCAACCCAGCTCGCCCCGGAGCTGGGATTCGAGTTCCATCGCCTCCGCCTCGCCGGAGCTCGCTCGCCCCACCGCACAGACCATCTTCACCCCGCTTTCTGGGGTCGAGGCATTTTGCCCTCGACCCACGAACCTTCGTGTCTACTTTGCAGGTCCAAAGGGAGGCATCTGAGCCCCCCTACAGTTCAGACCGGAGCTTCGCGCCGCCAGGCCTCGCCGGAGCCCCTCCAGGGCTCGGTTGGGCCATCGGCCGTCACCGTCAGCTGCGGGCAGCCACCAGGAACGTGTTCAGATCATTAGCAGCAGCTGAGGAGGACCGGAGTGCACGCAGGAGGCCGGCGAACTTCGCCGGCGTCGAGTTCTTCCTCCATCTTCCAGAGCCGTCCGATGAAGCCCTCGCTCCAGTTCTGATCGTGAGCGTTCATCTGTTGAGGAGCAGGCTCGGATCGGACGGATGAGAAGATGACGCGTGGAAGATCGGACGGCTCTGAATCACGGGCGCCTCTTCGTCTTGATCGTGCGGCTCAGATCGGTCCTCAGAAGGATCGGACGGTGACGAAACTCCTCGGATGGATGGATCAGATCTGAACTGGAGCGCTGAGGATGATCCGACGGCTCATGAGGATCCTGGAAGAACTGACGACCGGCGGGCTTCGCCGGCCTAAATCTCAGGCGTAGGGACTCCTCGACGGCTGCTGGAAGGCAGAAAGGCTCCGCCGCGAAGCTCCGCAGCTGATGCGATGCTCCGATGAAGGCGGGGAGCTCTGGAGAGCTCCGACGAAGCGGATGACCTGGAGCTATTGTGCTCGAACCTTGGACCTCCAGATGAGGTCCTTAAGACGATCTGACCTGCACAAGTAAAACACAGGGTCGAGGGCAAACTGCCTCGACCCGTCAAAGCGGGAAATGGATGGAAGATGCGTCGAAATGATGGTCCTCCGGCGAGCGGCGGAAGGGAAGACCCGATGTCCCTGCTCCGGGGCGAGCCAGGGGGAATGGAAGGTCGGAGAGGGTGGAGAGGAGTCTGGTGGATGTGGTGGCGGTGTCGGATGGGTGAATGGGTGATCGGAGACGAAGGGAGGAGGCGGCGAAGCTACACTACCAGCAACTGAAAAATCTCAATCTAGGCTAATCTACGGGCTAAGAAGGTTACCTGGTGGAGGCTGTCGACTGGGCTGGAGCTCGGGGAGCTCCTGGGTCATTGCCTGCAAGGGGGCATCGTCTCCCCGAGGCTGAGCGTGCTTGCGGCGGCGCACGGCGGTGAAAGCAGCCGGATCAGTGGCTCCCGGCTTCCCGGGCCTCTCAGCTACTCCGAAGAACGCGGCTGTCACTCAGGAACTCCGGAGGAGGTCACAGACGACGAGGGGGGGATCCAAAGATGAAGAACAATGTCGCCGGAGCTGAAGTTTTATACGATCAGGGGTTCGAGAAGAAGTAGGTCGGGCGAGTCACTCGCGACTCGGATCCCTAAGACCCATCCCGGGCGTGGGTCATGGATATTCAAGGATCAATCGGAGCCCGGGGTTAAGGTGTTTGGTTGTCGGGTCAGGTGGGAAATAAATGGAGAAGTCGGGTCATTCACCCATATCCGAGGGGAAGAGGGTCCGCGGGGGAAGTTGACCAGGGTCAACAAACCCCGTGGACCAATCAGAATCCTCCAAGTTTATTTTATTTGTTTATTTATTTTAAAATAGTAAATGCCCGAATTAATAAAAACTTAAAACATGAAAAATATTTATTTTATTTTTTTTATTTTTTGGTTATTTTTAATAAATTTTTCAAAATAAAAATAAGGTATTTACATAGTTGGGCTATATATAAGTATATATACATTATATAGATTTTATTTTTAATTTTTAATTTGTTATTTTTATGCATTTTTATTCCCATTTTATATTTTATTTATTTAAATCATAAAATAAGGAATAAAAAGATTTTTTATTTTATTTTTATTATTTATACACACGGGGTAAATAAATACATATGTATATTTCTATACATGGTATATTTACAATGTAATTTTGGGTTTTTAATTTTGTTCTTTTTATTTTGTTTTTGTTTTAATTGTTTTTATTTTATTTATTTACATCATAAAACATAGAGTATTTACAATTTTTTTGGGAATTGAATTTATTTATTTATAAGGCTAAATAAATATAAGGGAGTGAGCTATATACATGGTGAATGTGCACAAGTAATGTTTTTGCTTTCTTTTTGATTTTTTTCTATTTTTATCTTGATTTTATATTTATAAATATATACAATTATTTACAAGCCCATTTTAATCTATTTTTAGAGGAAAATATTTTCATTTTATTTACATATATATTTACACACATGAGCCCCTATCTCCCTCTACTTTGACTTTTATGCGGTCAGGCCCATGCTGAGCCCTCCCTTGGGTTAGGTTGCTCAATATTTATTCTAAATATTTCCCTCTTTTTCTTTTTACTCTTTATTCTTTTATTTTTTGCACAAAAACATGCTAATTATTAATGTTTACATCAAGCATGATTTTGGTAATTATTTGTATTTACAAACATATACATGCATTTGCAAAGGTTTTTGTAGCTAAATTATAAGAATAAAGAGTGATGAATGGGTATCCATCACTTGCTTAGTGTAGACACATCACTTCACATTCACGCACGCACTTTGATTTGATCTACCATGCTTGCTCCATTGTGTTCGAACTCTCTGCATACTTGTCCCTATACACCATTTGTGCAGAGTTAAAAATAAATTTTAACTCCACATTTATTTCTAATTATTGATCTTTAGTGTGGGTTAATTGTTGACTTTAGTCCAGGATTTATCGTGAGTCATCACAGCGACAGGTGTCTCCGCCTTGTGTGAGATACCACTTTTAGACTCCGTGAGTTTTGGCCAAATCAAATGGCGCCGTTGCCGGGGAGCAACAGCGCATAGATCAGTTTTTGTTTGTGTTTGTGATTATTGGTCTACCTTTGCGTCTTTTATTTCTGCTTGTTTTATTTTCCTTATTTTTGATATATCTTTGGAGTTGTCTAATCCCTCTTCTTTGTTGACTCTGTGCGAGGAACCGCGGACCGAGGGAGGCGCGTCACTCGAGGCGCCGAAGCGCCCACGTGAAGCCGGCTTAGCCATCCTAGCACCGAGGAGACGAGAAGAGAATTTTTGAAGACCGCGCTCTACTTTAGTTGCATTTTCTTTCATTGCATTTATTCTTATAATTCTAGTGAGAGAGAGACCACTATTATTGTAATAATACAGGTACCCCCGGACTTGGACTCTTGAGCCTAATTTCCAAGTGCTTGTACATTTGGGGGCTCACCGCATTTTTATTGGTTTTCATCGCATTTTTTGTACTTTGTTTTCTCGGTTTTGTTTTCTTTACTTTGTGTGATTGAGCCCGTAGATTTAGGAGTTGCTTGCGATAGATTAAGTCCAAACACCTAATATATCTTGCATGTACCTATAGCCGCGTTTGGACTTAGTCAAATTTTAAATAGTCGGTTCATCATCTTAGATCCACCGCGCCGCGAGCCCACCCCATCAAGCGCTACTCCTGAACTCGACTTGTCGAGAAGAGGAGGGGTGAGTCTAGACCGCACTTTTTGGATTGAGGATCGGTGACCGACTTGTGGTTCTTCCCGCTAATAGCAATTTCTGAAACTTAGGGTGATTTCATCGGCTTGCATTTGCATATAGTTAGGTTTCAATTCTGCTGAGCATCCTTGCATGTAGAGTGCTGGAGGCAAGGTGAGCATTTACGCTTTAGCATTCATCATTGTTTGTCGCTTGCATTGCTTTTCCGACTCTCCCTCTGATTTTGCCAACCTAGGAGCTTAAAGGAATTGAATCCCCGTTAGGATCGTGCATTTTTATTAAAAATAAAAAAATGATAATCAATAAAATTGGGACTACTAATATTACTTGACCCTAAAATCAACCACAAAGAAAAATCTTGTATTGGGGCGAGTAATCCCCTCATTGTCTTCGTTTTACATTGCTCGCACAGACACTAAGGACTAGTGCCCAAATCCCATTAAGCCCCTAAGTGTTTGTGCAACTTCTTGACTTTTTCACCTAACTCTAAAACAGACAAGATAAAAAGACCGCATTTGTGGTCTTCACCGAGTTGAGTAGGTGAATTGAGGGTTTGATTGTTTCATTTTTGCTTGTGATTGTTTCGTGTGCATACTCGATCAATCCGCGTATTTGTGCCTTTTTCTCATATCTCTTGACTTGACCTTCATGTTCTCCCGATCATTTTCTCTTGTTTCGACATGGATCCCTGAAGCGATTTTTATCCGGATTTTGCGGATTCCTCGTACCCTCCAGCCGGTCCATCTCCCTTTTATCAGGAGGATCCTCCTCCTACTTTTTCTGACTTTTGTACATATCCGCCTCAGCCACAGTATCAGACTTCGGATTTCTATCTACACCCACCTCCACCTGTATATTATCCACCTCCACCTTCACATCCACCCGAGTCTGACCTGTTAGAGTCACCTCCCTCGATCTCTGTGAGTGATATCTTGAATCGGATGACAAAGCGCATTGATTTGTTGAATGATAATCTTGCTATCTTGAGGAACAATCAGATTAATGCTCCTTCCGTTGGGGATTCAGATTTACTTGTAGGTGATCATGGGAGCTTGCAATCGCCCAAAATACAAAAAAAATGAGAAAAATTTAAAAATACAAAAAGAGTCCGGGAGACACTTGATTGATCAATATTTTGAGGAGAGAGTCCACTTGCCAGAACCCTTGACCACACATGCATTCACACCTAGTTCCACCTTTGACCCCGAGGATGCCGCTGTACAGACTGCTCTTGGCATGCCTCGTGTATATGCTGATTCCGACTTCCTCCCTTGTATGGAGGAAGTCTAAAAATTCAAAAAAATGCTATCTGAACCCGAAGTGGTGGCTATTATTCATGAGATTATTCGTGCCCCACTTCAACAGGCCATGACCCAATTATCTGCTCCTCTTCCCAAGAAGAGAAAGCTGAGGAGCAGATTTGAGCATCACATTTTGACCATGGCCACTGCCCTCGCCATCACACACCATCCCATTCCCAAGAAGAAGAACATAGCTACACCTTTCATCACTTGCACCATCTCTGACTACACTTGTGATCGTACTCTCATAGACGGCGGTGCTTCCATTAGTATATTACCCTTCTCGCTGGTACAGTCTCTTCACTTAGGGCCTCTCAAGAAAACCAGGATGATCGTCCAGTTTGCTGATGGATCTATTAAGAGGTCGAGGGGTATCCTTGAAAACGCCGTCATTTCTATTCAGGGCACGATCCACCATGTTGATTTTGTCGTGTTGCCCATGGAGACCTCCACAGGGGAGCCATCTCCAATCATCCTGGGACGACCATTCCTCGCCTCTGCGAGGGTCGTTATTGATTACGGATCAGGAGAGATTCGCTTCTGTCCTGTTGACGAAAGCGAAGTGTCGATCACCACACCCCCAGTTGACCAGAGACCTGTACCTGATGCACCTTCATCGATTTTAGCTGACTCTGAGGCCCATGACCGATCTGATGCTACTAAAGATGTTTGCTTAGCGAAACCTAATGAGACCCGACGAATCCCCCGAAAGGGGAGGAAATCGGAAAGCATGGACCTTGAGTTTCCTCCTCCTGGTGTGTGGCGATGTGTTGATGAAATCCAGAGTATTTATGTGATTGAACCATTTGAGCGGAGGGCAGATACCAAAACTGTTGAGGATGTTTATGAAGTTGCCCATTATTTTGAGAGACCTCATAAGGAAACAAATGACCTAGGTAAGACTAGACGGGACGGACCTGGTTTGACTACTTCCACTGATATGCCCGTGCATGGTCCTTCACAAGTAAAGATGATTGAGGTCGGTTATGATGCTGCCATTTATTTTGATAAATTCAGACCTCTTGTTGAAGACAATGATTCAGGTGAGACTCTTGAGGACGATCTGAGTTCGTATACTTCCACTGATGATTTCGTTCCTTTTGATTTTGACCTGGACGATCACTCGCAGGACGACTCCGATTACACTTCTTCCAAGGATGATGAGTTCGTCCCATTCCAATTTGACATCTGCGAGATTCCAAGGTCGGACCTAGTCGTACTTCTTCCACTCACCCGTCTGTGCCTTCACACCATAGGACCACCAAGGGAGAACCCAACCATACTGCTTCCATTGATCAGTTCGTCCCTTTCCGTTTTGATTCCACTGAGGGCCTTCACCGTGTCGACCCTGATCGGCTTCCGTCTACCATGGATCCCGTTGTCGACATACACCATACTAGATCTATCCCTTAGTGGTCTCGCAAGAAGGTTAGCTTTCGGCCTTCTTGATCATATGTACATCCACCTCTGTTGTACATTCTCATTTGTTCATCTCTTTCTATCTCCCGTTTTTACTCGTCCACCCATTCTCGTGTCTGCCTTGCTTGGGACGCACTTTTTCCTAAGTATAGGGGGGTGGACAAGCCGAGTGTTCTTTCGTCGTTCTACGTCATCGCTCCCGTCGTTACCTATACTTAGGGCTTCTTTTACCCTAAGTATAGGGGGAGTGGTGTGTACATCCTCACGATCTCTTCTTTCATCTGTTGATTTATTTTCTTCTTTTCTTCTTTTCCTCTTCTATTTTCTCATCTACCAAAAAGGTGCCGCCCCATGTAGACTGTTTTCCATACTTAGGACGTACTTTGTCCTAAGTGTAGGGGGTATGCACCCCGAGTTTCTCTATTATTCGATCCTCTCCATTGTCTCCTCTTCTTGTCTATACTTAGGTATATCTTACCCTAAGTATAGGGGGAGACAATCTGAGTACGATCTGTTCATTCCCACCCTTGACCCTCCCTGCGTTGTGTACAGTCTGCTATACTTAGGATTATTTGATCCTAAGTATAGGGGGGACGGTCAACTTCTCATTGGTTTATTCATTCATCTCTTATTCCATTATTCTTTAGACTTGCCTATACGTAGTACGATTTATGTCTTCTCTTTTCTCTCCGATCTATGAGGACATAGCTCAAGCTAAGTATAGGGGGGTCGTATATACTACATACATACTTTAGCCATAACTCGTACTTTTGTATTTTCTTAATAAGATGGCTAATAATTCTTTAAAATTCATTAAAATCTTGAATAAAAAGGTGTTCTGTTCCTCAAATTCTTTTTGTAATTACTGATTAATAAATCAGGTGAAAATGTTTTTTTGCAAAATGTTTGAAAAATAGTTCGAAAATCTTTGTGAACATTTATTGAAAACTATTTTGAAAATATTTTGTTACATGTTTTCAACCTATGTAAAAATGTGTGTTTTGTAAAAACGTATTTTCTTTGTGTGAAATAAAATGTTTGAAAATGCTTTGCAAATGGTTTGAAAAATGGTTGCAAAAATGTTTTGAAAAATCTATATATACTGTTTGAAAAACCTTTGCAAAATGATTTTCAAATGTGTGTACATGTTTGTAAAATGTTTGCAAAAATTATTTTGGACTATAGTTCTCAAAAAATTGTGTGAAAAGCTTGTGTCAAATAAGTTTGAGGAATATATACATCACACCAAAAATCCACTATATGTATATGTATAAAACTGACCACTTACCCTTGTAAATTCTTAAAATCCACTTCTTGTAAATATAAGAGGCACTCCCGTGTATATATTTTTTTTAACCTAGCTTTTAGCCAAAAACTTTTTGTTTTCAAAAATCCCAAAAATATTTGAAAAAATTAAAATCTAAAAACATTTGAAAAATCTCTTTGAAAAATACAAAAAAATGCATATGCATCATCATCATATTTTCAAAAATCCATAAAAAAGTTCAAAATCTTGAAAATTGCATCACAAAAATATTTTCTGCATTGCATGGCATAGCATTCGCATTTTTCGGATTGAGTTTGATAGTTGAACAAGTCTAAGTAAAATCCGGAGAATGGAGCTTGATTGGACCTTAAAATCTACCTAATAACAGGAACCTTATAGGAACTGGGTTTGAGGTACTTCAGGTCTAGTCGGCTTAATTCTTTGAGGATCACGGGACTTGGTTCAATGGATTCTTGACTGCCTAAGTAGAGTATTTCGGAGCACACGCACGACTCTTGTTGATAATGACCTAACTTGGACAGCTGCACCTTTCACATAGCTCTCCACGGATGAGGTGGTGAGGAGGCAGTTTCCTTTGGCTTGGGGTAGCATATGAGGGTAGTACTTCTAAGCAGAACCTCTCTTCTTCTTCTAGTGAAGGAAGTGAGCCTCAACTTGGTCTAGTGGTGATGAAGGCTAAAGACAGAAGCCGTGGGTTGCAATAGAGCTTCAAAAGAGGGATAGTCTACTGGCTCAAGAGGAAAATTTCTTGTATATATGCTGCACCATGTAGATATGTTGTACAGATGCACTTAAAAAAAGAACTCCAAAAAAGTGGTGGGTCGGATTGAAAATTTAATAACCCCACCGGAGTGTATATACTCCAATAAAGCAAAATCTTATGGTATCCATGTTACATCTCATGAAGCTTGCAGCGGGAGACTTAGCTACACTGGTTGAGCTCCCAAACTTCTATACCTCTTATTCCCCCTCTTCTTGAGCCGGTTGCACTTGAACTTAGAAGGAAATACCCTGCTTCTCGAGGAAAGAGTTGCTAGACCGAGGCATTAGAGTTACCAGGGTGGGGGAGGTTGTTTTTTGTTACTTCTGAGGTGGGGAGCTACATATCACTTACACTGTACGAGTCAGACTCATAGTCGTAAGAGTTTGCGTATGAGTTGAAGTATTTCTGACCTGACTATTGAGGAGACTTGGACGGAGTTTTGGGATTCTCAAGGGCTGTTGAATTTCAAACACGGTTCTCACTAAGGTTCCGCCCGCACTAGAACTCCAAAGGTCCGACTTAAGCTCCAAACTTTAATTTTGTGAAGACAAGTCTGATAATCAAATTAAATCCAAGTTCTTCTTCTTTTTCTTTTCTTTCTTTCTTTTTGCACTTATTGCATAAGTGTTTGCTAGGGACTAGCAAAGGTAAAGTATAGGGGGATGATGAATCCACATTTCACCATTTTATTCTATCATTTTGGCACCAAAAACCCTAGCAAATGCCTGTAAATAGCCTTAAATATAGCATCTTAGCATTCATACATGTGCATTCAATTAGTGTATAAAATACTGTAATTAAAGCAAAAATTATAGAATAAATAAAATAAAAGAAAAAGAATAAAATATTGTAAATATTTTATGACACAAAACCTCGAGACCTAGGCATCTTGATGAATAGGTCGACCAGGAATAAAGTAGGGGGAGATAAGGTCAAAAATACAGCAAAAATACCCTTTTATTTTATTCATTCTTTATTCATTTTGGGACCTATTTTTGGTTCCACTTTTATACATCAAATAAAGAAACTTTGTACATGAAAGTTGTAGATAATTAAATAAAGAAAAATACAAAATTAATTTCACTGAAAAATAATATACAGATAAAAAGTTATGGTCTGAATAAAAATCCAGAATCCCAACTTCCCAGACTTGTATCTCACACCTAAAAACTCCAAATGCAGCATACCCACCTTTAATTGTATATAGAATAAAATAAGCTATTTAATGGCGGTGGTTTTGCATTTGGCGGAGCTACGGTTTGAAAGTTGAGTTTTGGACCCTCATTGTATACTTGTACAGATTAAAATATTCAATTTATTAATTATTCATTATTTTTGTATTTTAATATTTTTATAATTTTGTAAATATTACTTATAATAAATATGTATATTAAAATTAGAATAAAAATGCAAAGAAAATACAAAATAAAAATACTTGTATATATCATATACATAGATACTATACATGTACTTATACCTATACAACACATACTTGTATTTTATTAAATACACAAAACACCTCAATAAAATAAAATAAAAATATTTCTAAGTGTATAAAAGTATTTTATAATGTTACAAAATAAGAAATAAAAATCATAAAAATAAAATACACAGAATAAAAATAAAGTAATAAAGTATATAGATATTATACCTATATAGGGGTATAAAAGCAACTTGTAAAAATATACCTCGTAAAAATAATTAAAAATAAGAATAAAATACTTCATAAAAAATAAACATTTGTTATTTTATAATTAAAAGTTAAATAAATCGTTTACTATTTTTAAATTAATTAATAAAACTTTTTTTCAGGGTTTTCCCTGGTTGGTCCACGTGGACCAACCAGGAGGTCAGAACTGTTGACCAAGGTCAACAGTCTGACCTACCCCCCCTGTAGCTCTGCACGCCTCGTTTTCCCCCGCTTTTGCGGACTTTTCGAGGGTGCGTCTTTCACCCTTTGAGGCCGATTTCTTCTGCGATTTTGTACCCTGTACAACCACCTAGCTCGCCAACCTCCAAGATCTCCTTAGATCTACTCCTCCTCGAAGATCGCCCCATCACCATGTTCAAAACCGAGCCCCTGACTTTCCTTCTTCCTCTGAACCGGCTTTGGGCACCTAAATCCTCCAGGAGGGGGTTGAGTTGCACTCCAGTGACAGGGGAGTCTCCCCCCATCCTAGTCGAGGTGCGGCGAGCACCTAAGGCCGCGTATCCACCATCTCCGGCGGCTGCGCCACCGTGAGGTTCCAATCTCGTGGCTCCAGCTTCTGAGGTCCGTTTTGCTTGCTTTTTCTCGTACTTTTATTCGTAGCAGTAGTGTTAGCGTCGATACCCTCATTTCGATTCCACCCTCCACTCATTTACTCGGATCGCTAACCATCTCGCCGGGGCTGGCTCCGACGAACCATCGTTCACACCATCATCCACCTTTAGCGCCCGTGTTTGCCCTGGAACACCATCTTTCGCTTTGCCCTTCTTTTACAGGCTTCCAGGAGCAAGGAAACCCACCTGGAGGTCGATTTTTGAAGCTGAACAAGCAGCCTGGAACTACCGTCCACCCCTGGCCGCGCGGCGGCACACCGGGGCTCCACCGCCCATTTTGGCTCCGCCATAGGGTAGGGGTAACTCCCAGGAGCTTGTCCGAGCTGTTCGAAGGGAAGAGAGGTGTCGGAGATCGGAGCTTCGTCCAGTCCAAACTCGTTCCCGGCGAGTTCTTCAGCCGTTCGTCCACACCTGGTCCGGACCGTCGTATTCGCTTGTGTTCTTCCCGCGCTTCAGCAGCCATCCGATCTGAAGAGACCACAGCCGTCCATCTCACGATGACCTTCTAATCCGAGCCATACATCGCGAAGCTGTATCGCGCCACGTACGAGCGACACGTGGTGTAAGTGGGGCGCCCACCACCGTCGGATGTGCCAAGTCGTGGGTATTTTGCACTCCCCTCCCGCGAAATTTTATGATTTATTTAATTAGAACTTAAAATTTCCGCTGCCTCTAAAAACTTTTGTAATATTTGACATCAGGCCCCCAGAACTTCGCCATATTGCAAGTTAGCCCCCGGGTTTTTGAAAATTGCATCTTGGTCCTCGCCAGGCGCGTGAAAGTCACGCGCCCTGGGGGCTAATTTATACCGATACCCAGGAGGGTTTTTGTAATTGATGTTTGGTTTTGAAAATTGAATATTTAGTTTAAAACTTCATGGAAATTTTGCATGTGCCCCCTGGATGTTTGAGAAATGGCACATATACCCCTGTCAGGCCCTTCACTTGTTCTTACTTGCTCTATTTATTTAAGGCCTCATTTGAATCCCAAAAATTCTCAAATTTTGAACTTAAGCTCTTGTTTACTTGTACTTGCATGCTATATTTTTGCATTGCATTTTTAATGCATTTTTATATTTATTAAAAATCAAAAACATGTTTTTTGCCTACTGTCTAGTGTAGAAAATGCCAAAAAAATATTAAAACATCTCGAAAAATTCCAAAAAAAAATTCCTAGTGTCTATTTTATCATATTTTAGTGTTAGTCCAAAAACTACTAAAAAATCTCAAAAGAAAAACACTAAAAATTCAAAAACACTCAAAAACTTCAAAAAAAATATATAAAATCCTAGAAAACTCCAAAAATCACAAACTCAGTTCATGTTTGTTGTATATTTCATTATTTTTATTGGAAAAATAGTTTGCAAAAAATTTGTGGCTGTTGTCTATTTTTAATTTCCATTTTGTTCACAGCGAGTACACTGTTCACTGTTTTAGTTTATTTCAGTATTTGAAAATACCAAAAACACCTTGAAAAATCCCCAAAAATCACAAAAACAGTAAAAAAATCTTAAAAATATCAAAAACATTTTATTTCTGAATTTTTTTTGCACATTTTTATAAATATATTATCACCTCTTTTATTACTTTTCCTTTATTTTCCAATATTGAAAAAGAAAATAAAAAATATATAATATAAAAATTATAAAAATCAGAAAATTAAAAAAATCAAATACAAAATTAAAAATAAAAAAAATTACAAATTAAAAACCCACAAAAATTCCTTTGATTGCTTGCTTAGTGTAGACACATCACTTCACATTCACGCACGCACTTTGATTTGATCTACCCTGCTTGCTCCCTGTGTTCGAACTCTCTGCATACTTGTCCCTATACACCATTTGTGCAGAGTTAAAAATAAATTTTAACTCCACATTTATTTCTAATTATTGATCTTTAGTGTGGGTTAAATGTTGACTTTAGTCCAGGATTTATCCTGAGTCGTCACAGCGACAGGTGTCTCCGCCTTGTGTGAGATACCACTTTTAGACTCCGTGAGTTTTGGCCAAATCATTAATCTACGGTGGATATCAGATCTAGCGATTGATACAATGGTTAATGGCACTGAAAAATCACCCAACCTGATAGTTCTAAAAGAAGATACTATCGACGTTGTGTCGGTCAGGTAAAATTCACATAAAAGATTTTATTTTTTATTTGTACTCCTCAACTAACGTGTATAGCAATAAGTGCGGAAGTGACGAACTCATGGAGGCAAACTGTTGAAAAATTAATGGAAAGGGGTATATTGACTAAAGTAAAAGGGCTTCCTGATTTTTATTTATTTTTAGCAATTTTTTTGGATTTTTATTATATTATGAAATTTGTATTTTTTGTAATTTTATACACCTATAAGTAAAGAAATATAGGTATTATGTCTTATATTTTTATTTGGTTATTATTTTTTACTTTAATGTTTTTAATTTTCTATACTTATTGTGAATTTTGTAGAAGTTTTTAAGATTTTATGGATTTTAGAATATTTTTAAAGTTGAGAGCTAGTTTTTTATTGAAAATATGGAATTATTTTTTTGAAATAGAAAATATAAATAAAATATAATTATTTTATTTTACTAAAAGGGACAAGAAAATACCTTTCCAACAGTGTATTGTACATATTTATAAGAGATTTATTGTAGTTATGTATTTTTGAAGTTTTTACATATTTTAATTTTTAAATTTATTTTGATATTCAATTTTTATTTAATTTTTTCTTCAATATTTAAAATATAGAAAAATAAAATGTATAGAATTTTTATATATTTTTTAGAAGTATTTTTATATTTTTATGGACTTTTAAAGTTTATGTACTTTTTTGGTATTTTTAGAATTTATTTAAAAATAGAAAACATTTTTTCAAAACTGTTATAATATTGTATATAGTATACTAGTATATAGGTTTTTATTTTATTATAGTATAATTATACAACTAGAGGGATATATAGGTAATTTCTATAAACTTAATGGACGTGTGGCTGAAATCTTAAAACTGCAAGATGTTTTCGCAAAATTCACAGCAAACATGTGGTGGATCACATGCTAGGACTTGTAACTGGACCTGTTTGTGATTACAAAATTAATCGAGGGGTTTTGTGAAAATTAATGTCAGCAGCATCGGAGGAGGTCCCCACCGCGTGCAATGGCGAGCGAAGTTCGCCGATGAATGTTCTTTCAGGAGCCTCCATAGCCGTTCGATCGAGCCCCGCGCACCAGTTTCGATCTCAGCCATCCATCTGCAGGAGGCTCTTGACCGTTCGATCTATCGGCGGATCAGATCCGAGGCGTCGATCAGCAAAGGGGTACAACCGTTCTCCACCGTTCGATCTGAAGAGGACTGATGAATACCCATTCATCACTCTTTATTCTTATATTTTAGCTACAAAAACCTTTGCAAATACATGTATATTCATGTAAATAGAAATAATTACTAAAAGCATGCATTGTATAAAGTTTAATAATTAGCATGTTTTTGTGCAAAAATAAAAGAATAAAGAGACAAAAGAAAAAGAGGGAAAATATTTAGAATAAATATTGAGCAACCTAATCCCAAGGGAGGGCTCAGCATGGGCCTGACCGCATAAAAGCCAAAGTAGAGGGAGATAGGGGCTCATGTGTGTAAATATACCTGTAAATACAATAAATATATTTTCCTCCAAAAATGGAATAAAATGTGCTTGTATATATTTGTATATATTTATAAATACAAAATCAAGATAAAAATGGAAAAATTAAAAAGAAGATAAAAATCACCTACCTTATACATATTCATCATGTACATAGTCACATTATCTATATTTATTTAGCCTTTTAAATAAATAAAATTCATTTCCATAAAATTTGTATATATTCTATATTTTATGGTGTAAATAAATAAAATAAAAACCATTAAAACAAAAACAAAATAAAAAGAATAAAATTAAAAAAACAAAAATAACTTTGTAAAAATACCATGTATATATTTGTATATAGATATTTATTTCACCTTTATATATAATTAATGAAAATAAAATAAAAATACCTTTTTATTCCTAATTTTATGCTATAAATAAATAAAATATAAAATAGGAATAAAAATGCACAAAAATAACTAATTAAAATCAAAAATCAAAAACCTATATTGTATATATACCTATATATAGCCCTATTATGTAAATACCTTATTTTTATTTTGAAAAATTAATTTAAAAAACACCAAAAAATATAGAAAAATAAAATAAACATTTTTCGTATTTTGAGTTTTTAATAATTCGACCATTTCCTATTTTATTTTTAATTTCCAAAACATTTTGACGTGGTCAGCCCCCATTGGTCCACGAGGGATATTGACCCCCCGGTCAACTCCCCCCTGTGGACCACTTCGCACGGATCCGTTTCGCGGACCCATCTTCTTCCATTTATCCCTGCCTGACCCGTTCACCATTTCGCCAAATCTCGGGTCCTAATTACACCCCAATCATCCGGGAACCTCGCCCGACATCGTGCCTAGGGATCCGTGCTCCACAGAGCCGGACCCATCCCTTTCTTCCCGGACCTTCCACCGCATAAAAGCCGAGCTCCGCCTCCCATTTTCGCATCTTTGGTTCCCCACCTTGCCTTCCCAGGACCTCCACTGCCATCCTCGAGGTGACAGCTCGCCGCTGGTTGTGTCGAAGAGAGGAGAGGGTGCCCGGACCTCAGATCCGGCGACTTAGCGCCGCCGTGCTCCGCCTGAAGAAGGAGCTCGAGCCTCGGGCCTCGACGACCCGCGAGGCAACGACCCAGAGCTCCAGCAGCTCGATCCTAGTCGATTCGTCCACCCAGGTAGCCTTAGTTCCTTCCCCTTTTCTTTGATTCTGATTTTGCCCCCAAATCGTTGTTTCGCCGTTCACCTTCGATTCCGGCCACCTCCGCCTTCGCCTTGATCATCGGACCATCCCATCACGTCCGCCTTCTCCCCGAGCATCTTCTCGCCCCTCCATTCAACCCAGCTCGCACAGGAGCTGTGGTTTCGAGTTCCATCGCTGACACCTCGCCCGAGCTCGACCGCCCCGACGCACAGACCACTTCCACCCCCGCTGACAGGGTCGAGGCACTTTGCCCTCGACCCGCGAGTGTGTTGCGCCATCTTGCAGGTCCATTCAAGCCCATCTGAGGGCCCGACCATCCAGGTGTAGCCGCTCGACCTCCACCGACCTCGCATGAGCTCCCCCGAGCTCCGTCGAGTCATCGGAGGCTGCCATTCAACGCGGAAGGCCCGCACGTATCTTCTCCGATCTTCAGAGGCCCGCGAGGAGGACGTCAGAGCACACACGGGCCCGGCGAAGTTCGCCGGCATCCAGTTCGTCCACCATCTTCCAGAGCCGTCCGATGCACCTCCAGCTCCAGTTCTGATCTCCACCGTTCATTTGAGGAGCCGCCAGCACCGTCGATCTGTGGAGGAGTGATCGTGACTGTTCGATCGTCAAGGTTTCACCCACAGCACGTGAGGACCGTCAGATCAGCCACGTGGTGACGCCTCAGTCGTTCGATTAGACCCGAGGGCTCCTTTGTTGAGGCGCCACTTCTCTCCACCGCCCGATCCACCACGTGGCAGCCATCCGTCCCTCGCGTTAATAAAGGGGTAATTTTCTCGTAGGCCCCCTTGTTTATTTTATTTCGTAGGTAGTCTTGTAAATATAGTTTATAGTTGTTTTTATTGTGGTACTTTTGCATAGAAGACCTCGTACTTAGTTTATTTGCATATATGCCCCTACCTGTAGTGTATCACGTGCGTCGACACGTGTTTCTTTGGGTTATTTGCATGTTTAGCTCTGTAGTTTCAGGATGTTAATGAATGAATGAAATCTTTTTATTAATTGCAGATATACCCCTGTGAATGATTTTTCATGTGCATGTGCGTTATTTAGTGGGTATTTTACAAGAAGGCCCCTGGACTTTTAGTACCTGTTACTAATTAGTCCAGGAACCTTATTTTAATTGCAATTAGGTCCCTGAGTGCCCAGGTCGTGCATCTCGCGCGTGCAACCTTAGAGAAATTGCACCGGACCCCCTGGACATTTCACTATTTGCGTATAGGTCCTTGTGCACTGTACCTTGCTCTTATTTTTAAATAAAATAGCAAATCAACTCCAAATTTGATGAAAATTAGATAAATGGCTCCTGTCATGGTGTAAAATTTTCTCTAATTTTTTGAGACATTTTTGACACTTTTTGATATTTTAAAAATTCAAAAACAAGCTTTTTCTTTACTGTCTAACTTTAAAATTCACAAAAAATATTAAAATACCTCCAAAAATTACAAAAACAATAGTTATGTGTATTTTGCCTTGTTTGATTTTTTGACCAATTTTGGTCATTTGTCATTATATAAAACTCATAAAAATTGAAAAACACCTAAAAACCTATAAAAATTCTAATAATTAATTGAAAAATCCAAAAACAATAATTCCAGTGGCCAAATTTTCTTTGTAGTTTTTACTATACTGGAAAATAACCTCCAGGATTTTTAGGTACTTTTAGATTTTTGATCTAAGTCCTCCAATCTTGGCTGGACATTGTTGTTGTCTTTTTGCATTGTTTTATTTTTAGAAAATTAAATAAAAATCAGAAAAAAACCAAAAATTGCCCAAAAACAGTAAAAACATAAAATACATAAAAACATTTTTATTTGAATTTTTGATTGATTTTTGAGTGCTTTAATAATTGTTTGTATTTGGCTTATTCACACGTTTTCTTATTTTCTTAATTAATTAAAAATCCAAAAAAATTATAAAAATTAAAAATCCACCAAAAACACTTTGATTTTATTTTATTCTTTTTAGACTACTTCGTAGGCCGCAAGGCCATTACGTGCTCCCTGAATCCAACCATGGTCGCTATACCAGGCTAATCTAATAACCAGGACCACTATAGTGTTGATTTGATTTTTATCTTATTTTGGTGGTCTGAACCTTGATTTTCTTGATCGACCGAGGGACTCTTGAGCGACTGAGGTCGCAACGACCTTTGTTATTTCTTCATCCTTAGTTTCTCGGGTTTTTCAGTCATCAGAATGGCGCCATTGCCGGGGAGCACGGCTTAGTAGTCGTCTTTTTCCGCGGTTTTCTTTTTTGCGATTTTCTGTATAGATTTTGTAGATATATTTTTTCTGACACTGTTTATATAATAATTTGGTCTGATCATTCTTGTTTACTTTCTTGCGAGGGCCCGAGGACCGAGGAGGCGACTTTCGAGGAGCCGGTGCAACCGCAGGATTCGGAGGCGGCTCCCTTCTGCACGGAGCCGCAGGAGAGAGCGAGAGAGTAGCTGAGTGAGAGAGGAGTAGTTTAGATTTATTTTAGCACATTTGATTATTGTAATAATACATGGACAACAGGACTTGGACTTTCGGGGTCTATTTCGCGGAGCACTGGTGTGCTCGGGGGACCCGTAGACTTTTTACGGATTTCTCGCGGTTTTTGTTTTTCGCTGCCTTTTACGATCTTACGCGGTTTTTCTCGAGCCCCTAGCTTTAGGACTTTCTGGTTGATTGTGCCATACTCAGTAGGATCCACACACTAAATAGACTGCTTGTGCCGCTAGACGGGTGGGTTTAAACCGGACTCTCTGGATCGAAGGCTGGTGACCAGTTAGACGGTTTTATCGAGTAGAAATTTCCTGCTTAGGACTCGGTTTTTCCCGCTGCACCATATAGGTTGTTTACTTTTCTGTCTTTACATTATGCGCGGATCATATTGCATGTAGAGTGCTGGAGCCAGGTACGCATTTCTGACTTTGCATGCATCATTGATTTTATCGTGCATCGGCTTTTTCGTCTTCTCCCCCCTTTTTTGGACTTAATAACCAGGAGAACCGAAAAATTCGTTAGACATTTTTGCTTGTATTAAAAATATTTAAAAAAGAAAAACAATAAAATTGGGACTGCTAAAACTATTGACCCTAAAAGATACCTGACTTAAAAATTTATCTTGGGCAGAGCAACCCCCTCATTGCTTGGTTTGATTGTGCGAGAGAGTGACCCGAACACTAGGTAGAGCCCTCCGGTACTATTCTCGACTGATTACCGACTCTTCTGTGCGGGACAGTCGGTTGGGAGAGTATCGGGTATCCCATCAGGTCACGTAATCGCTCTGATATTTTGCTTGTTCACCAAAATAAAATTGACAAGATAATTTGGCTGAGCCTTCACGGTCTTCAGCTCGCGTCGCGTTGGTTAACTGAGGGGTTTGTTTGCGATCATAGTTTCTCCAGATCTCATCCGCATTACTCGCCAGATCACGATGATGGGCAGGAGGTCTCTTAGGCAGCCTCTGGCTGCACCGCTTTTTAGCACTCCAGTCCATTCATCTAGGTCGGTTCGTGAGAGCTCAGACCCGCTCTCCGAACCCGAGTACGATTCCGCCATGTTCCCCCTCGACCCCCCTTCTTCTTCTGAGACCGAGATACCAGTACCAGAGGAGAGACAGACAGATGATTTATCGGCACCTGAGTTCGGCTGTTTTGATTTTTCAGAGACTATGGTCGGCGCTAGTGATGATCGCTCCAGAGGTCCGCAGGAGGAGCATTTCGTTCTGGACCAGGGTTCGATCAACTCCACCCTGATCACCTCCCTTGAGTCAGTGCAGCAGCAGTTGAGGGATCAGGGGGCATTCATGATAGAGATGAGGCGAGAGCTTGAGCAGTTGAGAGCCGACCGCGAGAACAGCGGAGGGGGAGCTGACGATGCGGCAGCTGCCGCAGCAGCCGCAGTCGCAGCAGCAGCAGCAGGAGGACCACCGAGACCGATGCGGGAGAACCACAATCCCGGATCGACTTTGACGCACCGTTAGGTGGTGCTACCGGCTATCGTGGGGGACTTCAAGTTCCCCCCGAACACTTTGCAGCTCCTTCCCCGGTTTCACGGGTTGGCCACTGAGGAGCCCCATCTCCATCTGCAGAAGTTTGAGATGATCTGCAGTACTGTCCACGATCGTCAAGTGGACCAGGATACCATCAGGATGATTGCCTTCCCCTTCTCTTTGGCAGACAGAGCAGCTACCTGGCTGAAACATCTGGGGAAGTTCGTCTACACTTGGGAGCAGCTCCGTGCCGAGTACTTGCACAAGTACTATCCACTCGGGCGAACCAATGCCACGAGAGCCTTGATCAGCAACTTCTCCATGCTCCCCAACGAGCAGTTCCATGAGGCATGGGAGAGGTTTCGAGAGCTGACCGATAGATGCCCGCACCACGACATTTCCAAGCCGAACCTTGTTCAGAGCTTCTTCAGCAGCTGACAGCAGAGCTACAGGGCTTGGTGAACGTTTCTTGTGGAGGGTCTTACTTCCCCAAGGATCACGACCAGGTCTGGGCCATCTATGAGGAGATGGCCGAGAACTACATGGTGATGTCCCAGACCCGGTTGTACACTCAGGGCAGACCCCAGCAGCCACATACCGTGCAGTACCAGAGGATAGCACGAGTCGACGCCGGTCCTTCCAGTTCGTCTGCGTTAGCAGCAGCACAGGCAGAGTCATCAGCTGCGGACATGGGGATTATCAGTGAGAAGCAGGACCGGATGGAGTTGATAGAGAAGAAGCAGTGCCAGGGCATCACTCAGATGGAGCAGATGGCACAGACTCTGAGCGACATGAAGACCCAGCTCATATGTCTCCAGGAGGCGCAGACGGCTTCCCAGCCCCGTCTTCAGTCGTGAGGCGACTCCGGCAGCAACAGCAGCTTGTCCCAGCGCTCCAGCTCACACCAACAGCCTAGACAGGTTCACCTTGTACATGCGGAGCCGTACCAGCAGCCGCAGCCCACCTACCAGTCACCACCATCTCCAGACTTACAGATGGTGGTATACCAGCCAAATTAGCCTCTGACAGTACTCCCGCCAGCCCAGTACAATGCAGAGCCGTTGATGGATGTCAATGGGATTTGGTATGACCGCCCTCAGCCCGGTATCCAATGAGACCATCTCGGATTCCGGTGGGGGACCGGAGGTGCCTAGTCCCAGCAGTAGCCATCAGGACAGGGTGGTCAGTACAGCTATCAGAGAGAGCATCAGCCGCAGCAGCAGCCCCCAGTGTACCCATCACAGCAGCAGCAGCAATCATCCTATGGTCCTCGTCCCTATCACCAGGGACAGTCGTGGAGGCGTGAGCAGCCTCACCACCAGTAGCAACAGCATCACCCATACCCCTCTCAGCCACAACAGCAGATCCAGCAGCCTCACTACTAGAGAGGCTACCCGTCGGGTTCCCATGAGAACCCTGTCTTGGATGATATAGCCCGCATTCTCACAGATCAGCAGGCTACTTTTCGACGGGAGATGGATGAGTTCCGCCAAGAGATGCGGGACATCGTGAGAGGGAAGGCCGCCATCCCTGCCCAGATCGAGCTGAATCCGAACAACCTGAAGAGGAAATCTGAGCAGGTAGTTTGTACTGAGTATGCCACTCCTAGTGATGCATTTGGTGATATGTCTGCGTATCTTTTTGATACTGACTTTGTCACACTTAGGAGCGGTAGGATGCCAGCAGGCGGTGCCTCGTCTGAGTTACATCACGAGGATACTTCCAGAGCGCCAGACGAGGAGGAGAGCGGTACTGAGGCCGCTAGAGATGATAACGGTGGTACTGATGCCACCAAGGATGTTGATTCCACAAGCGGTGCTGAGGCCGCCATTTCACCAGTTCGAGGAGGTGGTACTGAGGCCACCCAGATGCCGAGCCAGAGCGCGGTACTGAGGCCGCAAGTCTTCCAGTTGATCCAGCCGATGGTGGTGCTGAGACCACCCGTGTTCATATTGAGAGATCTGTTGTTTTTCCTACTTCTGAGTTCTGATGTATCTCGGAACTCTGTTGTGAATAAAGGAAAAGGTTTATGTTCTTCTGGTCCCACTGTGGTTCTTGATGCATTTGTGGATCCGGCTGTTGAGCCGTCTAAACCTTTTCCTAGTCCTTCATCTGAGAAGGACCCAGTGATCCCCTTCCCTAGAGCCCTTCAGATGGGGAAGGGGAAGAAAATAGATAATCCAAAAAAGAGAGACCCGGAAGAGTTCAGCCAGCAGATGATAGATCGGTTTCACATACAGCTGACTCTTCAGGAGGCTTTGCAGCACATTCCCCTTCTTCAGCGTTCGTTGAGAGACAGGACCACAGTCAGGAGGAAGAGGAGGAACCACCATTCAGAGATCCATGTGCTGACGAAAGCCATGTGTTTCGCGATCCAGAACCGTCTGCCGGCCAAGAGGCCAGATTCAGGAGCCCCATATGTCAGATGTCACATTAGAGAGCAGAGGTTCGACCGTACTCTACTAGATAGCGGGTCGTCGATCAACCTCCTTCCGGCAGCCCTTCTCGACCGCTTCAAGTTGGGCACTCTTAGACAGAGAAGGACAGTCCTTCAGTTTGCTGATCGATCTGTCAAGAGGCCGAAGGGGTTGTTGCGAGACGTTGTCGTCACGATTCAGGGCCTGCAATTCCTTGTGGACTTCGTAGTGTTGGACATGGAGATCCCTGAGTCTGTGACCGATACCCCCATCATTCTCGATCGTCCGTTCTTGGCCACAGCCAAGGCGGTGACTGACCGTGATAGCGGAAAGGTATACTTTCACGTTGAGGGCGAAAGTGTACAAATAGAGACGGTCGAAGACAGCAGAGCCAGAGAGAGAGAGCATGCTCAGAGACGACGTCAAACACAGAGCAGCTGACAGATGCAGGGCTAGACATCCACCAGGACTGTGACTTTGTGATCACAGACGATGAGGCAGTTTGGGCAGACCCAGCAGCACAGGCCATCCTCTCATTTTCAGACACCGCTGATGCAGAGACGACAACAGAGGAGAGCTTGGAGAGCACATTCCTGGTCCAGGATACTTCTGAGGCAGCAGAGCCGGGTCTCGACCGCGACACTGATTCTTGTGATGATGGTGGTGCTGATGCCACCTTAGATGACACAGATCCCTCAGAGTCAGAGTCTGAGTGGGCAGACTATGAGGATTACATGTTAGACCTGATTTCCACTGAGCCTACAGATAGAGAGGAGGTAGATGCCGAGCAGAGCAGAGACAGTTCAGTTGAGCAGCCTTCTCCAGATCCAGTTTGTGAGAGAAAGTTCTCATTCTCCCGGGCAGATTTGGCCGCATACACTTGGATTCTTCAGAAGCCAGATTTGCCAGCGCCAGTTTGTCCAGAGCTGAAGCCGCGTCCTTCGTCGTTGAAGTATAGATTCCTTGCAGGTGAGCCTGAGATGTACCCAGTCATTATCTCTGCCGATTTGACTGGAGAGCAAGAATCCCGTATGATGGGGGTTCTTGAAAAGAACCGCAAGGCGATAGGATGGAGCGTAGCAGATCTCCAGGGGATCAGTCCGGCTCTGTGCTCTCACCACATCTATCTCGAAGATGAGGCAAAGCCGTCGCGTGAGTTCCAGCGGCGGCTGAACCCGAATCTGAGAGAGGTTGTCATGAAGGAAATTTTGAAGTGGTGGAGCGTCGATTTTATCTATCCCATCTCCGACTCCAAGTGGTTCAGCCCTTTGCATGTGGTGCCCAAGAAGATGGGCATCACTACAGTGGTTACGGAGTCCGGAGAGGAGATTGCTACACGAGTACCTACTTCTTGGCGGGTCTGTGTTGACTACCGGAGACTCAACCAGGCCACCAAGAAGGATCATTTCCCCCTGCCATTTATTGATCAGATCATTGAGAGATTGGCAGGGAAGAGCCATTATTGTTTTCTGGATGGGTACTCGGGCTACAATCAAGTAGCCATCGCTCCCGAGGACCAGGACAAGACTACCTTTACCTGTCCCTTCGGCACATACGCCTTTCGACGCATGCCATTTGGGCTATGCAATGCCCCTGCGACGTTTCAGAGATGCATGCTGTCGATCTTTTCGGACATGGTAGGGGAGTGCTTGGAGGTCTTCATGGATGATTTCTCGATTTATGACGACGGATTCGACTCCTGTCTTGACTGCCTAGACCGAGTACTTTAGCGATGTATAGAGGTTCGCTTGGTTTTGTTTTGGGAGAAGAGTCACTTCATGGTGACTCAAGGGACGGTGCTTGGCCACATCATCTCCAACAGGGGCATGGAGGTGGATCCGGCCAAGGTCGATGTCATTAGCAAACTCACACCACCGTCCAACTTGCGGCAGTTGCGGTCTTTTCTGGGGCATGTTGGTTTCTACCGGCGATTCATTCGTGATTTCAGTAGAGTTGCCCGACCGTTGACTGATCTGCTGACGAAAGACACCGAGTTCCTTGTCAATGACAAGTGTCTTTCGTCCTTTGAGACTCTCAAGCAGAGTGTTATAGAGGCTCCTGTTCTCCAGCCGCCTGATTGGTCTCTCCCATTCGAGATCATGACGGGTGCCTCCAATTTTTCCATAGGGGCCGTGCTGGAACAGAGGAGGGATGGAGTCCCATTTGCCATCCACTACGCTAGCCGCACATTGGATTCCGCGCAGTGGAATTATACAGTCACAGAGAAGGAGATGCTAGCCGTAGTGTTTGCCCTAGATAAGTTCAGATCTTACATTATTGGATCTAGAATGACCTTGTACACAGATCATATCGCCATCAGGTACCTCATGGCAAAGAAGGATGCCAAGGCCAGACTGACTAGATGGATCCTTCTACTTCAGGAGTTCGATATTGAGATTAAAGATAAGCCTGGAGTAAAAAATATGGTGGCGGATCATCTCTCCCGATTAGAGAATCTTGAGGATTCTGACTTGATTGACCCCATATGTGAGACCTTCCCAGATGAGGCGATCCTTGCTATCGCCTCTCTCCCGTGGTACGCCGATATTGTGAACTTTCTTGTTGCTGGGAAAGTCCCACAAGATTAGCCTAGGCAGAGGCTTGAGACCTTCCTCGCGAAGGCCAAGTCCTACCGCTAGGAGGATCCCATCCTTTACCACGAAGGAGGGGATATCGTCTGGCGTAGGTGCATTCCTCAGGAGGAGCACCATAGCGTCCTCACTTACTGCCACAAGCTTGAGGCAGGAGGACATCATTCTGGGAGGAGAACGGCACAGAAAGTGCTCCAATCCGGCTTGTGGTGGCCTACCCTCTTCAAGGACTCTGATGAGTTCGTGAAGAGGTGTACTGACTGTCAGAGGATGGGCACTTGTGGACAGCGTGATATGATGCTGATGCAGCCCATTCACTTCAGTGAGGTTTTTGACGCATGGGGCATCGATTTCATGGGTCCATTCCCTAAGAGTCAGGGATTTGAGTACATTCTGTTGGCCGTTGATTATGTGAGTCGTTGGGTTGAGGCCATCCCCGCCCGAGCCGCTGATGTAAGGACAGTTTGCAGATTTTTGAGGAAGCACATCATCACGCGGTTCGGGGTACCTTGAGTATTGATTTCAGATGGGGGGTCTCATTTCATCAACGACCAGGTAAAGGCCCTTGCTAGCGAGTTCGGTATAGACCATCGAGTTTCCACTCCATACCATCTACAGACGAATGGTCTAGCCGAGGTGTCGAACAGGGAGATCAAGACTATTTTGCAGAAAGTCGTCCGCCCTGACCGAAAGGATTGGTCATAGCTTTTGGACTCGGTCTTGTGGGCATATATGACGTCTTTCAAGACACCATTGGGCACATCTCCCTTTCGCCTCGTATATGGCAAGCCGTGCCATTTACCTGTTGAGTTGAGGCACAAGTCACTCTGGGCAGTCACAAATATTATTTTGGATCCAGATAGTGTAGGAGACCAGAGGAGGGCAGAGTTAGCAGCCTTGGAGGAGCTTAGAGATACCGCCTTCTCAAACAGCCTATAATACAAGGAGAGAGTGAAGGAGTGGCATGATTTTCACATCAGCCACAAGCATTTTGAGCCTGGACAGAGAGTATGGCTGTTTGATGCGAGGCTTCGCCTATTTCCAGGGAAGCTACAGAGCAACTGGAAGGGACCCTACTTGGTAAGAAAGGTACACGAAAACGGTAGTATTGATATATCTGAGTTGTCTTCTGAGAGTACCTTTCGAGTAAACGGCCAGCGGCTCAAGCCATTTCTAGATCATGAGCCGCGGGTCGTTGATGTTGCCCCTATTCATTTTGCGTGAGATGTGGTCTCTTGACTCACATCTATTGCATCTCTTTTTTTTTACGTCTGATTATCACTGTTCTTCCGACTTGTATAGATCCAGTTGTCCATATCACTCTATTCTTTGGTCCCACATCCCTTTTCTCATCTTATGATTTCGTTATACTTAGGGTGTACTTTACCCTAAGTATAGGGGGGATGTCGGACCTTCGGGTATTCTTTTTACTCTTTCTACCCATGTTTTGTTGCCTATACTTAGGGATATTTTACCCTAAGTATAGGGGGGGTAGATCCTGTACATTCTTCACTCGGATTTCCCTTCATGTACAACTTGCTATACTTAGGATTACTCGATCCTAAGTATAGGGGGAAACCACCGAGTTCTCCGCATTCTATTCTTTGATTCATCCCTGTATATAGCCTTCCTTTTCACTTCCTTATACATAGCACGAGTTATGTCTTCTTCATCGCTCTTGACTTTGAGGACATCGTTCGAGCTAAGTATAAGGGGTGTGTATATATTTCATATATACTTTAGCCATAACTCGTACTTGGTGTGAGTGTGTTAATAAATAAAATGGCTAAAAACCCTAAAAATCACAAAAATTAAAAATTTTTCCTGTAAATAATCATTCTTTTATTGCACATACATAGCTAGTGTACAAATTATTTTTGTAAAAATGTTTTCAAAAATCTTTTGTGTAAAGTTTGTGTAAATATTTTCTTATCAAAATTATGTATATAGTATAAAATTTTTCCAAAATGTTTTGAAAATCAAAAGTTTGCAAAAATCTTGTGTAAATGTGTGTAAATACTTTTGCAAAACTTGCATTTCATGCATTCATCCATTCATGATTTCAAAACATTTTTTCAAAAATTTTGCACGATTGTAAATATGTGTAAATAGCATCTTTATGTATATGTATATAGTTTTTCTGGATGATAGTTGACATTTAAACTAGCCCGGAATTAAATTGGGGAATGGAGCTTGATTAAGATCTTAATCCACCTAATTCTAAGAGGAACCTTATAGGGCTTTGGGTTAAGGCTTTTCAGGTCCATTGGGACTTAATTCTTTGAGTCCACTAGGCTATGAGCATATGTCATCTTGATGAACCTAAGTAGAGCACTTAACAACACACGCATGACTCTTAGAGACAATGGCTTGACTTGAACCAACACTTTACACATAGCTCTCCACGGATGAGGTGGTGAGGAGGCAGTTTCCTTTGGCTTGGGGTAGCATATGAGGGTAGTACTTCTAGGCGGAACCTCTCTTCTTCTTCTAGTGAAGGAAGTGCGTCTCAACTTGGTCTAGTGGTGATGAAGGCTAAAGACAGAAGCTGTGGGTTGCAATAAAGCTTCAAAAGAGGGATAGTCTACTGGCTCAAGAGGAAAAACTCCTTGTATATATGCTGCACCATGTAGATATGTTGTACAGTTGCACATGAAAAAAAAGTGCAAAATGAAAAGAACTCCAAAAAAAGTGGTGGGTCGGATTGAAAATTTAATAACCCCACCGGAGTGTATATAGTCAAATAAAGCAAAAGCTTATGGTATCCATGTTACATCTCATGAATCTTGCAGCGGGAGACTTAGCTACACTGGCTGGGCTCCCAGGGATACATGGCTACATTGGCCATGGTCCATTCTTCATCTTCTTCCCCCTCTTCTTGAGCCGGTTGCACTTGAACTTAGAAGGGAATACCCCGCTTCTCGAGGAAAGAGTTGCTAGACCGAGGCATTAGAGTTGACAGGTTGGGGGAGGTTGTTTCTTTGTTACTTCTGAGATGGGGAGCTACATATCACTTACACTGCATGGAAAGATTCATGGTCATTAGAGTTTGTGTATGTAGACTTGTTCTGATCTGGTTTATTGAGGAGTCTTGTCCATAGATTGGTGGAACTTAGAGGCTGTTGAGTTTTAAGCTTAAGTCCAAATAAGGTTCCGACACATTAATAATCCAAAGATCTGATCGAGCTCCATAATTCAATTCTCCTCTTTTTCTTTTTCTTTCTTTCTTTCTTTCTTTTTCACTTCTTTTTCAAATAAGTGTTTGCTAAGGGACTAGCAAAGTTAAGTATAGGGGGGTGATGAATACCCACTCATCACTCTTTATTCTTATATTTTAGCTACAAAATCCTTTGCAAATACATTTTATTCATGTAAATACAAATAATTACTAAAAGCATGCATTGTATAAAGTTTAATAATTAGCATGTTTTTGTGCAAAAATAAAAGAATAAAGAGACAAAAGAAAAAGAGGCAAAATATTTAGAATAAATATTGAGCAACCTAATCCCAAGGGAGGGCTCAACATGGGCCTAACCGCATAAAAGCCAAAGTAGAGGGAGATAGGGGCTCATGTGTGTAAATATACCTATAAATACAATAAATATATTTTCTTCCAAAAATGGAATAAAATGTGCTTGTATATATTTGTATATATTTATAAATACAAAATCAAGATAAAAATGGAAAAATAAAAAAGAAGATAAAAATCACCTAACTTGTACATATTCATCACGTACATAGTCACCTTATCTATATTTATTTAGCCTTGTAAATAAATAAAATTCATTTCCATAAAATTTGTATATATTCTATATTTTATGGTGTAAATAAATAAAATAAAAACCATTACAACAAAAACAAAATAAAAAGAATAAATTTAAAAAAACCAAAAATAACTTTGTAAATATACCATGTATATATTTGTATATAGATATTTATTTCACCTTTGTATATAATTAATAAAAATAAAATAAAAATATTTTTTTATTCCTAATTTTATGCTATAAATAAATAAAATATAAAATAGGAATAAAAATGCACAAAAATAACTAATTAAAAATCAAAAATCAAAAACATATATTGTATATATACCTATATATAGCCCTATTATGTAAATACCTTGTTTTTATTTTTAAAAATTAATTAAAAATAACAAAAAATAGAGAAAAATAAAATAAACATTTTTTTCATATTTTTAGTTTTTAATAATTCGGCCATTTCCTATTTTATTTTTATTTTCCAAAACATTTTGATGTGGCCAACCCCCATTGGTCCATGGGGGATGTTGACCCCCCGGTCAACTCCCCCCTGTGGAATACTTCGCACGGATCCGTTTCGCGTACCCATCTTCTTCCATTTATCCCTGCCTGACCCATTCACCATTTAGCCAAATCTCGGGTCCTAATTACACCCCAATCATCTGGGAACCTCGCCCGACATCGTGCCTAGGGATCCGTGATCCACAGAGCCGGACCCATCCCTTTCTTCCCGGACCTTCCACCGCATAAAAGCCGAGCTCCGCCTCCCATTTCTGCATCTTTGGTTCCCCACCTTGCCTTCCCAGGACCTCCACTGCCATCCTCGAGGTGACAGCTCGCCGCTGGTTGTGTCGAAGAGAGGAGAGGGTGCCCGGACCTCAGATCCGGCGACTTAGCGCCGCCGTGCTCTGCCTGAAGGAGGAGCTCGAGCCTCGGGCCTCGACGACCCGCGAGGCAATGACCCAGAGCTCCAGCAGCTCGAGCCCAGTCGATTCGTCCACCCAGGTAGCCTTAGTTCCTTCCCCTTTTCTTTGATTTTGATTTTGCCCCAAATCGTTGTTTCGCCGTTCACCTTCGATTCCGGCCACCTCCGCCTTCGCCTTGATCATCGGACCATCCCATCACGTCCGCCTTCTCCCCACGCATCTTCTTCGCCCCTCCATTCAACCCAGCTCGCACAGGAGCTGGGGTTTCGAGTTCCATCACCGACACCTCGCCGGAGCTTGACCGCTCCGCCGCACAGACCACTTCCACCCCCGCTGACAGGGTCGAGGCACTTTGCCCTCGACCCGCGAGTGTGTTGCGCCATCTTGCAGGTCCATTCGAGCCCATCTGAGGGCCCGACCATCCAGGTGTAGCCGCTCGACCTCCGCCGACCTCGCCTGAGCTCCCCCGAGCTCCGTCGAGACATCGGAAGCTGCCATTCAACGCGGAAGGCCCGCACGTATCTTCTCCGATCTTCAGAGGCCTGTGAGGAGGACGTCAGAGCACACACGGGCCCGGCGAAGTTCGCCGGCATCCAGTTCGTCCACCATCTTCCAGAGCCGTCCGATGCACCTCCAGCTCCAGTTCTGATCTCCACCGTTCATTTGAGGAGCCGCCAACACCGTCGATCTGTAGAGGAGTGATCGTGACCGTTCGATCGTCGAGGTTTCATCCACAGCATGTGAGGACCGTCAAATCAGCCACGTGGTGACGCCGCAGCCGTTCGATTAGACCTGAGGGCTCCTTTGTTGAGGCGCCACTTCTCTCCACCGCCCGATCCACCACGTGGCAGCCATCCGTCCCTCGCGTTAATAAAGGGGTAATTTGTTCGTAGGCCCCCTTGTTTATTTTATTTCGTAGGTAGTCTTATAAATATAGTTGATAGTTGTTTTTATTGTGGTGCTTTTGCATAGAAGACCTCGTACTTAGTTTATTTGCATATATGCCCCTGCCTGTAGTGTATCACGTGTGCCGACACGTATTTCTTTGGATTATTTGCATGTTTAGCTCTGTAGTTTCAGGATGTTAATGAATGAATGAAATCTTTTTATTAATTGCAGATATACCCCTGTGAATGATTTTTCATGTGCATGTGCGTTATTTAGTGAGTATTTTACAAGAAGGTCCCTGGACTTTTAGTACTTGTTACTAATTAGTCCAGGAACCTTATTTTAATTGCAATTAGGTCCCTGAGTGCCCAGGTTACGCGCATCGCGCGTGCAACCATGGAGAAATTACATCGGACCCCCTGGACTTTTCACTATTTGCGTACAGGTCACTGTGCGTTGTACCTTGCTCTTAATTTTAAATAAAATAGCAAATCAACTCCAAATTTGATGAAATTGGACACATGGCTCCTGCCATGGTGTAAACATTTCTCTAATTTTTTGAGACATTTTTGACACTTTTTGATATTTTTAAAAATTCAAAAACAAGCTTTTTCTTTACTGTCTAACTTTAAAATTCACAAAAAAATATTAAAATACCTCCAAAAATTACAAAAAAAATAGTTAGTGTGTATTTTGCATTGTTTGATTTTTTGACCAATTTTGGTCATTTGTTATTATATAAAACTCATAAAAATTGAAAACACCTAAAAACCTATAAAAATTCTAATAATTAATTGAAAAATCCAAAAACAATAATTCCAGTGGCCAAATTTTCTTTGTAGTTTTTACTATATAGGAAAATTACCTCCAGGTTTTTAGGGACTTTTAGATATTTTATCTAAGTCCCCCAAGCTTGGATGGACATTATTGTTGTCTTTTTGCATTGTTTTATTTTTAGAAAATTAAATAAAAATCAGAAAAATACCAAAAATTACCCAAAAATAGTAAAAAACATAAAATACATAAAAAACATTTTTATTTGAATCTTTGATTGATTTTTTATTGCTTTAATAATTGTTTGTATTTGGCTTATTCACTTGTTTTATTATTTTCTTAATTAATTAAAAATCCAAAAAAAATATAAAAATTAAAAATCCACCAAAAACACTTTGATTTTATTTTATTCTTTTTAGACTACTTCTAGGCCGCAAGGTCATTACGTGCTCCCTGAGTCCGACCCTGGTCGCTATACCAGGCCAATCTAATAGCCAGGACCGCTATAGTGTTGATTTGATTTTTATCTTATTTTGGAGGTCTGAACCTTGATTTTCTTAATCGACCGAGGGACTCTTGGGCGACTGAGGTTGTAACGACCTTTGTTATTTCTTCATCCTTAGTTGCTTGGGTTTTTTGGTCATCAAGGACCCCCTGCTAGCCATTGGATCTTAAAAAAAGGGTAAATATCACTTAGGCCCTTCTCAGTTTAGCGTTTATAGTTGAGTCCTGTAAATATTTTATCTAGTTGTTTTTAATTAGGAATAATTGCACTTTGGACCTTATAGATTTAAAATATTGCATTTTAGTCCCTCCAGTTGTGGTGCACGTGCTTCCACACATGATATTTTGGGCTTTTTGCATATATTGGGCTGGGTTTTATGAATGTTATGAATCGAACTTTTAGTTTCAGATATTGCATTTATACCCCTATGCGTGATGTATTTGAGCATGTGTTTAGCATGAAATTTATAGTTGACCCCCTATAGTTTTCGCAGGTGTTTCATTTTAGCCCTCAGAACTTATTTTCCTTTCACTTAGGTCCCTGTGTTGTGCCTTCTTTATTGGTTGAATAAAATATAAAATCAATTCCAAATCTTTTAAAATTTGGACACATGGCCCCTGCCGCTGTGTAAAAATTTCAATAATTTTTTGGAACATTTTTTCTTTGATTTTCTATTTTTAAAAATTCAAAAACCTCTATTTTTGCTACTATTTGAACTATAAAGTCAACTAAAAATAATAAAAACCCTCCAAAAATTCTAAACAAATTAGCTACTTTTTATTTTTGTGTTTTCTTGCTTCAGTTCAAATTTCATTTGATTTGGACTTATAAAACACCTAAAAATTGAAAACCCTAAAAATCTTATAAAAATCATTAAAAAATCTATACAATTCAAAAAAATGCAATTGCTTTCCCTGTAGTTTAGTTTTTATTTGTAGTTTGTCATAAAATTGTCTCCAAATTTTTATAGCTATTTATCTATTTTTAAATAGCCTTTCAAATCTGGCTACACAATAGCTTCCTGTTTTTGCTTTATTTCATTTGTATAAAACCAACTAAAAATCATAAAATTCTAAGAAAATTATCAAAAATACTTAAAAACTCATAAAACCCAAAGATAATTTTACTGGAATTTTTGGATTTGTTTTGATGCATTATAATTTGTTAAGTGTGCCTTTTTATCCTTTTTTACATTTTTTTTCTTCATAATTAAAAATCACAAAAAAATAATAATCCAAAAAATCCACCAAAAACATTTTGTTCATTTTATTTGTTTTTAGACTTCTTCGTAGGCCTTTGTCTAATTCGTGCTCCTTGTGTTCGACCCTGGTCGCTATACCATGTTAAATAAATAGCGAGACCGCTATTCGGCTTTTTGACTGATTACTTCTTTTTTGTGGTCTTATTTTCTTGATTGATCGATTCGAGGGAATGAGGTTGCAATGACCCATGATATTTATCTCCTGTAATCTCTCGTGAATTTTTCAGTCATCACCCAGCCAAGGTGGAGGTGATTTCTAAACTTGAGCCACCTACAACAATCAAGCAGGTCAGGTCATTCCTGGGCCATGTCGGTTTTTATCGACGGTTCATCAAAGATTACAGTAAATTGGCCAGACCTTTGATTGAGTTGCTTGGCAAGGAAAATGAATTCATTGTGGATGATCGTGTGCTCCTTGCCTTTAATCAGTTGAAAGAACTCATCACCCAGGCCCCTGTCTTGTAACCACCGATCTGGTGAGATAATGACCGATGCGTCAGATTATGACATCGGCGTTGTGCTCGAACAAAGGAAAGATAATATACCATTTGCAATTCACTACGCTAGTCGAACGCTCGATGAGGCCCAACAAAACTATACTATCACCGAAAAGAGCTGCTAGCGGTGGTTTTTGCCTTGAAAGAGTTCAGATCTTATCTCCTTGGATCCAAAGTGATCATCTACACTGACCATTCGACCATCTGGTACCTACAACAGAAGAAGGACGCCAAACCACATCTTATTCGGTGGATCCTTCTCCTCCAGGAATTTGATCTTGAAATTAGAGATAAACTTGGGGTAAAGAATGTGGTGGCCAACCACTTATTGAGGCTTCCTGAACCAGAGTCCCCTGAGCTGAGCATGCAACCTATCACGGAGACCTTTCTAGACGAGGCAATTCTCTCAGTCACCTCGCTTCCATGGTATGCGGACATTGTGAACTATCTCGTGACCAATAATATCCCACAGGATTGGTCGAAGTTGAAAGTAGACAAATTCTTGTCTAAAATCCATTTCTACTAGTGGGAGAATCCATACTTATTTCGTGAGGGGGCAGATTGTATCTGGAGAAAGTGCATTCCTCAGGAGGAAGTTCCAAGTGTCCTCACCTTATGCCATGACCAAGAATCTGGAGGGCATCATTTAGGCAGATGAACGGCATCTAAAGTTCTTCAAAGTGCCCCCTAGTGGCCTACACTATTTAAAGATGCAGATGATTATGTTAAATGTTGCACTGACTGTCAGAAGATGAGCGGAACCATAGGAATGAGAGACACGATGCCCCTGAAATTCATTCGAATATCAGACATCTTTGATGCATGGGGCATTGACTTTATGGGCCCATTTCCCAACAGCCAGGGATATGAATATATTCTGCTTGATGTCGACTATGTAAGTCTCTAGATGGAGGCTATCCCCGCCCGAACCGCCGATAGTATGACTGTTTGTCGATTTTGAGAGATCACATCATAACACGGTTCGAGATCCCCAAGATTCTCATATTTGACGGGGGTAGTCATTTCATAAACAGAGACGTGAAGAAGCTGACTCAGGAATTCTGCATTAATCATCGTGTTGCTTCACCTTATAACCCAAAGTCCAATGTCTTAGCTGAATGTTCAAACAGGGAGATCAAGACAATTCTGTAGAAGCTTGTGCGTCCGGATCGCAAGAACTGGTCTCAGTTGCTTGATTCAGTTCTTTGGGCTTAGAGAATAGCGTACAAGTCACCCTTGGGATTGTCTCCCTATCGCCTTTTGCATTGCAAGCCATGTCATCTGCCCGTTGAACTAATTCACAAATCTCTATGGGCCATCAACATTTGTAATTTGGATTCCGAGAAAGCCGGAAAGAACCACAAATTGGATCTGAACATATTATTGGAATTAAGGGATTATGCATACGACGACAACTAAATGTACAAGAAGAATTTCAAAACATGGCACGACAAAGCATATCCGCCGCAAGTACTTCGAGCCGGGTCAAAAGGTGTGGTTGTTTGATGCAAAATTAAAGATCTTTCCAGGTAAATTGAAGAGCAAATGGACTGGGCCGTTTCTAGTTAAGCATGTGCGCGACAATGGAAGTGTATTGATATCTAATTTGTCTGTTGACGCATGAAAAACGCCACCCGATCACTAGTCTTCTGAACCTGTGAAAGAGTCAGAGAGATTTCGCGGTCGTTGTATCGACAGAATGAGTTTTACCAGAAAAGATTATGTATTAGTTAATCTTCTATGTTTTTATTTATACTCCTAAACAAATGTGTATAGTGGATTCATACGGGAGTGTCGAACTCAGGGAGGCAAACTGTTGGAAACTAGGGGGAACGGTAGAAAAACTTAGGTAATGGGTCTTCTAAATTTTATTTTATTATTAAGAATTTTCTCAATTTTTATTTGGGTTTTAATGAATTTTATATTGTTCTTGTATTTTTTATTATTTTAGAAAATGTTTAAATTTTTATTTGATTTTTATTTTGTTATTTTTATGGTTTAAAATGTGTCTTACTGTTTTTATGACTTTTTAGAAGGTTGTTATGATTTTTTATTGGCTTTGGTTTATTATTTATGTAAAAAAACTAATTTTTTATTGCAAACTGTGGCGTATTTTGAATTTTTTAGGTAGTAAACAGCAACAAAATATTTTTATTTTATTTTCTATAGAAAGTAGATGAAATTTTATTTAAAATGATATGTGGTGCGTTTTTAGGAGATTTTTATTGAGTTAGTTATAAATTTTGCAAGTTTATGTGTTTTATATTTTTTTATGGGTTTTGTTATTTAACTTTTATTTTGTTTTGGGTTTATTATGCAAATATGGTAAACTATACTGTAGTGAATTTTTATAGGGTTTTTAGATAGGTTTTTATATTATTTTTATGTAATATAGTGTAGTATAGGGATATGTAATAATAAGAGTACGGTTGTAATGAAACTAGACAGTAGGGGCGCAAGTGTGAAAGTTGTAAAAGTTGCAGGGTATATGTGCAAATCGTCCAGAATTCCACGCGCCCTGCACGAGTAGCTTCCACCTGAATCTGTTCGTAATTTTGCAAAGTTCCGGGAGATGTACGCAAATTATCCCCGAAGTACGTGATGTCTTGCGCGAGAATTCACCTGTATAGCGACCTGTTCTTAATAATGGGGTTACGGAGGGGACTGATGTAATTTTCGCCAATTCTCAAGCCCGAACATGCGTTGCGCTCGTGACGTCAAAAGCGGTGAGAACCGGGGGCAGTGATGGCAGTTGTGGTGCTTGACGCGCGGCGCAAATTCGGCCCTGCGATCAAATCTGATCGCACAGTTCCTATGGAATCTGGAAGCTCGAGAGCTGTTCGTCCTTCTTTCAAGTCCGCAGGCGGCAATTGTTCGTGCTCGAGGCGGAGAAGTGTGTTGGCGGTTACGTTTCACGGAAGCACTTATGATCGGCGTTGCTCCGATGTTACTCCAAAACGCGACGACGGCGGCGCTTCGAGCAGCTATTGACCGGAGCTCGGTTCTGTTGATGCTCGATCGGTTGATCACATACAGAATGGAGACGAAGCTGTTATGCTCTGGTTGCAATCAGATGGATACTAAGCAGCAACGACGAATGATGAGCGAGCTCCAGACCTGATCACCTGCGAACTTGAATACGGCTCGAGGTCGACGACCTCGGCCCGTTGTATGAGCTAAAGTTCATGGACATGGATGGGGATCCCTATAGATGAAGGAACGGGATCGAGCTCTGATAGGAATAATCAGAGATGATCAGATCATGAAGGATTGTGAAGAAACGGAGGGATTTGAAGATGAAGATGATTGATCGGATGGTTTATCGACGGTCTGTGTATCAAAATCGAGAGAAGAATGGAGGGTTGGAGAATAGAAATGAAATGATGAGAAGAGAATGGATAGAAATCCGAGAGAAGGGAATAGAATTTGGGAATCAGTAGAAGAGAGATGAGAAAAGACGAGTATACTAACCCGGAAATGGGTGGATGCGGACGATCTACTCGCCTGGGAATCGGAGCGACGGAGCTCCGAAGTTGTTGCCTCGACACGGCGGCGCTCCGCGGAGGCTGATGCGCACAGCAGAGCTCGGGGCTGTGGCGCTGGTGCGATCACGCCGATCTTCCCTCGACCTCACGGCGGCTCGACGGGGGAGAAAGGGGCGTTGTCACCACCCTCAGATCTCTCTCTCTCTCGGAGCTCACGAAAGGGTGAAGATGAAGAAAATGGCGGATGATCTGAACTCGAAGGGGGTAAACGACCTTAAATAGGGGGTGATTGATCCGATCACCGGAGGTGGTGACGGGAGCTCGAGTCGGTTGACGAACGGCCGGCCAACGGCCGGCCGTTGGGGCGGTTGAGGAGGTTGGAAGAGAGGAAGAAGATGGGTGGTGGCTTGGGGAAGAAAAGGGAGGAAGAAGATGACGGGGAGAGAATTGGGAAAGTAGGAGAGAGAAGGTGGAAAAGAAAAGAGGGAGAGAGAAAAAGAGAGGAAAAAATAAATATAATAAATATAATTAAATAATTAATAATAAAATTAATTATAATAATTTCGAAATTAATTATATAATTAATAAATAAAGATAATTAATAAATTATTTAAATAGTTAATTAAGTAATTGAGGATATAATTAAGTAATTAGGCATTAATTAAAAAATTAAGTAAGTAATTAAGTAATAATGTAACTTAATAAATTAATTAAATAATAATTTAAATAAATAAATAAATAAAATATTATTTACTTTTTTAAGTGAAAATAAAGGGTTAATGTATTAAATAATAATATAAGCTACGGCTTATTGTACAATTATACTAATTCGGACACCGAAAACGAACCTGAAAACCGTGTTTTTCGCATTAGCTCCGATTTTAGCGAAGCTAGTGTCGTCTTGTAGATAATTGAAAAATATAATTTTAGGGACCGAGTTTGCTTAATTCGGAGTTCATACGGACGAGTTATGAGGCCCGAACGGGAAAAAGTAGCGGTTTCGGGCCTCCGAATTTTTTGGGTATTTTAAGTTACTTTTATTTTTATATTTTTATATACAATTTTATATGATTTTAGGAAAAAGAATTAAGTTAATCGGGCTTACGGATATTTAATTAAAAATCAGGGAAGTTTCTACATATACAAGTTTAAAAAAAGCCGAAACTCACCTATTTTTTCAGAATATTTTTCTGATATTTTTAATAAATAGTATTACATATAAAATGGATTCTAAAGGTGAGTTTGGTCAATTTGGAGTTTTATATAAATAGATATGAACCTTGGAAGTCGGCTTTTGCGGCTTTTCCGGTTCATCACGGTTATATTATTTTTAAGCCGAAATATTTTTCTAATATTTTTATAAAATAATATATATTTTTGTGAACAACTTTTATAAAAGGAATGTGTTGATTTGAAGTGGTTCTGATGATAAATAAAATAGGTGAAATATTTACATGGTGAAAATGGGTAATTTATATTTTTGGTCTTTATTTTCTTGATATTTTTATAAGTTAGGATCCTTATCTCGCCCTACTTATTTCTTTTATCGACCCGGTCAATATTGACCTGGTCCCGGGGTTAGGATCAGTCTGTATATTTTCTATATACATCCTTCTTTTATTTTTCTTTTCTTTTTCTCTTTATTCTTTTATTTTGGATAATCTAAAGTGTTAAATATATAATATTAATAATTGTGGTTAGAGTGATAACTAATTGGAATTAGTGATTATTTACATGTATTTTACCAAGGATTTTAGCCAAAATGAAAGAATAAAGGCGATGAATCATGGATTTATCAACGCACCGCCATTTGTAGTCAATGGACAGCTTCTGAAGCCTTTCCTTGAACATGATACATTCATATCTGTTGTTGACTCGATTCAAGTAATCTATAGGGATGAGCCTGATATTTTCAAAGCAGCAGAGGAAGACAAAGCAGGGCAAAACATTTTTAAATAACTTTTCTTGTTTTCTTCTTTTCTTTTCCTTCTCTTTGATCTCATTCTAGCGACAAGATGTAGTCCCCTTCATCATTGCTACACTTATGGTGCACTTTATCCTAAGTGTAGGGGGGATGTACATCCCAAGTTGTTCATATTCCATCTTCTGATATCTTTTCTTATTTTCTTCTTTTCTTCTTTTCTCTTCTACCTTCTTCATCTATCGAAAAGGTATCATCCCTTCTTGACAGTCTTCTATACTTAGGACGTACTTTGTCCTAAGTATAGGGGGTGTGCGCCCCGAGTTTTTCTATTCTTTGATCCTCTCCACTGTCTCCTTTTCTTGTCTATACTTAGGGATATCTTACCCTAAGTATAGGGGGAGACAGTCTGAGTATGATCTGTTCATTCCCACCCTTGACCCTCCCTGTTTTGTGTACAGTCTTCTATACTTAGGATTATTTGATCCTAAGTATAGGGTGACGGTCAACTTCTCATTTGTTCATTCATTTATTCATTCGTTCGTTATTCTTTAGATTTTCCTATAATCAATACGAGTTATGTCTTCTCTGTGTCTCTCTGATCGATGAGGACATAGATCAAGCTAAGTATAAGGGGGTCGTATATACTACGTATATACTTTAGCCATAACTCGTACTTTCGTATTTTTATTAATAATTATGACTAATTATACTTATAAAATTCATTAAAAATCTTAATAAAAAGATGTGATTATTCCTCAAATTCTTTTTAATCGGGTGAAAATACTTTTTGTAGAATGTTTGAAAAATAGTTTGAAAATCTTTGTGAAAAATCTTTTGAAAACTATTTTGAAAACATTTTGTTACATGTTTTCAACCTTTTGTAAAATATTTTGATTGTAAAATTATTTTCTGGGAGTGAAATAAAATGTTTGAAAAACAATTTGCAAATGATTTGAAGAATGGTTGCAGAAATATTTGAAAAATCTATACATATTGTTTGGAAAACCTTTGCAAAATGATTTTCAAATGTGTGTACATGTTTGTAAAAATGTTTGTGAAAATTATTTTGGACTACAGTTTTCAAAATTATTTGAAAAACCTTTGTTAAATAAGTTTGAGGAATACAATCATCTCACCTAAAATTCTTTATTGTATATACCTACAAAATTGACCACTTACCCTTTTAAATCCTTAAAATCTAATTCTTGTAAATATAAGATGCACCCCCTTGTAAATTTGTGTACCTAGTTTTTAGCCAAAATCCTTTGTTTTCAAAAATCCCAAAAACATTTGCAAAATTAGAATACCAAAAACATTTGAAAAACCTTTTTGAAAATCTAAAAACATGCATATGCATCATCTTTTCAAAAATCCAGAAAAAGTTCAAAATCTTTGAAAATTGCATCACAAAAAGATTTTCTGCATGGTATTTACATATCATTCGCATTTTTCAGATTGAGTTTGATGGTTGAACAATTCTAAGTAAAATTCGAAGATTGGAGCTTGGTTGGACCTTAAAACTACCTAATTAACAGGAACCTTATAAGAGCTAGAATTGATGTACTTCAGATCTAGTTGACTTAATTCTTTGAGGATCACGAGACTTGGTTCAATGGATTCTTGACTGCCTAAGTAGATTATTTCGGAGCACACGCACGACTCTTGTTGATACTGACCTAACTTGGACACCTGCACCTGTCACTTGGCTCAACTCAGTTGGAGTGGTGAGGGGGTTGGATTTGCCGGTATGAGAGCACATAAGTGGAAACATTTGTCCTCCTCTATGGAGGGAAGTGCACCCCAATCCATCCGGTAATGACGAGTTTTGAGGACAAGAGATTATGGGTTGCAATAAAGCTTCAAAAGAGAGATAGTCTACTGGCTGAAGAGGAAAAACTCCCTATGTAAATGTTGTTGTGTATAGTATTTCAAAAAAAATCAAAAATCAAAATCTCCAAAAAAAGTGGAAAGGCTTGTACAAAAAAATGCCTGCCGAAGTGTACATATGTGTATAATCAATAAGAAAGCTTGAGCTTCAAAGTCAAATCATGTGAGTTTGCAGCTGAATGACTTGACTATACTGGTCTTGCATCTTAGGAAAGGTAGCTACACTGGCTATCGTCCATTCTTCTCTTCACCCCTCCTCTTGAGCTGGTTGCCACTTGAACTTAGAAGGGAATACCCTTCTCCTCGAGGAATGAGTTGTTGGATTGGGGAATCATTGGGTTGTCATATTGGAGAAGTCAGTCTCTTTGTCATTTCAGTTGGGGATAGACACCATCACTTACATTGTATGAGTCAGATTCATAGTCATAAGGGTTTGCGTATGAATTGAAATATTTCTGACCTGGCTATTGAGGAGACTTGAGCAGAGTGTTGGGATTCTCGAAGGCTGTTGGATTTCAAATCCGGTTCTCATTAAGGTTCTGCCCGCACTAAATTCTAAAGGTCTGACTTAAGCTCCAAACTTTGATTTTATGAAGACAAGTTTGATAATTAAATTCAATCCATCTTTCTTCTTTTTCTTTTCTTTGTTTTTCTTTTCTGCACTTATTGCATAAGTGTTTGCTAGGGACTAGAAAAGGCAAGTACAGGGGATGAAGAATCTCCGTTTCATCATCTTTATTCTATCATTTTGGCCTTAAAAACCTTAGTAAATGCTTGTAAATTGCCTTAATTTAGGCATTCTAGCATTCATGCATCATTGAGTAAATAGTGTATAAAATGCGGTATTTAAAGTCAAAATTATAGAATAAAGAAAAAAGAATAAGAATAAAATATTGTAAATATTTTATGACCTAAAATCGCGAGACCTAGGCATCTCGATGACTAGGTCAACAAGGAATAAAGTAAGGGGAGATAAGGGCCAAAACACAATAAAAATACGTTTTATTTAATTCATTCTTTATTCATTTTGGGACCAATTTTTGGTTCTACCTTTTATACTTCAAATAAAGAAACTTTGGACATGAAAGTTATAGATAATTTAATATAGAAAAATACAAAATTTATTTCATGCCAAAATAATGTAATGTATAGATAAAAAGTTCTGATCTAAATAAGTTTCCAGAATCCCAACTTCCCAGACTTGTATCTCACATATAAAAACTCGAAACGCATGAAAATCACCTTCTATTGTATATAAATTTTAATAATCTATTTAATGAGGGTTTCATATTTTTCGGAGTTACGATTTAAAAGTTGATTTTGGACCCTTATTGTATACTTGTACATATTAAAATATTCATTTTATTTATTATTGATTATTTTTATATTTTTATATTTTTATAATTTCGTAAATGTTATCTACAATATATGTGTGTGTATTAAAACAAGAATAAAAATATCAATAAAACATGAAAATAAAATACTTGTATACAATACCTAGGTATAATACCTATAACTATACCAATGTGAATTATACTTCTATTTATTTAATTATACATAATACATCAGAAAAATAAATAATATATATAAGTTTATAAAAATAAGTTATAAATTTATAAAATAATAAATAAAATTAATAAAATAAAATATATAAAATGAAAATAAAATATTAAAATATATAGATGAATATACGTGTATATAACATGTAAAAGGAAACTTGTATTTTCAAATCTCAAAAAAATAATAAAAATTGTAATAAAATAATTTATAGAATAGTAAATTTTTTTCATTTTATAATCTAAAATTAATAAAATCATTTATTATTTTTAATCGATTTCATAAATGTTTTTGCCAAGGAATTTTGTGGTTGGTCCACGTGGACCAACCAGAAGCTTCTGTTGGTTGACCTCGGTCAACTCTCTGACCGAGGTCTGGCTCTGTGTCAGACTGCATTTTTTTGCATTTTCTCTGAATTTTGGAGAAGGCGTCTTGCACATTCTCGTGTCGAAGTCTTCTTGACTTTTGCTCACCATGCATAGAGGATTCACGCCTATGGTCCTTCTCGATCGTTGCATCGATGGCGTGTTCCAGATCCCTCGTTCTTTTCGTCGCCCCGTCAACATGTATAAATGGACCCCCCGACCTTCCTTCACTCCTTGATCACTCTTCCACCACTAATTCATTGCCCTAGGGTTTCGACGTCCCTCCTGTGACAGCAGGAGCTGGTTGCACCCGTTGGTAGGATTCAAAGGTATCGAATCGAGGCTGATCCACCTCGCCGGAGCACGCCGCCCAAGTGATGAATACCCATTCATCGCTCTTTATTCTTATATTTTAGCTACAAAAACCTTTGCAAATGCATGTAGATATATGTAAATACAGATAATTACCAAAAGCATGCATTGTGTAAAAATCTATAATTAGCATGTTTTTGTGCAAAAATAAAAGAATAAAGATTAAAAAGAAAAAGAGGGAAATATTTAGAATAAATATTGAGCAACCTAACCCAAGGGAGGGCTCAGCATGGGCCTGACCGCATAAAAGCCAAAGTAGAGGGAGATAGGGGCTCAGGTGTGTAAATATTTATGTAAATAAATAAAAATATTTTCCTCACCAAAAATATGCTTGTAAATATTTGTATATATAAAATATAAAAACCAAAAGAAAAAGTTAAAAATCAAAAAGAATTAAAATACCCCTTTCATCATGTACATCAACCACACCTATATATTTATTTATTTAACCTTGTAAATAAATAAAATTATTTTCCAAACTTTTTGTAAATATTCTATATTATATAATATAAATAAATAAAATAAAAACAATTAAAACAAAAACAAAATAAAAATAACAAAATTAAAAACACAAAAATATATTGTACATATACCATGTATATAAATGTATATATGTATTTATTTCACCTATGTATATAAATAATAAAATAAAATAAAAATACCTTTTTATTCCTTATTTTATAATGAAAATAAATAAAATATAAAAGGGGAATAAAATTGTATAAAAATAATAATTTAAAAATCAAAATCAAAAACCACTATAGTGTACATATACCTATATATAGCTATGTAATGTAAATACCTTATTTTTATTTTGAAAAATTAATTAAAAATCACTAAAAAATAGAAAAAATAAAATAAAAATATTTCATGTTTTAAGTTTTTATTAATTCGATCATTTTCTAGCTTAAAATAAATAAACAAAAATAATGTGCTTGGCGGGCTCTGATTGGTCCACGGGGGATTGTTGACCCCGGTCAACTCTCCCCCCAGGACCACCAGAGCCGGGTCTGTCCTGCCCGACCCGTTTTCTCCACTTTTTGCCCGCCTGACCCGACCGCCAACACCTCGAACCCCGGGCTCCGATTAACCTCCGATCATCCAGGACCCTCGCCCGGGGTGGGTTTGCTGGATCCGAGCCCCGTGCATCTCGCCCGACCTCCTTCTTCTCGGATCCCGCATCATATATAATGTCGTCTCCGGCGACCTAATTCTTCCATTTTTGATCTTCCCCTCGGTGCCAGTGACTCCTCCGGAGTCCCTGAGTGACAGCCGAGGCCTTGGGAGTTGCAGCGAGGCCCGGGAAGCCGGGAGTCACTGATCCGGTGGTTTTCGCCACCGTGCGCCGCCGCGAGAGCGCTGAGCCTCAGGGAGTCGACGGCCCCTTGCAGGCAACGACCGGGAGCTTCTTGAGCTCCAGCCCAGTCGAATACACCCATCAGGTAGCTGCTTTAGCCTCTAGTTTAGCGTAGAATAGGATTTTTCGATTTCTGGTAGTTCAGCTCCGCCACCTTCGCCTGTCGACTCCGACCACCCATCCGCCAGTCCGATCACTCCACCACCTTCGCCTGACTTCTCTCCACCTTCTCCACCCAGCCATTCCTCCTGTCTCGTCCCGGAGCAGGATCTTGGGTCTTCACCTCCGCCGCTCGCCGGAGACCCACCATACCGACGCACCTTTCACCTTCCGCCCGCTCTGACGGGTCGAGGTAGTTTGCCCTCGACCCAGCTTCTTTCCTGTGCAGGTTTCCAAGCCATTCGACCTCATCTGGAGGTCGAGTCTCCAGAACACAGGGGCTCCAGCTCTTCCGTGTCGCCGGAGCTCTTCTGAGCTCCCCACCTTCATCGGAGCAGCGCATCGGGTGCGGAGCTTCACGGCGAAGCTTCCTCGCACCTCAGGAGCATCAGACGAGGGCCACCGTGCGCTCAGTGGGCCGGCGAAGCTCGCCGGCCGCCAGTTCTTCCAGGACCCTCGTCCACCGTCAGATCGGCCTCGACGCTCCAGTCTCGATCTCGCCCGTTCATCCACGGAGTAGCACTGACCATCAGATCTCCAGAGGGTCGATCATCACCGCTGAGCCAGCGAGGTTAAGCCACGACACATCTCAGCCATCCGATCCAGCACGTGGCTTCACCACCGCCATCCGATCCGAGCCAGGACTTCTTCGCAGCCCCACGACGTACCACAGCTGTTGGATCCTCCACGTGGGTGTATTCCAGCCGTCGGATCGTGCCGAGGGCCTCTTTCAGTGTGTGACGCGTCGTCCCAACCCTCCGATATGCCACGCGTCGCACATCCAACCTTCGACCTTAAATAAGGGGTAAATTGTCCTTAGACCCCTTTTACTTTCTGCATTTAGTTTGTAGTCCTGTAAATACGTAGTGTAGTTGTTTAGTTTTTGTGAAAATTACACTGTGGTCCCCGTACTTTATTTTCCTTGCATTTATACCCCTGCCAGTTGTGAACACGTGCATCGACACGTGATATTTTGGTTTATTTGCAATAGAGACCCCTCTAGTTCTGGATGTTATTGAATGAATGAAAGTTTTTAGATATTTGCATTTATACCCCTTTGCGTGATTTATTTCCACATGTGCGTGATATTTTTGGGTTATTTGCAGATAAGCCCCAGGACTTTTGGTACTTGTTACCAATAAGCCCTCGGAACTTATTTTTATCACATTTGGGTCCCTGAGTGCCCCAGGCACGCGCTTGGCACGTGTTTTGCTGGTATTTTGCACCAGACCCCCCAGAACTTTGGGTATTTGCACTTTGGTCCCTGTGCACAGTGCCCTATCTCTATTTTTGAATAAAATATCAAATCACCTCCAAATCCAACGAAAATTTGACACATGGCTCCTGCCATGGTGTAGGATTTTCGAGGATTTTTGAGGACATTTTTGATCTCGTTTGATATTTTGAAAAATTCAAAAACAATCAGTTTTGCTCCTGTCTAACTTTAAAATCACAAAAAAATATTAAATAGTGTCCAAAAATTACAAAAAAATTGTCCACTGTTTGTTTTGCTTAGTTTGATTTTCTAGCCAATTTTGGCTATTTTTCACCACTGAAAACCACTAAAAACTTAAAAACACTCAAAAATCCATAAAAATTCCAGTAAAAAAACTAAAAACCCAAAAATAATAAAATTGGTATAAATTTTCCTTGTTTTATCATCTTTACAGGAAAATTGCCTCGAGTCCATTTTAAGGCCCTTAGATATTTTATCTAGGGCTTTTTGGCTCGGCTGGACAGTGCCCACTGTTTGCTTTACTTTTTGATTTTTAGAAAATAAAATAAACATCAGAAAAATCTCAAAAATTCACCAAAAACACTACAAAATATAAAACACATAAAAACATTTTTGTTGGAATTTTTGCTTGACTTTTAGTACCTTTAATAAATTGTTGAATTGTGTGCCTGGTTGTTTTTATCATTTTCTTAATAAACTTAAAAATCCAAAAAAAAATAAAACAAATTTAAAACCACTAAAAAGATTTTATCCTTTTATTTTGACTACTTCGTAGGCCTCTCGGCCAATCCGTGCTCCTTGAGTTCGACCCTGGGTGCTATACCAGGTTAATCACATAGCAGGACCGCTATCTCGTACTTGATTGATTTTTGATTTATTTAGTGGTTCGATTTTTTTTCTTGATTGACATAGCCAGGTGATCTAGGTCGCAACGACCATCTAGACACCTTTGCCTTGATCATTTGGCGTGTCATCAGAATGGTGCCGTTGCCGGGGAGCACAGCTTAGTAGTCACTTTTTGAGTTTTTCCGCGGCTTTTGATTTTCGCGGCTTTTTGTATAGATTTTTGTAGATATATTTTTTATGATATTTTCTGATAATAATTTGGACTGACCACTTGTCTCTTTTTCTTGCGAGGGCCCGAGGATCGAGGCGGCCGATTTCGAGAAGCCGACGCAACTGCGAGACTCGGAGGCGGCTTCCTTCTGCACGGAGCCGCAGGAAAGAGCGAGAGAGAGAGTTGAGTGGGTGAGGTTAGACTAGGATTATTTGATTATTATTGTTGTAATAATACAAGGACTCAGAGACTGGACTTGGACTTGGTTGACCTAGCGGGTCTGTTTCGCCGAGCACCGGTGTGCTCGGGGGACCCTTAGGAGTGTTTCGCGGTTTTTACGCGGCTTTGTTTTCTTTCCTTTTTACTGCCTTTTACGGTTTTTAGCGGTTTTTCTCAAGCCCCTAGATTTAGGATTTTCTGCTTGACTGTGTCGTAATTAGTAGGATCCCCACACCTAATTAATTACCTGTTCCTATAGAACGATAATTGGACCTACTAATAAATCAATAATAAAAATAGCTTAGTCGCTTTCCTAAGAGCCTACGCGCCGCGAGACTGCCCCGTCAAACGCTACTCCTGAATTCGACTTGTCGAGAAGAGGAGGGGTGGGTCTAGACTGGACTCTTTGGATCGAGGGCGAGTGACTAAGCTAGACGGTTCTGTCGAGTAGAAATTGCCTGTTTAGGACTCGGTTTTCATCGCTGCACCATATAGGTAGTTTCTTTCCTGTCTTTACATTTATGCGCGGATCATATTGCATGTAGAGTGCTGGAGTCAGGTACGCCTTCCTTACTTTGCATGCATCATTGATTTCATCGTGCATCGGCTTTTTCGTCTTCTCCCCCCTGTTTTGGATTTAACAACCAGGAGAACCAAAAAATTCGTTAGGCCGTTTGTTTTTATTTGAAAAATATTAAAAACAAAAACAATAAAATAGGGACTGTTAATCACACTTGACCTAAAAGACACTTCACTAAAAATCTGTCTTGGGGAGAGTAACCCCCTCCTTGTCTGGTTTGGATGAGCGAGAGAGTGATCCGCACATTAGGATAGAGCCTCCGATCTATTCTTGACTGATTACCGGCTTTCAGTACGGGACAGTCGGTTGAGAAAGATTTGGATACCTATTTACCTCACGTAATCGCTCTGATAGACTGGATGATCACCTAAAATAAAATCGACAAGATAATTGACCGATCGCTTCGGTCTTCAGCTTTGTGTGCGTAGGTGAATTGGGGGTTTGCTTGTTCATCTTGTGTGATTTCCAGATCTCTTCGATCCTTCCCCATCCCCTTCTCTACCCATCTGCTTCCCCACCCTCACCTCCCTTCATTCCATTTTCTTCTCTTGTACCCCTGGAAGATGGATCCCCTTCACTGTGAGCCGGCTCTTACGGCTTTTTCTTCGCTTTCTGACCATCACTCCAGTCCACCTTCTAGGGAGGTCGGATCTCTGACCAACCTCCCGCTCCCTCCCCCCCTTTCATCTCACTACTCTGGGTATGCTGTGCGAGACGTCCGAGGATACCAGATAGAGCAGATGCGAGACCCGGACAATGTTGTTGTTGAGTTGAGAGCGCACTCCGTTGGTGACCAGAGAGAGCAGTGGAGATCAGCAGACATATCCTATTCCAGAAGGATGGAGGAACATATAGCACATGGAGCTCAGTCAGCTTCTACACTAGGTCCATTCGTCTTGGATTTGGATTACATTCAGCGACTGCCGACATTTTCAGGAGAGGCGCACGAGGATCCTTATCTTCACCTGTCCGCTTTCGAGGAGTTTTGTAGAGCACAGAGATATTCAGACGTCACTGCGGAGGAGCTGATGAGCAGGACCTTCCCATTCACGCTTCACGATAGAGCCATGAGATGGCACCGACGTTTGGGAAGGACATTCGAGATGTGGGGAGAGCTACGCCGAGAATTTCTCCAGAGATACTTTTCCCTACGTAGAGCAGATTTCATGCGGTCTTTGATCATGGACTTTTCAGTTGACCCCCAGGAGCCATTGCACGAGGCATGGCCGAGGTTTCTTGACCTCTTGAGGAGATTTCTAGACCATGGACTTCCACTGACAGATTTGATTGAGATCTCCATGCGGGGGATGACCGCAAAGCAGCTTGCACTGGTGATTACCACATGTGGTGGTTCACACCGCAGTTCCAACATTTACTTCCTGGACACCATCTCGAGGCTACTTTCACAGAGTTCTTCTTCACGAGATGCCTCGGTCGGGACAACACATGCCGACGATGCAGTACCAGTGCGGTGTGTCACTTTACATGAGGATTCAGCTTCTACACACCAGCCCGAGGACTTGGACCAGACAGCACCACTGACAGAAGATATGACTGCCATAGCAGAGGTTCGAACCCAGAGTCTACTTGAATTCCCGTTGGTCTTCCAGCTGGAGTTCGAGTCAGCCCCAGAGTTCCCAGTTGACGAGTCTTGGATATCAGACCTTCTGATATTCCAGGAACCAGAGGAGCCCCCGCTTTTGCAGACATTGATTCAGACACTTCATATTCCAGTCCTGGAGGAGTCAGTGTCCTTCCTGCAGAGACACTTCTTGGATGCAGACAGTCACCAGGACTCAGCTCAGCAGCCACGTCTTGATGAGGGACACCACTTTGAGAGTACAGACACAGAGAGTCCCGTCTTTGAGCCTTTTGTCCTCCACTTTGTTGAGACAGATACACTTTCTGAGGACCAGCTAACAGCCAGCATAGCCGCAGAGCGAGGATCGACCACAGACACTTTGCCAGCCTCCGCGATGTTGACTAGTACCTTCTCCTGCTTCCAGATTGCTGAGACCTACACTTTTGATGATGATGCAGCATGGTGTACTGAGTGGATACTTGATAGCAGCGCAGATACCGATATAGATCCTGATCCTCTTCTTGTCACTTCTGATCTTGCATTTATCCCCGAGGGTTATCTGCGGGATTTATCCCCGAGGGTTATCTGCGGGAGGATGCCGCACGCGATGAGTACCCGGTTTCACTTTCTGAGAGTGTTTCCGATCTGGCAGAACACGAAACTGAGTCTTTAGATCATTTTGATTCTGAGTCTTCTCACCTCGACTACCCTTGCGAGGATGAGCCCATTCTGGAGATATTCGATAATTTGCCTGATCTGATTCTATTTCATGCATCGGATATCAGCCCTTTTCGAGAGTCTCCTGATCCTGATTGTCCACACCTGTTTGAGACACTGATTGACGTGGAGGATTCCATGACTGATCCATCCGTCTCCACGTTTGATTTCTTCGGTTTCATACTCTCACTACAGTCTGACCCAGAACTGATGATTTCTTTTGTGCTACCAGATCCCGATCATTTCTTCCCATATCTTTGGCCAGTAGCAGACACCCGCCTGATTGTATACATGGGTGTCTTACTTTACACTGATGAGTTCGTCGTTGTTCTCACACCGAGACTGCGATGACAGTACGGCATTCGCCTTACCGATGCTGTCCTGAACCTTGATACTGCATTGTCCTAGCCTTTGCGCCCAGCTAGGGGCATAAAATCTAGCGCTTGTTGAGAGGCACCTCAACATTGTACTCTTTTGTATATACGTGTTTCGTTCTATTTGATCTTTCTTTCTTCCGTTCTTGTTTTCACCCCAGGTCTCGCTTAGGATTATCTTTGCTATACTTAGGATATTGCTCATCCTAAGTATAGGGGGTGGAAACACCGGGTTGTTCATTCGCTCTGTTTCATCACTTCTGTTTTATTGCCTATACTTAAGGTTCTCCACCTTAAGTATAGGGGGAGTGATGTCCTCCTTCTTGTATATATTCGTGATTTTCTTCACTCTTTCTGCTCCTGTTTTGCTGCCTATACTTAGGGATATTTTACCCTAAGTATAGGGGGGGCAGACTCTGTATCTTCTTCACTCGGATTTCCCTTCATGTACTGCTTGCTATACTTAGGATTAGTTAATCCTAAGTATAGGGGGAAACCACCGAGTTCCTCTCATTCTATTCATTCATTCGTTTCTGTACTCAGCCATTCCTTTTCACTTCCCTTTTACTAAGCACGAGTTATGTCTTCTGCATCGCTCTTGATCACTCTGAGGACATCGTTCGAGCTAAGTATGGGGGGGTGTATATATTTCATATATACTTTAGCCATAACTCGTACTTTGTGTGAGTGTGTTAATAAATAAAATGGCTAAAAATCACAAAAATTAAAAAATTTTCATGTACATAAATTCCTTTTATCATGCACATATATAGCTAGTGTATAAAGTATTTTTGTAAAAATGATTTCAAAAAAATCTTTTGTGTAAAACCTGTGTAAATATTTTTGTATCAAAATTATGTATATAGTACAAAATTTTTCCAAAATGTTTTGAAAATCAAAAGTTTGCAAAAATCTTGTGTAAATATGTGTAAATATCTTCTTGCAAAACTTGCACCTCATGCATCATTCATCCATGATTTCAAAACATTTTTCAAAAATTTTGCACGATTGTAAAATTTGTGTAAATAAGCATTTTGTGTACATATGTATATAGTTTTTCTGGATGAGAGTTGACATTTAAACTAAGCTTGGAATTAAATTGAGAAATGGAGCTTGAATAAGATCTTAATCCAGCTAACTTTAAGAGGAACCTTATAGGGCTTAGGGTTAAGGCTTTTCAGGTCCATAAGGACTTAATTCTTTGAGTCCACTAGGCTATGAGCATATGTCATCTTGATGAACCTAAGTAGAGCACTTAACAACACACGCATGACTCTTAGAGACAATGGCTTGACTTGCACCAGCACTTTACACATGGCTCTCCACGGATGAGGTGGTGAGGAGGCAGTTTCCTTTGGCTTGGGGTAGCATATGAGGGTAGTACTTCTAGGCGGAACCTCTCTTCTTCTTCTAGTGAAGGAAGTGCGTCTCAACTTGGTCTAGTGGTGATGAAAGCTAAAGACAGAAGCTGTGGGTTGCAATAAAGCTTCAAAAGAGGGATAGTCTACTGGCTCAAGAGGAAAATTTCTTGTATAAATGCTGCACCATGTAGATATGTTGTATAGAAGTCCTTAAAAAAATTGCAAAATGCAAAAAGAATTCCAAAAAAAGTGGTGGGTCGGATTGAAAATTTAATAACCCCACCGGAGTGTATATAGTCAAATAAAGCAAAAGCTTATGGTATCCATGATACATCTCATGAAGCTTGCAGCGGGAGACTTAGCTACACTAGCTGAGCTTCCAAAAGTCTATACTTCTTCCCCCCTCTTCTTGAGCCGGTTGCACTTGAACTTAGAAGGGAATACCCCGCTTCTCGAGGAAAGAGTTGCTAGACCGAGGCATTAGAGTTACCAGGTTGAGGGAGGTTGTTTCTTTGTTACTTCTGAGGTGGGGAGCCACATATCACTTACACTGCATGGAAAGATTCATGGTCATTAGAGTTTGTGTATGTAGACTTGTTCTGATCTGGTTTATTGAGGAGTCTTGCCCATAGATTGGTGGAACTTAGAGACTGTTGAGTTTCAAGCCTAAGTCTAAATAAGGTTCCGACACATTAATAATCCAAAGATCTGATCGAGCTCCATACCCCAATTTGATGAAGGCAAGTTTAATAATCAACCTTGATCCATGTACATCCTCTTTTTCTTTTTCTTTCTTTCTTTTTCACTTCTTTTTCAAATAAGTGTTTGCTAAGGGACTAGCAAAGTTAAGTATAGGGGGGTGATGAATACCCATTCATCACTCTTTATTCTTATATTTTAGCTACAAAAACCTTTGCAAATGCATGTAGATATATGTAAATACAGATAATTACCAAAAGCATGCATTGTGTAAAAATCTATAATTAGCATGTTTTTGTGCAAAAATAAAAGAATAAAGATTAAAAAGAAAAAGAGGGAAATATTTAGAATAAATATTGAGCAACCTAACCCAAGGGAGGGCTCAGCATGGGCCTGACCGCATAAAAGCCAAAGTAGAGGGAGATAGGGGCTCAGGTGTGTAAATATTTATGTAAATAAATAAAGATATTTTCCTCACCAAAAATATGCTTGTAAATATTTGTATATATAAAATATAAAAACCAAAAGAAAAAGTTAAAAATCAAAAAGAATTAAAATACCCCTTTCATCATGTACATCAACCACACCTATATATTTATTTATTTAACCTTGTAAATAAATAACATTATTTTCCAAACTTTTTGTAAATATTCTATATTATATAATATAAATAAATAAAATAAAAACAATTAAAACAAAAACAAAATAAAAATAACAAAATTAAAAACACAAAAATATATTGTAAATATACCATGTATATAAATGTATATATGTATTTATTTCACCTATGTATATAAATAATAAAATAAAATAAAAATACCTTTTTATTCCTTATTTTATAATGAAAATAAATAAAATATAAAAGGGGAATAAAATTGTATAAAAATGATAATTTAAAAATCAAAATCAAAAACCACTATAGTGTACATATACCTATATATAGCTATGTAATGTAAATACCTTATTTTTATTTTGAAAAATTAATTAAAAATCACTAAAAATAGAAAAAAATAAAATAAAAATATTTCATGTTTTAAGTTTTTATTAATTCGATCATTTTCTAGCTTAAAATAAATAAACAAAAATAATGTGCTTGGCGGGCTCTGATTGGTCCACGGGGGATTGTTGACCCCGGTCAACTCTCCCCCAGGACCACCAGAGCCGGGTCTGTCCTGCCCGACCCGTTTTCTCCACTTTTTGCCCGCCTGACCCGACCGCCAACACCTCGAACCCCGGGCTCCGATTAACCTCCGATCATCCAGGACCCTCGCCCGGGGTGGGTTTGCTGGATCCGAGCCCCGTGCATCTCGCCCGACCTCCTTCTTCTCGGATCCCGCACCATATATAATGTCGTCTCCGGCGACCTAATTCTTCCATCTTTGATCTTCCCCTCGGTGCCTGTGACCTCCTCCGGAGTCCCTGAGTGACAGCCGAGGCCTTGGGAGTTGCAGCGAGGCCCGGGAAGCCGGGAGTCACTGATCCGGTGGTTTTCGCCACCGTGCGCCGCCGCGAGCGCGCCGAGCCTCGGGGAGTCGACGGCCCCTTGCTGGCAACGACCGGGAGCTTCTTGAGCTCCAGCCCAGTCGAATACACCCATCAGGTAGCTGCTTTAGCCTCTAGTTTAGCGTAGAATAGGATTTTTCGATTTCTAGTAGTTCAGCTCCGCCACCTTCGCCTGTCGACTCCAACCACCCATCCGCCAGTCCGATCACTCCACCACCTTCGCCTGACTCCTCTCCACCTTCTCCACCCAGCCATTCCTCCTGTCTCGTCCCGGAGCAGGATCTTGGGTCTTCACCTCCGCCGCTCGCCGGAGACCCACCATACCGACGCACGTTTCACCTTCCGCCCGCTCTGACGGGTCGAGGTAGTTTGCCCTCGACCCAGCTTCTTTCCTGTGCAGGTTTCCAGGCCATTCGACCTCATCTGGAGGTCGAGTCTCCAGAACACAGGGGCTCCAGCTCTTCCGTGTCGCCGGAGCTCTTCTGAGCTCCCCACCTTCATCGGAGCAGCGCATCGGGTGCGGAGCTTCACGGCGAAGCTTCCTCACACCTCAGGAGCATCAGACGAGGGCCACCGTGCGCTCAGTGGGCCGGCGAACCTCGCCGGCCGCCAGTTCTTCCAGGACCCTCGTCCACCGTCAGATCGGCCTCGACGCTCCAGTCTCGATCTCGCCCGTTCATCGACGGAGCAGCACTGACCATCAGATCTCCAGAGGGTCGATCATCACCGTTGAGCCAGCGAGGTTAAGCCACGACACATCTCAGCCATCCGATCCAGCACGTGGCTTCACCACCGCCATCCGATCCGAGCCAGGACTTCTTCGCAGCCCCACGACGTACCACAGTTGTTGGATCCTCCACGTGGGTGTATTCCAGCCGTCGGATTGTGCCGAGGGCCTCTTTCAGTGTGTGACGCGTCGTCCCAACCCTCCATTTGCCACGCGTCGCACATCCAGCCTTCGACCTTAAATAAGGGGTAAATTGTCTCTAGACCCCTTTTACTTTCTGCATTTAGTTTGTAGTCCTGTAAATACGTAGTGTAGTTGTTTAGTTTTTGTGAAAATTACACTGTGGACCCCGACTTTATTTCCTTGCATTTTATACCCCTGCCAGTTGTGAACACGTGCATCGACACGTGATATTTTGGTTTATTTGCAATAGAGACCCCTCTAGTTCTGGATGTTATTGAATGAATGAAAGTTTTTAGATATTTGCATTTATACCCCTGTGCGCGATTTATTTCCACATGTGCGTGATATTTTTGGGTTATTTGCAGATAAGCCCCCAGACTTTTGGTACCTGTTACCAATAAGCCCTCGGAACTTATTTTTATCACATTTGGGTCCCTGAGTGCCCCAGGCACGCGCTTGGTACGTGTTTTGCTGGGTGCTTTGCACCAGACCCCCAGAACTTTGGGTATTTGCACTTTGGTCCCTGTGCACAGTGCCCTATCTCTATTTTTGAATAAAATATCAAATCACCTCCAAATCCAACGAAAATTTGACACATGGCGCCTGCCATGGTGTAGGATTTTCGAGGATTTTTGAGGACATTTTGATCTCGTTTGATATTTTGAAAACTTCAAAAACAATCAGTTTTGCTCCTGTCTAACTTTAAAAATCACAAAAAAATATTAAATAGTGTCCAAAAATTACAAAAAATTGTCCACTGTTTGTTTTGCTTAGTTTGATTTTCTAGCCATTTTGGCTATTTTTCACCACTGAAAACCACTTAAAACCTAAAAACACTCAAAACTCCATAAAAATTCCAGTAAAAAAACTAAAAACCCAAAAATAATAAAATTGGTACCTAAATTTTCCTTGTTTTAACATTCTTTACAGAAAATTACCTTCAGGCCATTTTAAGGCCCCTAGATATTTTATCTAGGGCTTTTTGGCTCGGCTGGACAGTGCCCACTGTTTGCTTCACTTTTTGATTTTTAGAAAATAAAATAAACATCAGAAAAATCTCAAAAATTCACCAAAAACACTACAAAATATAAAACACATAAAAACATTTTTGTTGGAATTTTTGCTTGACTTTTAGTACCTTCAATAAATTGTTGAATTGTGTGCCTGGTTGTTTCTATCATTTTCTTATAAACTTAAAATTCCAAAAAAATATAAAACAAATTTAAAACCACTAAAAAGATTTTCCTCCTTTTATTTTGACTACTTCGTAGGCCTCTCGGCCAATCCGGCTCCTTGAGTTCGACCCTGGGTGCTATACCAGGTTAATCACATAGCAGGACCGCTATCTCGTGCTTGATTGATTTTTGATTTATTTAGTGGTTCGATTTTTTTCTTGATTGACATAGCCAGGTGATCTAGGTCGCAACGATCATCTAGTCACCTTTGCCTTGATCATTTGGCGTGTCATCACCAAGCTCGTCATTGGTGCACTTCAGTGAGTGTTCTTCCCATTCTATTTCATTTCTTTTGCGCTCTTTAGGACCTCAGTAGTTGGGTGTAGCTAAAAATACCATCGATCTAAGCTATAACATCACGAAATTGCCTTAACCACGTACGGCCGGAGCTCGAAGTTCTTCCGGCCACCATCGACCATCCCGCACATTCCCGCCTTTCTGCGGGATCGAGGCAACTTGCCCTCGACCTTTTCACTTTTTCCTTGCAGGTACCAGGAGCAACAAACACACCTGGAGGCGATTTTCACCTTCACCAGAGGCACCTGGGACCTCCGCTCTTCTCCGACAATGTCCAACACCTAGAGCAGGATCGTAGGAGTGTTGGGTGCTGTTTTGGAGCCACATAGAGCGTTGGAGGTCGACGATCTAATTAGGAGAACCTCGGCCTCGGCGGAGTTCCTCCCAGTTCATCGTCCGACCTCCTCGACCGTCACATTGGCCCCCGTTCTTGCGAGCTGCAGCTGACGCTGGATATAGGCCGCGCAACTCCATTCGATCTCTTCATCGGCGATCTAATCTAGCCCTTCGTTTCATACCGTCATCGCGGCATGTGGATCAGACACGTGGTATAAGTCGATGATATCTGCCGTCAGATCACGCCACTGCTTGGGTATTTTGCATCATTTTACCTGAGCATTTTTGTATTTGATAATTAGCCAGAAAACTTTCCTCTGCTTTTATATTAGTTGTGTACTTTTTGCAAATCGCCCCAGTGTTTTTTTTTTGTAGATCGCCCCAAGCCACGTCAGCTCACGCAGGCGACTACGTGAGGAGCACATTTTACGATTGGGTCCCTAGAACTTTTATTATTTCGTTTTAGTCCGTAATTTTGTAATGCAGTTATATAGTTGTGGATAATTTGCATATTAGCCCCCATCTTTGTGGTAAATATCAACAAGTACCCCCAAGCGCGTGCGAGCCACGTGTGCCTTGGCGTTTTTGTAGGAAAGGCCATGAATGATTATGCATTTCTTATTGGCCCTAGAATTTTATTAATTAGTCATATTTTTGTGGAAATTTTACACGCAGTCCCCTAGACTTTCAAATATTTTTGAAAATACCCCTGCCACGTTGTAGTTTCTCCTTGTTGTCTTTATTTATTCCATGCATCTATAAAATCCTAAGCACCGTTCAGTTATATAGAGACGGTGTAGATCGACAAGCAAAACCAAATAAGATGGTAAGGATCGACAAACGAAACAGCATGAACATATAAGAAATCAAGCACAAGATCACACTATTTATAGTACTCGGTCATCTCTCCTAGTGACTAGAGGAGAGAGCCACTATATATGATCAAAATAGTACAACTCTTTCCATTCATCTCTTTTGTCCATGATCTCTCTATGGGTGACTCCCTTTCTAAGTTCTCTTTTCTATGCCTTGCACTCTCTCTCTCTCTCTCTCTCTCTATATATATATATATATATATTGCGAATCGCAGAAGAAAACACGCACAAACATGATCAAATAAGTAAGACGCAAACACAAAGATCTACAAGGTTCGCTCGTAGCTGGGCTACATCTTGGACAACGACGATCAGTTTCACTATATGAAGAAAAAGGTTAATACATAGTATATTGAGAAAGTAAACATATGGGATGAGATTCAGAATCATAATGAGGTTTGCAATATCTGGTGGCCCTAGGGTCCCTTTGTTTGACATGCGAGCCCACAGCGAGCCGTTATGCAATAAATGTTATTGCAAATATCATTCCCTGAACTGAAATAAAGAATAATCAATTTGCATAATAGATCTCTTAGTACAATTAGGGTTATGTACCATGACCATTTTAATGATCATACAGCTGTTGATTCAATTAGTGAATTGTAGAGACTGGTGCTTGGATGAATATCTAAAGAGTTAGATTGTGAATCATCAAGCACCGTCAAATGATTATTAAGAGATGATCTCTAGCCTAAGAAGGAGATATCAATCCATTCTCTAAAGGCTAATATTTAACCGACCTCTTGATGCAGGTCCTCTTTTATAGGAACATGGATTCGGAGGTGTAGATAAGTCGGGTCAAAGAGTTGACTTAATGAGATTGAGATAACCTAAGACCTATATTGTATGATGTCATGATATAGGCACATCCTTTGACCATAGACATATGTTACTATATGTCTGAGTATGTACATTTGGCAGTGAAAAATGAAGAGATGAGAGTCGCTAAGTAATGGCCTGACAGATCAGGCTCACTGTCGCTGAAGCGACTACTCAAATCTTCTCATTGATTAACAATTAAACCACACAAATAATCAAGCAATTAAGAGCACGATTTAAAATTTATTATACCCTACTAAGAATGTATAATGGCAAGCAAGTAGGGGTCGAACACAGGAACCAAAGGAGTAAAGCATGCTAGATGAAAGTCCAACACCCTATGCCTTATGAATCACTTAACCAAATTGAACCTTTTTTGTGGGTTTTTAATTATATATATATATATATATTAAATTTTATATTTTATATTTTAATATTTTGATTTTTAATTTTCTGATTTTGTATTTTTTTATTTTATATTTTTATATTTCCTTTTTCTTTGAATAAAGATATAGGACTATAGAAGATATATATACACACAAGAGAGATGAGAGAGAGATGAAAAGAGGTAAAAATATTCAAAATACAGTGAACAAAATGTTCTTGTAGTTTTTATATTTTTTAAAATGTTTTTTGTGATTTTTACAAATTTTTCTTTTTTTGGTATTTTTAAAGTCAAAATACTGAAAACATGACTAAAATATAAGGATGAAACTAAAATAATTATCAAACGGGATCCAAAATTCTTCAAATTAATTTTAAATTAAAGATAATAAAACATAGAAAATTCAAAGATAAAAATTATATTTTTAGGATTTTTTTGGTGATTTTAAGATTTTTATGTAGATTTTAGGGGTTTTGTTATTTTAAGGATTTTCTTTTGTATTTTTTATGATTTTTGGTCTGGAGTTAAAACACAGAGAAACACACAAAATATAATTTCTTTTTGGAATTTTTCAACACATTTTATAATTTTTATGTATTCTCTAGTGCAAACAATGAAGACAATGCATGTTTTTGAATTTTTATATATACTAAAATGAAATAAAAATGCAAAGTAAAAATATGGCGTGAAAGAGCAACAAAATAGGAAGCTATGTTATTTTTTATATTATCATCCTTTTTTTATAGGAGGCATTCTTGACATATGATAGGGCATGACTATTTGAAAGTATACGGTCAATTCATTATATACGGATGCTTTAACAATGATAAAAAGATTTTAACTTTTACTACAATTTCTAATTAAAAAGGATTGACAAAACAACGATGACTATTTTTTACAATAAAGGTGCTTATGCAGTGAATTGAACAGGGATAACCTTAATAAACTATAAAATCACTCATCCAAGCAATCATGTATGTGAAGCTTTTTTAAAAGTTGAGAAGAGGTCATGGTACCTCTCTTTTTTCAAAGTTGAAAAGAGCTTCTTCTTGTACTTCATGTTTTCTTCATGTTTTGTCCATGACTATGATAGCTTTGCAATAGCACTTCCATACTTAATTTTTCGTCGGTATCACGTCAATTTGGTGCACTACATAAAATCATTCCTTGTTTTATGCATTGTGAGTATTTCGGTCAACTTTCGTCTTGAATCATATGATACATGCATGCTATAATTGAGAGCAGATCCTCTGATATAAGCAAGAATCTGCTGTAAATCGAGAGTGCGTCTGAGCTGCTCGATCTTGATCGAGCGGCTCGGAGATGCTCTCAATTTACAGCAGATCCATGTTGTACAGCAGAGGATCTAGCTGTCCTCGTTGTAATTACCCATCTGGTAAGCACACTAAACTTATCCCTCCAGCCCACCTTTGTTGACGACCCGAACGAAAAGCTTCAACTTAGCAACATGTTCCCCCAAACTCCTATATTCCATATAAGAAGCTTCTGATATTTGCTCAAGTATTGTGGTGTACGTATCATAAGTAGTGTTCTTAACCATAAAAGATGCATCTTGTTAATGCTTGGCGGCTCGCTTTACAGATGTGCAGAAAAAAAGGTTATATTGTATAGATGAAAAAGGATGGATCCTGCCCTGAGATTTGAAATTAAAGAGGTCAAAGAAGTCGGAACTAGAGGATATGATAGGAACCAACGAAAGAAAGCACGTGAGAAAGAAGAGGTCTCTTTCTCCCATCCATCGTTCTTACGATCAATGGAAAAGAGTACACAGAGAAGGAAAGTCATGGACGGAATCCATTGCACCACAACGAGAAGGGAACACTTGTCTCTTACCTTATCTTCATCTAAAGATTATCAAATATTAATTTCTACATTACATAAATTCGGTGTTCCGAACCTCGGTGAAGCTGGACCGAACCGGTCCGATTAACCGTTTCGGTTCTAAAGTCCTAATTTTGATCAAAGCAGAGGTTTAATTAATTTTTTCAGACAGAAAATAATCATGTTTAACCGAAATGGATCCGTAATTCATTTTTGAATTTAAAAAATGAGCATTTGGTCTAAATATTATATGGGTAAAATGAGGCTGCTCCATCGGGGAGTTAACTTGGCCCGTTCGCTCTATTTTCTCCTTTTTTTATTTTTTTTGAAAAATACTTTCGTGAATTTTCATCATTATATCTCTATATTATGTTATTCAATTTTTTATAAAATGAAGACTTTTATAACCTTCATCCAAACTGGTCGATTTCAACGATTTTACGACCACTAAAAATTGACTGTCTAGATGGATGTCATAGGAGTCTTTGTTTCTTCAGTAACTTGAATGGAATAGTATATGGACATAATGATGATTTCCATGGATTCATTTAAAAAAAATAAAAAAATGAAAAAAAGGCAGGAGAGTCAAGTTATCTCCTCCTCGGGCAGCACCATTTTTTCCATATATATAGGGTTAAATGGGGTTGCCCCTGAGGGGGAGCTAACTTAACTCTCTCCACCTCATTTTTCCCATTTTTTATTTTTTGAAAATTTCTTCCATGAATATTCATCATTATATCCATATATTATGCCATTCTAATTGCGTGTGAAACAGAGACTTCTAGACATTCATCCAGATAGGGTCAATTTCAATAATTATGCGACCGTTAAAAAATGATTGTCTATATGGAGGTAGTAGGAGTCTCTATTTTGCACGAAATTTGAATGACATAATATAGAGATATAGCGATGAATATTCACGAAAAAAATTTTCAAAAAAAAATTAAGAATGAGAAAAATGATAAGTTAGCTCCCCTTAGGGGGCAACCTCATTTTTCCAATATATATTTAGAGAGAGAGAGAGAGCGAAAGAAAGAAAGAAAAGAGAGCCTACTACTTCAAGCTTATTTTTGGTCAATTTTTTTTATTTTTTTGGAAAATACCATCATAGATTTTCATAACTATATTCTTCTAATATTACAATCAAATTTCTTCAAAAACAAAGACTCGTATGCCCTCCATCAAGAATAGATCGATTACAACAATTCTAAGATTGTTAAAACTAACTGTTGTAGATGGAGGCATATGAGTCTGTTTCTGACGAAATTGGATTGACATATTAGAGGTATATAATGATGAAAATGAAAATCTATGGTGGTATTTTCAAAAAAAATTTAAAATTGACCAAAAATAGCATGAAGTAGTTAAGGTTACCTACTTAATGAAGTAGGCTCCATTTTCACACACACACACAAATAGGAAATATTTCCAATAAGGTGAACCTTTCCTGGGTACATGGAGAGCCCATCATCTCAACCATCCGTAATTAATCCAATGGATCAGATCAATTCCTTTTTTATCTTAATATTTTTAATGTTGAAAACTCATTTTAGTCATTTTGTCACATTCTAAAAATAGAATAGAATGTGACAACCCACATTCTATTCTTCATCCCTTCGTTGGGAAATCATTGCTAAGATTTTCTCCTCCCACAACAAATGGCAGCGACATACGTTCCACGAGGGGCATGATGGCGAAAAATTGGTGGTTGTCATTACAAGAAATTGGACCTAAGGCAACGAATAATTTGAATATTCGTTGCTATATCTTATGATGTTAAAGATATAACAACGAATATTATTCATTGGCAAATGATCTTTTGTACTTATAATTAACAACGGTATCATATTCGTTGTTAAAGGTCCATATAACGATGATTTTTGCGTTGAATTATTCGTTAAAATTCGTGCTAATCGTTGCCATATTTAGCAGTGATTAGAAGAAAACGGTAACGAATAAACATTGTTATATGATTCTTTGTGAGGAATACAATAACAAATACCATTATTTGTTGTGAATTTAAATAAGCAAGGAATAATATTCGTTGTTATATATTTAACTACGGAAAATGGGAACGAATATTAAATTATTCGTTGCCTTAGGTCAATTTTATTGTAGTGTGCGCATGTGACGGAGCACGACGTCGGCATAGTTGGTGGTGGCGCATGTGAAGGAGCACGATGGCTGTGAAGGAGATGGTGATGGCGCACGTGATGCATCTTCCTTCATCATGTTTTCAACATATTCGACGCCAATCACGATAGCGTCCTCACATTGTAATTTTATGTATGTATATATGACCTTTGGTGTTGTATTTGAATAAAATATTTTATGTTTATAAGATATATATAATGAATATGAATTTATATTTATTCCAAATAAATTCGATGGTATAATTTATATACATTTTGATTCATCCCATTTGATTAATTGGTTCAACCACTTGTCACTTCACTAGTTCAATTTAATCATTTTTCAAATAATGATAACGTCATCGTCCAGTTGACACCAGTTAATTTGATTATTTAGTTCACCCCTACCCGATCTATTCTAAGGTTTCCGATTCAGTCCACGGTTCGATTTCAAAGACATTGCTTAGGACCTCTTTGTCCCCGTTTAAGATGCAAATCTTTCTCCTGTTTGCTTCTTACAGTTTTCTTCTCTCCACCAGGTCCTTTTTCTATTTGTGAAAATGGATAATTAAACCCGTAGTTAATAGAACAAATGGGCAGTACTGCGATTTTATAGATTGATCCAACCCGTTTCGGCCCAATCGGATGTGTTTTTTTAAGAGGTCCACTATCGATTTGAGCCGCATTAGACGTCCTCACAAATCACGTATCAGATTAGAAATTTCCAGCAATTGCGATAATTATATGGCATTCATTTCTTACCTATTTCAGAAATAATATACGTGGGATTTTGTCTGGTTTATACGTTTGGACCCACTAATTTAATGACTAGTGAAAATAACTAAATTGAAGTTTCTAACGCCGAAAGGCATTTTTTTATGGTTGAAAATGCGAAAGGATAATTTGCATTTTCAATCAAAAATTGTGGATATTAATCAGTTGAACTTCAAAATAAAATACTCTACATCACTAAAAAACACTTCTTTCAACTTATATATAAAACATAGCAACTTTTGCAATGGATTGTGGTAGTAATATTTTTGGGCCATGGGAGGGCATGGTTCCCTGCATCCTTGATTAATAAGAAACTCTTGAAAGCTGATTGGGTGGTGTACTCTAACTCTTATTTAGGCTAATAAATTTTTAATCAGTATATCTGATATTGTCCAGTCTTGTAATTGGAAGGGGAGCATTTAGTTTTGCAAATTAGCAAAGAGGGCATTGGCAGCGTATAGACATTGGTTTCTCTCTTCACTCTTTGAAATCGATGTCTCATATGTCGCCAAGGCCTTCATGGAGTCAACCTTGGACACCACGCCACTTTTTTCGATAAATGATCACCATTTCATTTCATCAAAAATATAAAGTTTCCGGTCCCAAAGGACCTGACACCACCAAAAGAGACATATAAGAGTTACCAAGCTGCAGCACAAAAAAAGGAAAGAAAGCGTACAAAAAAAGGAAAGAAAGCTAAGAAACTTGGGGGTCTCGGGGCACTTGGTATGGCCTTAATTAGCCACAAAAGAGCCAAAAAATAGTACTTCGAAAAAGTTCTTAGGATAATAGGAAAACAACAACAAAAATAGCAAGGTCGTGATCAAGCTAAGGTCTTCATGGGGCTTTAGTTTTCGAACATGGGGGGTTCACTGAATAGTCTTCATTTTTGTTGTAATCTACCGACGGGTATGGGGGCGACCGCTCAAGGGGCTTGAGACTTCAGTGCTGTAGCTAAAGCGAAGCAATTGATGTTAGTAGATGTTAGGAACCGAAAGATAGTGAATGTGATATATGAAATACGAGATGAGCTTGGCCAAGTTTTTTAGACTGAATGGGTAAGGAGAAAGTTCGCATCTCTAACAAGAACATAGGGTGGTCGGGAATTACCTTAGAATATCATTGTACAATGCTCCCCTCCAGATCAACCTCCTAGCTGATGCTTGGTTGGCGGTTATCTACCAATGAGACGAGGAAAGTGGTCGTGAATTATGAATTATGAAAAAAATCTTCCACTCTCCCATCAAAAATAAAAAGTATTAGTGTGTTTAGGATTTCAATGATGTAGGGGCAATTAAGGAATAAGTGTGGTATGATTTCTAAGATAGTGAGGTATAGAGGATTAAGGAATAAGTGTGGTATGATTTCTAAGATAGTGAGGTATAGAGGGAAAGCATTTGTGTTTGGGATATCTAGAATTATAGGTATGTATTGCACTCGCTATTTGTTATGGCAAAGAGACCACATGAAGATGGATAGCCGAGGATGGAAGGTCTTTGCCCAAAAGTTCAGGTTGTTTTTCGGTCCCAAGCTGCTGTCGTTAACAGTGTCATAGATATTCTTTGTTAATCGCATAGAGGGCGTTCTTCCGGGGATAGAGATTAGGTCCAACGAAGATGGGGATATGGGTTGGTTGGTGAGTAGATTCCCAAGTATGAGTAGCCCTTAGTGGTTATTGCCCTACATGCAAGTGCTTTAAGCCGATTTTACCTTGCACTGACGACAACATGGGCATCTGCAAGAGTCAAATGTTTGTTCCTTGCCAGTTCCCATAATGATGGAAGGAGATGCGATAGTGGGGTTTCCATTATAGTATCAGTCTATAGTCGAGTATGGAGTCATGAGCCTATAGAGCAAGATGCAACATTTCTAATGGATAAGGAGCCTCCTGATTTAACCATCATTTGGCTATATTAATTTCATCTAGTTGTAGTATGAGCCAACCAATAATTGATCAGAACCTCGATATTAATGTCTCGGTGAAGAGATTGAGGTTTAAATTTATATCCTAGGTAAGTCCAAGGTCGAACTAAGGGACACAAGAAATCATGTCTAAATAATTAGGATCTAAATACTAGGTTAAGTGAATTAAAGTGCTATGTAAGTCAATGTAAGTAATGAGAAGGAATGCATAATATGTTTATGGTTTTAAATGCAAGTTAGATAAATGCTACAAAATGCTGGTGCAAGATATTAAGAAAACTCATTACACACAGCAAAACGGAAACTCGCAAGAATGCTCATGAATAATTTCACAAGAATGAACATTACATTAAGCAAAATATGGTTCAAAGTACAACTCCATTCACCAAGAAAATTCTAATTAAGCAAATTCCTAATTCACTTAGTGATAATTAAGCAACTAATCAAAATAGTCAGATATGGTTCAGTAAATTAATCATCTAATGAGATTCTAATAAATTAAAGCAAATTAGAGCTCAAAGATGATATAAATTAGATCTATGGTGAGTAATTGGCACTCAAAACAATGATAACTGCACCATCAAGTTCTCTGATTTTTAGTTTAATGCATAAGGGTCAAGTTAGAGAAACAAGTGAGCCATTATAAAGAGTATTACAAGTGCTTTAAAATGACACCAAAATCAGATTAAATATATTAAATATGAGAATGATATTAAGGTTTCCATATATGGACCTTTTTTCAAGCAAAACACATTAAAAAATAATATGAATCTTCACAGAATGATCAAAAAAGCAATGATATGTAATAAACATGAGCCATCATGCTAATCTTGTAAATATCCCATGCGTAGGGCTATTTCCCTACAAATATGAAAAGTCAACGGGGCCTAGGCACAAATTCACCAATGGACACGTGCAACGTGTGATGAATCTCCATTTCATCATCTTTATTCTATCATTTTGACCTTAAAAACCATAGTAAATGTGTGTAAATACCCTTAATTCGTGCATTTTATCATCCATGCATCATTGTGTAAATAGTATATAAAATATGATCTTAATACCAAAATTATAGAATAAAGAAAATAAAAGAAAAATAATAAAATATTGATAATATTTTATAACCCTAAACCCTGAGACCTAGGCATCTTGATGACTAGGTCGACCAGAAATAAAGTAGGGGGATATGGGATCAAAATACAATAAAATACCCTTTTATTCTATTCATTTTCCTTCATTTTGGGACCTATTTTTAGTTTCACTTTTCATGGTTTCAATAAATAAACTTTGAACATGAAAGTTATATATAATTCAATATAGAAAAATACAAAATTGATTTCACTCAAAAATGATATACAGATAAAAAGTTATGATTTGAATAAGTTTCCAAAATCTTAAATTCCCAGACCCATATCTCTCAAATAAAAACTCAAAATATATCAAAATCACCTTTAATTGTATATAACTTTTAATAAGCTATTTAATGAAGTGGTTTCATATTTTTTGGAGTTACGATGTGAAAGTTAATTTTTGGACCCCTATTATATACTTTACCCGATTAAAATATTCATTTTATTTATTATTCATTATTTTTATAATTTTATAATTTTATAACATTATTTATAACATATGTGCATATTAAAACATTAATAAAAACATAAAGAAAATGCAAAAATAAAATAGTTAAAGAAAATACATAGGTAAAATACATATATCTATACCTATATAGATAATACAACTATTTATTTATTTGTACATATCACATCAGAAAATAAAATAAAAATATTTTTAAGTGTATAAAATTAATAATAGACTAAATTAATAAAATTAAAATACAAAATAAAAAAAATATTAAAATACTAGATGAATATACCTATATAGCCTTAAAAGGTAACTTGTAATTAATTACCTCAAAAAAATAAATAAAAATCATAATAAAATACTTTATACAATAATAAATATTTTTAATTTTATGACGTAAATGAAAATGCTAATCAAAATAAAAATATCAATGAAAATAAAAAAAGATCTTCATATATCATTTAATAAAAAAGAATATTTTGAATTCGAATTTATGAATCAAGAAAAAAAACAATCAAGTCAAGTGAATCTTGAATTCGATGTACAAGAGCATCTTATTTTTAGGAATTGGATGAGGGGAGAATCAGAAATTTTGATTTTCGATTCTGAAGAGGAAGAAACAAAAGAAAAAAAGAAAAAAAAACAGGGAAAAAAAGACGAAAATGAGCGTATAGCAATATCAGATAATCTAAAATTAATAAATTAGTTTATTATTTTTAATTGATTTAACAAATATTTTTGCCATCCATTTTTCTTTAGTCCACGTGGACCAACCAGAGCCTCCCGTTGGTTGATCTCGGTCGACTCTCTGACCGAGGTCTACCGATTTATCAAAATATTTTTCACCTCGATTTCTCAACTTTTTGGGGCTCACATCTTTCACCTTTTCATGTGGCACCCTTCACAACTTTTTTCCCCATTTATTGACCTTATATGTCGAAGCTTAACATTGGGGAATGGAACCATGATTTTTTCGATCTCCTTCGATCTTTGGAGTCGTCCCAGTCATTGTACATAAAAACCTCCTTCTCTTTCCATTCGAATTCAAACCCTCTTTGACATCCGTTGGTTTCTTCTTCCTCAAGCTCCGGACCGGAGACGGTGACAGTATCTCCTCCAGCTAAAGAAGGAGGCGACAAAGCATGGTTAAGGGGCGGCTCCACAACATCTCCGACGACACTCACCATCGAGATTCCCACCTCTAGTGCTCCTGCCACCGAGGGTCTTTTTTTCCCTTTTTATTACATTTTTCTCTTTCCCATATCTCCAGGTCTCTATTTTCGTCACTCATTACACCTTTAGACATAACTTTCACCTACCATCGACGTTCGTTGGATCTCCACTCCGGCGAACATCTCCATTTTCCATCCTCGTAGTCCTCCACCTCGCCACAGGGTCGAGGCAATTTTCCCTCGACCCCATCACCTTTTCTTGTAGGAACAGAATTACATAAAGCTTCCTGGAGCCAATTTTACCCCCTGTCGGAGGTACCTGGAGGTCCGCAGCTCCACCCCCTGATGAACGTGAAATTCGCCTCATTAATAAATCTAAATAATGCTGTAGTACAGGAGGCAAATTTTGTTCAGCAAAAACCACAGACTTTGAATGCTGTGGAATATTTATACTTGGTAAGTGTACCAAGGTCGAACACAGGGACACAGCTGCTTAATTATAGCTTTTGAACTTTGATTCGTGAAGCACAATGTGATTTAATCTCAAATTCAGGTCCATATGCAAATTATGAAGCACTATGATATTTACAAGGCAATGCAAAGTGATGCTATGATGCATGTATTTTTATTCTTTTTTTTATGCAAGTAAAAAGTGATGCATGGATAAATAATGCAAAGGAACATGCATGATGAATAAAATGCCAGAATTATACCCTAAAATGTGAGCAATGCAATGTAGAATGAAGTTAGAGTCTAATTGAACACATCATTAAAAATCGGTCATCAAATCCAGCAAGACAGATAGAGCATGGTCCCATTTTTTGACATAAAAATTCACTTAATTTAAAACCGTGTCAAATGAGACAAATAAGTATGCTAGATTGTAGAGGACAAAACAAGGATCAAAACGACACTAAAATCATGCAATTTGGACCTACGATGCTCAAGTTATGCTAAAAACAGTGCAAGGGCATAAATGTAATGAAAATGCAAGCAAAATAAAGGATAAATATTGCATTTAGGTCCCTGGAGGGACCTGAATGCAAATAATGAAAACCGTCTGGGTCCAAGTGCAATTTTTCCAAGCGCGCAGGGACATATTTGTAATTTCCAAAAGGTTGCGGGGCTTCCCTGTAAAATACCCAGGCACGCACGTGAGGCACGTGCCTGGGGATCAAAATGTAATTCTTCGAAACTTCGGATCTTTTCTTGCAATTTACCCAACAACCTCACGTGCGCTGCACGTGAGAGCTAGGTTCGGGTCGCAGCCGCAGCTTCGGGACACGTGGTCGTCAACAGGAGGTTGGATTAGAGGATCGGAGGACCCGAGCCTGTAGGTCTGGGATGAGGCTCGGGTCCGCCACGTGTCTTCATCGTAACCGTCCGATCCTGATGATCGGACGGTACCTGCTCCTCCTGCTCCTCTTCAGGTCGCCGGAGGAGGCGGGGCTCCGGCGACATGCCAATTGCTCCTCCGCCATGTCTTCGAGCTTCTGAAGGTCGACGAAGACAGCTGGGTGTCTGTCGAAGATCCGAGAAGTGCTGCGGGGCTCCGAAGCGGGTCAGAGGAGAGGAACGGGGGAGCCTCGCCGGCGGAGAGGAGCTTGAAGTTGCGCCGACGCATACTCCGGTCAATGAGATCCTGCACGGTTAGTTTAGCCGAAGCGTGCGTGCGGAAGGTGCGGGAGTGTGTGTGAGGCGAGTGGTGGCCTGAGGGTGATCGGAGGTGGAGGCCAAAGCTCCTCCTCCGGCGAGATGGAGGAGGAGGTGGGTCGGAGTGACTGGGGGTCTGGAGAAGGGAAAGGAGGGTCGGCGAAGACGAGGGCGGCGTTGCGAAGCTGGTGGGGGTATCATAAGGGAATGAAGGTGACTATCAGCGGAAGGGAAATTAACGAAAAAAAACAAAAAAAAATCTCCTCGCCGGAGCGAGGAGTTGGCGGAGGAACTGACCTGGGATTGAGCTCCGATGTGCTCGGGGATCATCACACGACGGGGGCGGCCGATCCCCGGTGCTCAAAGGCGCGTGATGGCGCCGCTACGCGGCGGAGGAGCCACGGGTCAAACACCAGGTCCAAGCCATCTTGACCTCGACATCCCGCCCTCTCCGCTGTCACCGGAGGGGAGGGGGCGGCTAGGCTAGGACCCAATTTGGTGGACAAGGTGCAGCGGTGGCGGAGAGGGGGTTAAATAGGCGGAGGAGAACGGCGGTTACGTGGGTAGAAGGGGGGTTTCGATGGGGATTTTAATGGTGGAGGAGTGATGGCGAGGGTGGTTAATGGTGGCGCGAGGATGGCGGAGGCACGGGCTAGGTGCCGGCGGCGTTATGGCGGGGAAGGGAAGCCAGAGGATCCTTCCAAAAATGGAAGGGGGAAGGGGCTCGCGAGGTGAAACCGCCGGGGGAGGGGAGGTTACGGAGGAGGACGATGATGGTGAGCCGTTGGATCCAAGATCCAACGGCTAGGATATGGGCGCGGGTGGAGGGCCAAGATCAGATCCATTGATCTGATCAAACGGTGGTGAGTGGATAGGTGACGTGGCACAGTGAAGGCTGTAGGATAGGGCGTGGATCCACGGCCATAGATGAGGCGGGGTGGATGGCTTAGATCTGATCTGGGACTAGATCCGAGGGCTGGTGTTGAGGCGGGATGGATGGTTGAGATGGGGAGATGGTGGATCAAACGGCGTAGGGGTAACTGGGTGACGTGGTAGTTGGAGGGCTGTTGGATGGTGAGATGATCGGACGACTGTAGAAGGGGCGCGGAGTGATGGTGGAGATCTGATCTGAGATCAGATCGGGCGGCTGAGGGATGATGCGGGATGAACGGTGAGGATGGGGGCTGGGTTGAAATGATCCAACGGCTCAGGAGAGGGCCGGGTGGTGGGAAGGAGAGCGGGCCACGTGGGCGGCCCAGAGGGCGCCACGTGGCCCAATCAGATTAATTCAGAAATAAAAAAACAAAGAAAAATATAAAAGAAATAGCTAGAGGCCGAATTTGGAAAAGTCAAAACATGAAAGTTGCTCGTCTCGATGAGATCTACAACTTTCATGTTGGGCAAAAAGCCAAAAGAGGTCATCTGTACAAAAGCTAATTTTGGGGGTATTTTTAAGGGGATAAAAACACCGATTTTGTGGTTTTGAGTTGTTTTTGTATTTTTTAGTGATTTTAAAGGTCAGTGAATTATAGACAACTTATCTACCTAATTTTTAGGGGTTTTTGAATGTTAAAATAATTACAGAAAAATAAGGACAATTAAATACAAATAATTAAAGGTTAATTATACACAATATAGTACATGATAAAATCAAATAATTAGAGGATATTTTTATTGGTTTGTTTAAGCAGGGATTTTAATAAGGAATTTTTAGCATGATGAATACGAGATTCATCACCCCCTCTGTGGACGAGGTACAACACCCCTCCGGACGTTTTGAGGCTTCCAACATCTGGAGAACACCTACAGGAACATTCGCGGCATTTTTGGAGCTTCACGGAGCTTCGGAGGAGGGAGATCGGGGCGGGGAAGATCGCCTTCGCCGGCCTTCTTCCATGTTCTTCCTTATCGCTTCTCCATTGTCGGATAGATCTCTACCCCCCAAGTCTACAGCAGTCGTTCGATCGTGCATCACCTTAAATGTCCAATCCGAGTCTCGGATCTAATCCATGTCGTCGATCTGTGAAGGGGTATCGCCTCCTCCTATGTCGATACGTGTCCAGGTGAATGAGGAGCGTCGTTGGATGCCTACTTGCTTGGGTATTTTGCAATCTTACCCAAGCCATTTTGTAATTTATTAACTGGAACTTAATCTTTCATCTTTCATTCAATTTATTTGTAAGATCTACAGTAAGACTATAGAACTTTAGCTTAATTGCATAGTAGTCCAGTCCAGGTCAGCCGACAAACTCTGTGGAATTTGCAACAAAACCCTTACAGCTTTTAATATTTATTGTTTAATCAGATATTTTGAGATTCAAGTTATACATTTTTGGAGAAATTGTAGTTCTACCCCGGAGTTTCTTATAATTTCATTAAGGTCCCCGCTAGTGTAGCCCACATGCATGTGCACGTGGGCTTGGCATTTTTGCAGGAGGGCCCTCGGGGCTTCATTTATTTCGTATTACCACCGTAACTTTCTGAGCATGTTATAAATTTCTATGACTATTGCACTTTGGGCCCTGGATTCCCTGATATTTACAAATATGCCCTTTCAGTAGTGTAGTTTCTTTTTGTTGTCTCTATTTATTTCATACATTTATATTGCTCTAAAAATCCCAAAAAATAGCATTGTGTTCCTGTTTCATTGATCTTTCACGCATAAATTTTTATTTTTGCATTTTGAGGCTTTTTAGTTTTTATAAAAAAATCAAAAACATCACTTTTTGTCCCTATTTATAGAAGAAAAAACATAAAATTTATAAAAACTTTTTGAAAAAAATCCAAAAAAATATTTTATATTACTTATTTTACAATTTTAGAATAAAAATCAAAAGAAAACTCAAAAAAATTAAAAAACCACTAAAACCACTATAAAAATATAAAAAAATCCTTAAAAAATCTAAATAATATATTTTCTTCTAAATTTTCTTTATATTATTATATTAAAAAAATTTGGAGAATTTTTGACACTATTTTATATTTTTAATCTCCAATTTAATTTCTGGTATTTATTTTAACCCTAATTTTGGGTGTTTTTGACTTTAAAAATATAGTAAAATTGTCAAAATTTTTGGAAAAATCACAAAAATAGTATAAAATTATATAAAACCCAAAAATATTTTATTTCCTGTATTTTTATTATTTTTACTTATCTATATATATTATCTCTCTCTTAATTATATTGTATATATACTCTATATAGCTTTTTATCTTTCGCAGTATTTTAATTCTGATCGCATTAAGTTCTCGGATAGTGGCAGTCTTCCAACTTGTCGTGAGTCCGAAAAGGGAAATATGACATTCGAATTCAATTATCACATATGTCACCAATTTCATTAATTTTTCATATTATATCCCAAGAAGAGAAAAAGCAGATAAGATAAGTTTCTGCAAGTGGCATTTTTATGACTAAAAAATGGTTCTCATGCAGATCCATGTCATCCCGATCAGACCAGGAGATGACAAACCAACTATCACACATACTGACTACTCTTATCGACCTTTCCATATTCTATTTGATTCTGTTGTGATACATTCTTTTCTTGCTTTTAAAAGAAAAAGAAAATATAAAAATATAAAATATAAAAAATCAGAAAATTAAAAATCGGAATTAAAAATGTAAAAACAAAAACTAAAATAAAAACATAAAATTAAAAACCCACAAAAAAGAGCACACATAGACAAATACATCGCATTCCCTTTTGTGCTTTAATTTGCCTCGATCTATCATGCTCATTCCCTGCGTTCGACACTCTATACTGCTTGCATTATACACATCTTTTGTAGAGTTATATTAAATCTTAACTCCGCATTTATTTTCATTGCTTGGTCATCATTGTGGGTTAATTATTTTTTGAAGTAGGGTTTCATGTGAGGTCAACTCAACGACTAGCACAATCCTCTTAAACAAATGGTGTTGTTGCTGGGGAGCAATCGCGTATAGATTGGGATTCATTTTTTATCGTGATTATTTATCTATTTTTGTGGATGTGTTCATTTGCTCCTTTATTTGATATAATTGTTTGACTTGTATAATCACCCTCTCTTGTTGACTTTGTGTGAGGTACCACGGATCGAGGGAGGTGCTCTACCCAAAGCACCTACGCAGCCACGTGAAGGTGGTGTAAGGTTTCTGACCTAGCATCAAAGGAGGTGGGGATGACTTGTCAAGACAATCACATTTTGAGCATTGGTGTATTTAGTTGTGTAATTTTAAGTGAGAGAGATACCACTATTTATTGTAATAATACAGGTACTCTGGACTTTGAACATTCAGGCCCAATTTCCAAATGTTTGTTCACTTGGGGGCTCACCGCGGTTTTGTCATGTTTTCTTCGCATTTTTTCCTTCATTTCACAATTTTGTTTTCTTTCTTTTGTGTGATTGAGCCCTTAGTTTTAGGGGTTGCTTATCAATAGCATTAGGTCCAAACACTTAATTATATTTGCATGTGTCTATAGTCTACGTTTGGATCTAATCAAATATCAAATTGCTTCTCTTAGTCTCGGAACCCCCGCGTCGCGAGAGTCCTCCATACAACGCTTGTAGGATCCATTGTTGTGGACACTGAGGAAACACAAAGACGGGACACTTCAGTTCCATTCTAAGTCATTAGCATTGGTGCTTCTCGTTAGTAGCAATTTCTGAACTTAGTTCGATTTCATCGGCTTGCATTTGTATATAGTGTAGGTTTCAATTCTGCTGAGCATCTTTGCATGTAGTGTGCTAGAGGTAAGGTGAGCATTTACGCTTTAGCATACATCATCGTTTTCCCGCTTGCATTGCTCTTCTGCCTCTCTACCTCTGATTTTGATCACCTAGATGCATAAAGGAATTGATTCCTCAATAGGCGCATGCATTCTTACTAAAAATCCAAAAAACGTGATAATCAATGAAATTGGGACTATTAATATTAGTCGATCTTAAAATCAATCAAAAAAGAAATATTTGTCTTGGGGTGAGTAATCCCTTCATTATCTGTGTTTAATTTACTCGCGTACACACTAAGGATTGGTGCCCAAATCCTATTCAGGCTCCTAAGTGTTTGCGCAACTTTTTGACTTCTCACATAACTTTAAAACATACAAGATAAAAATATAGATCTTTTACGGTCTCTACCGAGTTGAGTAGGTGAATTGAGGGTTTGTTTTTATGTGAGTTTGTTTGTTCTTGCTTGTGTTTATTCTAGATTGCTTCTGCGCATTTGCTCCTTTTTCCTCACTTCTCTTGATTTGATCATCGTGCTCTCCCGATCATTTCCTTTTATTTTGAGATGGTCGACTGGAGCGTATTTTGTCCGGATTTTGCGGATCCCTCGTTCACTCCAGCCGGTCCACCCTTCTTTTTCCAGGAGGACTTTGCTCCTGACTTTTGTATATATCCACCTCAACCACAGATTCAGACCTCGGTTTTTTATCCGCATCCACCTTCAGATTTCCCTTCACATCCACCCGAGACTGATCTGATGGAGTCACCTTTTATGATTTCCATGATTAAGACCTTGAACCAAATGATGGAGCAAATGATTTCGAGGATTGATGATCTTACTAGTTTAAATAAGAATCAGAATGTCGCTCCATTCTTTGAGGATACAAATTCATTTGAGGATTATCATGAGAGCTTGCAATCGCCCAAAATACAAAAAATGAGAAAAATTTACAAATCCAAAAAGAGTTTGGGAGACCTTTGGTTGACTCGAACAGTGAGGAGTGCCCACTTGCCAGATCTTTTGACCACATAACCTTTCATAGCTAGTCCCACCTTTGATCCTGAGGATGCCGCTGTACAGACTGCTCTTGGCATTCCTCGTGTAGATGTTGATGATCTCCTCCCTTTTATGGAGGAGGTCCCAAAATTAAAAAATTTATTGACTAAACTCGAAGTGGTGGCCACCATTCATGAGATCATTCGTGCCCCACTTCAGCAGGGCATGACCGATTTATCTGCTCATCTTCCCAAGAAGAGAAAGCGGAGGAGCATATCTGAGCTTCACGTTTTGACCAGAGTCACTGCCCACGCCATCCCATATCATCCTTCTTCTAGGAAAAAGATACTGCTACACCTTTCATTAGTTGCACCATATCAGACCATAGATGTGATCACACTCTCCTCAACGACAGTGCTTCGATTAGCATATTACCCTTCTCGCTGGTACAGTCTTTTCACTTAGGGGCTCTAAAGAAGACCAAGATGATAGTACAGTTTGTTGATGGATCTATCAAGAGGTCGAAGGATATCCTTGAAAAACGCCGTCATTTTGATTCAAGGCACGAGGTACAATGTTGATTTTATCGTATTGCACATGGAGACCTCCACAGGGAAGTACTCTCCAATCATCCTAGGATGACCATTCCTCACCTCTATGAGGGTTGTTATTGATTATGGATCAGGAGAGATTCACTTCCATCCTATTAACGAGACTGAGGTGGTGATCACTGCACCCACTGCTAACCAGAGACATGCACCTGATGCACCTACACCTATCTTGGTTGACCCCGAGGAACATAATCTCGATGAGACCATTAGAGAATTTTACTGCTTATTGGATTCCACTGAGACCGAAGAATTCCTTTCCAAGGAGGATGACTTGGAAAGCATGGATCTTGAAGTTTCGTCTTCTGTGACTTGGCGATGTGTTGATGACATCCGTGGGATTTACACGATTGACAACATTGAGTGGAGGGCAGAGATTGATGAGACTAAGGCCAAATTCGACCTTGTTGCTTTTATTCAGGAATTCAGGCCTTTTGATGAGAATGATGACCCGATTGAGACTGTAGAGGATGAACATGATTAGACTACTTCCATTGATGAGTTAGTTCCTTTTGGTTTTGACCTAGACAAGACCTCGCAGGATGACAGTGACTATATTTCTTCCAACAATGAGTTCGTCCCTTCTCACGATGACATTAGCGAGACGCCCAAGACCAGACCTAGATACACTTCTTCCACTGACCCGTCTGTGCCTCTTCACTCTAGGACCATTGAGGAGCTTTACTGTGTCGACCCTGATCAGTTTGTGTCGTCTGAGGACCCTGATGTCGACCTGCACCTTGTCAGATCTATTCCTCAACGATCATGTAATAAGGTTTGCTTTCAACCTTCTTAACCCTTTATACATCCATTTTGTTGTATATTCGCATATGTTTCCCTCTGTCTATCTCCCGTATTGTTCATCCACCCCATTTTCATGTGTGCCTGGCTTAGGACATACTTTCTCCTAAGTATAGGGGTTGGATAAGCCGAGTTTTCTTTGTTCCGTTTCATTACTCTTGTTGTTGCCTATACTTAGGGCTTCTTTTACCCTAAGTATAGGGGGAGTGATGTGTACATCCTCTTATCTATATTTCTTCCATCTTCTGATCTCTTTTCTTCTTTCCCTTTTCTATTTTCTTTTTCTATCGAAAAGATGTCGCTCTTTTTTGTCAATCTTCTATGCTAGGGATGTACTTTATCCTAAGTATAGGGGTGTGCACTCGATTTCTTTCATTCTTATCGTCTCCATTGTCTCCTCTTCTTGTCTATACTTAGGGATATCTTACCTAAGTATAGGGTGAGACAGCCTGAGTACAATCTGTTCATTCCCACCCTTGACCCTCCCTGTTTTGTGTACAGTCTGCTAACTTAGGATTATTTGATCTTAAGTATAGGGGGATGGTAAACTTTTCATTCGTTCATTCATTTCTCCATTCATTTATTCTTAATACTTTTCCATACTCAGTACGAGTTATGTCTTCTCTTTTCTCTCTGATCTATGAGGACATAGCTCAAGCTCAGTATAGGGGGTCGTATATACTTTAGTCGTAACTCGACTTTCGTATTTTTATTAATAATTATGGCTAATTTAGTAAAACACTTAATAAAAAGATGTCTATTATTCCCTAAATTCTTTTACATTTACTGATTAGTAAATCAGGTGAAAATGTTTTTGCAAAATGTTTAAAAAATAGTTTGAAAATTCTTTTGAAAAATCTTTGAAAACTATTTTGAAAACATTTTGTTAAATATTTTCAACCTTTGTAAAAAATTATTTTATTTGCAAAATTTTATTTTCTTTGTGTGAAATAAAAATGTTTAAAAAATAATTTGTAGATGTTTGGAAATGGTTGCAAAAGTAATTTGAAAAATCTATATATACTGTATGAAAAAAACTTTGCAAAATGATTATCAAATCTGTGTACATGTTGTAAAATCTCTTTGTAAAAATTTTTTTGGACTATAGTTTTCAAAATTCTTTGAAAAACTTTTTTCAAATAAGTTTGAGGAATATATACATCACCCTGAAATTCTTTCTTAAACTCTATATCTATAAAATTGAGCACTTGCCCTTTGTAAATTCCTAAAAACCTAATTCTTGTAAATGTTGGATGCATCCTTGTGTAACTATTTGTATCTAGTTATAGCCAAAATCTTTTATTTTAAAAATCCCAAAAACATTTGCAAAACTAAAAATATCAAAAACATCTAAAAAACTTTTTGAAAAATAACAAAAAATTCATGCGCATCATATTTTTCAAAAATACATAAAAAGTTCAAAATTTTGAAAATGCATCACAAAAATATTTTCTGCATTCTGCATAGCATTCACATTTTTCAGATTGAGTTTGATAATTAAACAAATCTAAGTAAAATTTGGAGATTGGGGCTTGGTTGGACCTTAAAATTTACTTAATTAACAGGACCCTTATAGGAGCTGGATTTGAGGTACTTCAGGTCTAGTTGACTTAATTCTTGGAGGACCAGAAGACATGGTTCAATGGATTCTTGACAGTCTAAGTAGAGTATTTCGTGGCACACACGACTCTTGTTGATAATGACCTAACTTGGACACACGCACCTTTCAAATGGCTCAACTAAGTTGGAGTGTTGAGGAGATTCGATTTGCTGGTATGAGACGCATACAAGTGGAAACATTTGTCCTCCTCTAGGGAGGGAAGTGTGCCCCAATGAAAAGCTTGTGCTTACCCTTGTTAATTTAATCAAATTAATGATTAAATAAATATCGTGTCGTTCGTTGTAGTCGGGCAAAAATGGACTGATTAAAAACCACTTTTAATTAATTTTGAGTTAATTCCGAGCAGCAGATTTATTTTACTTGGACAAGCCAGAGGTCGCACTCAGGAATGCAACTATCTCCTTAGGTAAATTTTAAGCGAATTCAGAGGTCGGATTTTTAGAAGATTTTATTTTTTTTGTATTTTTTTAGTGATTTTTTGCAATAAAGAAAAAGCAAATGCAATTTTCTGGTCGGTTTACAAGTTATAGCAGAAACATGATTAGACAAGGTCCAAAAATTATGAAACTTCGCCAAAACATGACATGCAATGAAATTAAGCTACACTAATTTTTTTGGATTTTTCTGATACTTTATGAATTTACTGTGAATAAAATATGAATGCAAGGTGATTTTCACAAAATTAAATTTAATAAATACCAAAACACATTAGTTCCAGGTAGAAAAATTATCCTAGATAGATCTAAGTATGATGAATCCAGGAAAATAATGAACCTAAAATTCTATGTGAATTGGACCTATTGAAAATCAATTAAGAAAATCACTAATTAACTTATTCAGGTCTCGTGATGCATGCAAATGTGATGATTTTTTGGCCCAACGTAGAATAAATTAAGTTTAATGTGATTTTATGGTGATTTTTGGAGCAACTAGGAATTTAATATGAATTAAAAGGCACATAGTGGGTAAAATATAGAAAAATTCACAAATTTAATATATTAAATTCCCAATATATCACAAAAAATGAAACACGTGTCACATAAGATAGAGGACAAGATAAGCTACAATATGCAATTTTTGGAATTGAAAAATAATGCCAAATGGACACCTAAATATACGTGCAAATACAGGGACTAAATTACAATTACAGAAAATAAAATTACTGAAAATTAAACATACTGATAAGGACTAAAATGCAATTACCTATAATGTTGAGGATATGTGTGCAAAATGTCCACGTGAACACGTGCACCTCACATGATGCTCTTGGCGGGGACGGAATTGTAATTTGGAAAATTTGCAAGGGCCTCAGTGCAAAATACCCAAACCGTACATGACGAACACATGAGGTGCTAGGCTCGGGAGACATCGGAGGCTCGGATGGTGGCTCGAGTCGCTGCAGGCTCGGGCATGCTTCGGGATAGTTCGGGAACTCCGAGCCTAAGGGTCGGGGAGGAGGCTCGGAGGAAACGACATGGCATGATGCGGCCCGTTGGATCACGATGGATCCAACAGTATCTGTAGCGGGGCTGGCGATGTTGACGTGGACGAGCGAGGGACGTTAGATTCTCCTGATCCAACGGGGTCTGGAGCTCGGGAAAGCGGCTACGTGGTGAAGCGAGGGCCGTCGGATCAAGGCGATCCAACAGAGGTTGCTCGTCATCTTATCCGGTCTGCTGCCTCCTGCGGCGGACTTGGCGGGGCGCCGGCGTCGAGCTCCTTGCTCCGCCTTCTTTGTCTGAGGTCAGTGAAGCTCGTAGGAGACTTCTTGAGAGCTCAGACCAATTGTGGGGACGTGGCAGAGCTTCTGGAGGTCCTGGAGGAGGTGGAGGCAGCCTGGATCCCAACAGCGATGAAGTTCGAAGGAGGTCCGGTGAGACGTCCGATTAGTGAAGATACGTGCCTGGCAGGGTTAGCTGGTGCCCAGGGGACCTTTCAAATGAGGTGGGGCTTTCCTGAAATTGTAAAGGCCACTGTGAATTTAGTAAAAACTCTGTAATAGTTTTGTAAAAGTATAAACTGCACGTTGTAAAAAATGAATTTTGTAAAATATAGCATCCAAATTTAAATTAACATTTACATCTAATAAAAATTTCATAATTTTATTTCACTATACATGTTGTGTTAATATTTATTGTTATATGTATGAACAAGAATTGTAAAATATATTGGAAAGATGCCTAAATTGAGGGTGGCTCACCATGTATATGGTGAGACGCTGCCTCATTTGAAGTTTCTCCTATATACATGTAATAATAAATATTAACACAACATGTATAGTGAAATAAAATTATGAAAATCTTATTATATTGGATGGAATTGTTAATTTAAATTTGGATGTTATATTTTACAAAATTCATTTTTTTACAATGTGAGAGGGTTTTTTAAAATTCCATAGGAGTCTCTGTTTCTGACGAAATTGTAATAGAATGTGAGAGGGATATAATGATGAATATACAATTTTTTATTTTCCAAAAAAATAAAAAAATGAGGGAAAAATAGGGGTAGGGGCAGCCCCATTTACCTCTATATATATATATATACACACACACATATGAATATACATGGTGATGTTTTTCAAAAAAATAAAAAATCACGGGAAAATAGGGTGGGGGAAGCATTATATATATATATAGAGAGAGAGAGAGAGAGTAAAATGGGGCTACCCCCATGGGGGGAGCTAACTTGGCTCCCCCTGCGCCCTTTCGTCCACTTTTTTTATTTTTTTTTGAAATTTCTTCGTGAATTTACATCAATATATCCCTATATATTATGTCATTAAAATTCGCGCGAAACAGAGACTCCTACGGCCTCCATCCAGAAGGGTCGTTTTTAGCAATTCTGTTACCATTGAAAAATGACTGTCTGGATGGAGGCCGTAAGAGTCTTTGTTTCGCACGAAATTTGAAAAGCATAATATAGGGATATAGTGATGAAATTTTCACGGAAGATATTTTCAAAAAAATAAAAAAACCGGGCGAAATGGGCGGGGGGAGCCAAGTTAGCTCTTCCAGGAGGCAGCCCCATTTAACCCATATATATATATATATATATATATATATATATATATATATATATGGGTAAAATGTGTATGCCCCCTAGGGGGAGCTAACTTAGCTCCCCCGCCCCTTTTTCCCAAAATTTTTTATTTTTTTTGAAATCTAAAACCGTGTAAATTCATTATTAAATCTCTATATTATGTTATTCAAATTTCATATGAAACCGAGACTCCTATGACCTCCATCCAAATGGGGTCGATTTAAAAAATCCTGTTACCGTTAAAAAATGACTGTCTGGATGGAGGCCGTAGGAGTCTCTGTTTCACACGAAATTTTTATGACATAATATAGGGATATAGTGATGAATATTCGCGGAAAAAATTTTCAAAAAAAAATAAAAAAATTGAAGAAAATGGGGCGGGGGGAGCTAAGTTAGCTCCCCCTAGGGGGCAGCCCCATTTTCCTCTCTCTCTCTCTCTCTCTCTCTATATATATATATATATATATATATATATATATATGGGTAAAATGTGTATGCCCCCTAGGGGGAGCTAACTTAGCTCCCCCCACCCCTTTTTGACATAATTTTTTTATTTTTTTGAAATCTAAAACCGTGTAAATTCATTATTAAATCCCTATATTATGCTATTAAAATTTCGTGCGAAACAGAGACTCCTACAACCTCCATCCAAACGGGGTCAATTTAAAAAATCCTGTTACCGTTGAAAAATGACTGTCTGGATGGAGGCCGTAGGAATCTCTGTTTCGCAAGAAATTTTAATGACATAATATAGAGATATAGTGATGAAATTCCACGGAAGAAAATTTCAAAAAAAAAATAAAAAAACCGGGTGAAATGGGGTGGGGGAGCCAAGTTAGCTCCCCCCAGGGGGCAGCCCCATTTATCCCTATATATATATATATATATATATATATATATATGGGGTGGGGGAGCCAAGTTAGCTCCCCCAGGGGGCAGCCCCATTTATCCCTATATATATATATATATATATATATATATATATATATATGGGTAAAATGTGTATGCCCCCTAGGGGGAGCTAACTTAGCTCCCCCGCCCTTTTTTGACATAATTTTTTTTATTTTTTTGAAATCTAAAACCGTGTAAATTCATTATTAAATCCCTATATTATGCTATTAAAATTTCGCGTGAAACAGAGACTCCTATGACCTCCATCCAAGCGGGGTCGATTTAAAAATCCTGTTACCGTTAAAAAAATGACTGTCTGGATGGAGGCCGTAGGAGTCTCTGTTTCACACGAAATTTTAATGACACAATATAGGGATATAGTGATGAATATTCATGGAAGAAATTTTCAAAAAAAAATTGAAAACATGGAGAAAAAGGGGCGGGGGTAGCTAAGTTAGCTACCCCCTGGGGGCAGCCCCATTTTACCCTATATATATAGGGATAAATGGGGCTGCCCCCTGGGGGGAGCTAACTTGGCTCCCCCCGCCCCATTTCGCTCGGTTTTTTATTTTTTTTTTTGAAATTTTCTTCCGTGGAATTTCATCACTATATCCCTATATTATGTCATTAAAATTTCGTGCGAAACAGAGACTCCTACGGCCTCCATCCAGACAGTCATTTTTTAACGGTAACAGGATTTTTTAAATCGACCCCGTTTGGATGGAGGTCGTAGGAGTCCTCTGTTTCTCACGAAATTTTAATAGCATAATATAGAGATTTAATAATGAATTTACACGGTTTTAGATTTCAAAAAAAATAAAAAAAATTATGTCAAAAAGGGACGGGGGGAGCTAAGTTAGCTCCCCCTAGGGAGCATACACATTTTTCTCATATATATATATATATATATATATATAGAGAGAGAGAGAGAGAGAGGTGATCCTATGAGAGCAACCTTTACGAGAGGATGAGAGCAAAGAATGACAACCGTTGGATGGTAAGGGAAAAGAACGGTTAAGATATCCCCCACCTGATCCCCTCCCTCCCTGCACTTTCCTCTCACTTTTGCCCCACCCAAACGAAACCCATCTCCTCCTCCATCATTACACAGCGTCGCCCGTCCATCCTCCAATATTCTCCCGATCACAAAACCTAGCGAGATGTGCGCAGGATCTACCGTCTTCACCCTCGGCGCGGATGCTTCTTCAGATCCCGGCCGTGCTGTTGTCCCATTCCGCAACCATGCTCTCCCTTTCTGGGGCATACCTATACACCCTCCTGTCGACCTCCCACTCCCCCCATTTCGTCAGTCACGAACAACGAGTCAACATGATTGTGGTCCGCAGCTACGCCGCATCCCCTTTGATTATGTCGGATGTGCTCTGGATGAATTATTCCCCTATTGTGGAAGTTTTTTTTTATTTTGATAAAGTAGGGAGTTCAGATTGTATGCATGCCATTGCATATTCCTTCGATTGTCTGATAGTACCTATTATAGTTACAGTAATTCTTATCAATTTGTTATAAGAACATTTCCAATTCTTCTCAACTCAATTTGTTTAACTTTTCGTTGAGATTAATTTGAGTGGTATAACAAACTCATGACTCTGTGATGCACTCTGAAAAATGGAATGTTGCGTTGAAAAATGGAATGTTGCGTTAGTCTTGGAGGGATGGAACATTGTGGAGAGCTCCTAACATGAGCACTGAATATATGATGTTGAAACTGTCTAAATGAATGGACATAAGCCTATGTAATCTTTGTGCAATCTTTTCATGACAATCCTTTGTCATTTTAAAAACCAAAATAACATCATTCGCAAATATTTGGACAGGTAAAAAAATACAAGATCAAACATGTGGAATATCAAGTTTAACTCTGTGGTTATGATATAACTGCTTATGGATTTTGCGCAACAGTTCTATACAAAGGTGCCATGTGCGAGTCTTGGTGCATGACATAGTTAGTTCATTCTCTTATATCTTCGTACTCTTGTAAGCAAGGTTGCAAGCAGGCGAATATATACCTTGTGCATGAACATAACAATTCTAGAAAGTGAACTGTATAAACAAGGAGGATGTAAATTTTGTGGTCTGTACTTTACTTTGCCAATTGATTTTGAAAATAAGAGGCCTTAGTATCATCCAAATGCCAATGTCCTAACCTTATCAATAAAAAAAATGAAGATTGCTTCCTAACCAATCTAAATAATTGAACAAATATTTAAAGTAGATATGAGATGATCGTCGATGGGACTTCAAAAAACTATTACCCAAATGCATAATTTCATTACCTAATCATCATGTTACATTATAGTAATATGCACAACTTCGTGTTCCATCATCAGCCAAGTTTATTCGAAATGGATTTCATCCCAACACATCTGGGAATATAAACATGCCTGTATCGTTCCTACTATAGTGTTATCTTATGGATTTCATCCCAACACATCTGGGAATATAAACATGTCTGTATCGTTCCTACTATAGTGTTATCTTATGGTAATGTCTTTTTAGATAACTTTAACATTCATAGCTTTGGCATTTGATACGCTACTAGTCGATTATACTCAAATCAATCCAAATTTTCACATGTATGGACATTCGTCATCATCCTTTATGCAATAAACATATTGATTGATGCATATTGTACGCATACTGGCCAGTTACTTCCTTCTTACATTCCCTCTTTGTGATCATCGCAATCTCTCTGTAATCCAATCCCAAACCAAACTGTTAATTTAGAGTTTTGATATCACAGTTTACCATCAAGATGGTAAATTTTACCAAGTTGTTATAACTTAGTTGCGATAAGGTATGGAAACTTTGAACAATTTATACAACAATAATGTGGTTCAAGAATCAAAGATACATTGCTAATCATACATAATGATAACCACGTTTGGCCCTTTAAAATCTGAAAATTATTTATCTGCAACAACGCACAACTTGAAATCCCTCTTTTACAAAGTAACAAAAAACTTCCACCACAGGAAACAATCTAAACATCAGTTGGAATCAACGCGATGAAGCACAGCGGTAAACCCTGAGCACGAGCACTTTCCTCGTTGAGCATGGAAGGACGAGATGTGCGACACAAAAGCATGGTTGACGGAATGGGACAACAACACGGCCGGGATCCGAAGAAGCATCCGCGCCGAGGGTGGAGACGGTAGATCCTGCGCACATCTCGCTAGGTTTTGTGATCGGGAGAATATTGGAGGATGGACGGGCGGCGCTGTGTAATGATGGAGGAGGATGGGTTTCGTTTGGATGGGGCAAAAGTGAGAGGAAAGTGCAGGGAGGGAAATCAAGTGGGGATATCTTAACCGTTCTTTTTCCTTACCATCTAACGGTTGTCATTCTTTGCTCTCATCCTCTCGTAAAGGCTTGCTCTTATAGGATCACCCGTATATATATATATATATATATATATATATATATATATATATATATATATATATATATATATATATATATATAATGAGAAACTTCAAATGAGGCAGGGGCTTACCGTATCTACGGTAAGCCACTAATTTAGATCGTTAGATTTTAATCTACGGATGTTATTAAAACCACCCAAATGTGTCAAAACCATTGACATAATTGCTCGATCAAGTGAAATTTTAGGAAAATTTGTTATCATGCCAACTCTCTCTCCTTAAAAATAGCAATTTGAAAATGATGCTATGCAATTGTCCTCACGTTTTCTGTTTCCGGAATAAAATATTATGGTAACATTTTGTTACATTAACCTTCTTTGTTTTCTATTTCTGGAATAAAATATTATGGTAACATTTTTGTTACATTAACCTTCTTTGCATAATATACAGGTTAAAGTAACGAAATTCATTTTTTATAGTTTTAACCTTATTCTTCTTGAATAGAATGTTAAGGCAACATAATTTTGAATATAATATTAAGACAACATTTTTGTTTGTATAATACATACATTACATGTGTATCTGACTTCCTTAGTATAATGTGTGTATATGGATATTTTACTTCCATCTTTGCACTAGTGAAAAGCTAATATCTCATAAAATATAATTATGCAATGTATATTGAAAGTACCTTTTCATCATAAATAACTTAATATTCATCAATTAATTCTTAAAAGAAAAAGGATTAATTCAATTTCGAGATTATAATATCAAAAACATAACCATATTGTATTTTTTTTCGTGATATATATCGTACAAATTTTAACCAACTACACCATTGTACATTGTAATCCCATCAAGCGTTACGTTAAATACACAAATCTTTACTATTTGTCAATATAATTTTGTAAAATTCTTTATCAATTTATTAATTGTGGTACAACCCTTTACCTTGTGCACTCTTCTTAAAATAATTGAATATTATATCTTTAATTGTATGAGTGTCATTAATTTATACAATTTGAATCGAGTCCCACGTCTACCGCATTATTTAACAAATTATTTTGTAAAATGATATGTTATTTTATTAAAATTATTACATGATATTGTCATTTAAGAGTCATTAATTATAAAATACAAGCATTTGTTTCATTAAAATTTCACAAAAATTGAACAGCAATCATCCATTTTTGGTAAATTTACTAGCATACACGGATGGAAATTAACAAAACTGTTTCAAATTTATTCCAAAAACGTAGGAAATTGTTATTACTCATCCCAAATAACATGTAACATTGAATCCTACATTTTAGGAAATGAGATAACTCAAAACCATCCACTAATATTTTAGTGGTTTTAATCACATCCACACCCTTTCAATCCAACGCACGTCATTGATGGCTCATCACAATTATGGTGAGACCCCATCTCATTTGAAGGGATCCCTATATATATATATATATATATATATATATATAGGGAATATTTCAGATGAGGTGCATCTTTCTTGAGTACATGGAAAGCCATGAATCCTCACCGTTGGATTTTCATCAATGGTCATAGTTAAAACTGCCTAACTTTTCATAAAACCACACACGGTTTTCTATTTTTAGAATGCTTTAATATGTTCCAAAATTAATTTACTCGAAATTCTCGTTAATCATGCAATCCGTTACATGCTGGAAGCCATATCTCTCTCTCTCTCTCTCTCTCTCTCTCTCTCTCTCTCTCCTGGGCACACGATGCCCACTGGTCCATGGGCGGCCTCTCCTTCCTCCGCCGCCGCCTCCAAGGCCGTATCGAGGGCTCCGTCAAGTGCCTCCGTGCTCAGTAGGAACGCCGCCACCGTCTCCTTCTCAATAACGAGAAGAAGATGGAGACCCTCCAAAACCATGAGGAGGAGCAGCCGGAAATCGCCAATTCAGAATCGTATTCAGATGAGGAAGAGGCTCCGACGCTGATCCCCGTCAGACCTGCAGGTCGGCCCTGCAGATCCGGGCATACACAGAATCTGGTGGTGTATGAGGACGAAGAGGAGGATGTGTTGCCGGATCCGGTTGAGCAGCAGCAGAGGAAGAAGAGGGCGAGGAAGCTTGGAGACGAGTTCAATAGGGTTGCGGATGGCAGTTCTTTTCCGCTGCCGGTTGCAGTGGTGGCATCAAAGGAGGTAAGGAAGGAGAAGGTGGTCTCTGCGCTGAGGAGCTGTAGGCTTTCTCCTAAGAAGAATCGAGTGGAATAGATTTGCAGCATTTGCTTAGCTTCTTTATGCGTTTGTTTGTGTTTTCTAGCGACATGGATTATGTTTCATGTTCTTTGTACACGATTCCGCATATTTAACTCTTGTATCCCCCTCCAGTTAACCCGTGTGAAATTTCTCCTGAGATTCACTTGGCTGTCGCAAATATTGAAAGAAAGTGAGGCTGCCACTTTTTTTATTTATATTGTCGAATTTTATGTTTCTAATGCTGCTCTATATGTAGGACACGTTTCTTTTCCTTTCTGAAAAACAGTTTCCTACAGTTTCTAGCTCATCAAAATTTATTTTTTTGTTGAAATTCTGACCTCCCGCCCTTCCCCCCACAAACACACATGCACACACACACACACACCATATACAAAAGAGTCCGAAGGTATTGGCATATTCTCATCCAGATTGTGTTATGCCAACTGTCCTAGCATGAGATGTTAGGTAATCGATCGTTTTGGTTGTGGCATCATTATTTCCTTGAGTTTTTGCTGAAAGTAGTTGCTACTTTTGTACTTGAAACTTTCCTGGCTGCACCATGATTTGATTTTTGTTTATGTGCAGGCCTCTCCTAAGAGTAGGGAGTTTTCTTGCATCATTTGGCACAAGGTTCGTGTCTCATTTTTTTGCTGATTGTTTTTGTAATTGAACCGATGATTCTTAGTTGCTTATCTGAATCCTTAGATCTCAGTGGATGAGTCAAGGGAGCTTGTCTCACTTAAGGATTCGGCCTTGATGTTGGAGGTAATTGTCCATCCTTTGTGAAAATTTGTTTTCTTTGATTAATAAATGTTTCTCTTTGAATTCACTGGAATTCTTGACTCCCGTCTCTTTTTCACATTTTACCTATCATATTTCCTAGCGTTGCACATATAAGCATTCACATATCTTATATGGTATGGCTTCCCTTATAACTTGTCACTTGAGAATCTGAGATAAACACCAAATTTAAACAGAACTCGTATATCCCATCATTCAGCAACTGCGGTGTACAATGGAATTGGGAGATTTAATGTTGCAATGCTTGTGGCTGCAGATGCACGATTCGATTGTTGCTATGCACGAACAAACGTGGGAAGTAAGTTATATACATATAATGGGATGTAATGAGAATTGTATTGAGTGTTTCTTATACAGAGTGAAACCCTAAATCCCTAAGCAAACAAATGAGAAAAAATAGTCCTTAATATGATTTCTAGAATTAGAAAGCACAAAAATAGTTAAAATACTAATATTTTCATAACTCCTTAAGTTTTTTTATCAATTCCCCCATTGAGTTGGAGCACATTTAATGTATCGATCATGTCTAACTTGGAAGTCAACAGTGAAGTGCACTTCTGCAGTAGAGCTTTGATGACATCTACAAGTTGTAGCTTCATAGAAATGTGATGAGTGATAGATATCTTCCCTTTACATATCACATACCTGATAAAATGAAAATCTACTTCAATGTACTTGGTGCATTCATGAAAGACAAAATTAGTTGTAATATAAGCAGCCAGCTTGTTGTAGTAAAAGAGAGGAATTAGAGTTTTATGGATAGAGTTCCTGTATATAGATGACGGGCCAACCAATCTCACAAATGGCTTGGGCTATAACTTTATACTTTGCCTATATCATTTTTTTCTCATCAATATATCATTTTTTTATCATTGAATAGATGCAAAAATATTATAAAGAGCAATATAATTTGTAACAAGTCTATGATCTTTTAATTTTCCAGTCCATCATTTACATTTTTGAAAGGTATTATTTTGTATTATTTTACCAATGTTTTGTATTTAAAGGTTTTATTTTGTAAATCTTAGTAAACTAAAGCAAACATAACGTCCCTACCAGTTGCGAATTCATACGTTATCCTCAAGTTTGATTTATAATGTAAACTTTTGTTTTATTAATATTGTGTTATGTTCAGTCATATAGTAATATTGAGACATATATTTCATATAACTGATTAAAATTGCAATATAACTGACAACAAATACCTAGAAATACCTAGAGGAATTGATTTATTTAGTAATGTTTTGCAGTGTTTTGTATTGTGCCTTTTTATTTTGTAAATCTGAGTAGTTTAAAGTAAATACTCAGACACTCCTCAGTTTCAAATTCATATGCTCTTTTCAAGTTTGAGTTATTTTTGTAAACTTCACTTCGGATATTGAAATTTCTGAATATTGTGTTGTTATACATACATATTGTAAAATAGGAAGTTAGTTCGCAAGTTACTGGTAGAAATTGTAAAATAAATCACACTATTTGCCAGTACGAAAGAATTTATATTGTATTCTTTTGCATTGTTTTGTATTGTATTCCTTTTTTTTGTAAATCACAGTAACTTTAAGTGACCCAACGACATTCTCAGTTTCAAATATGAAGGTATACGGTAAGTATAATCTATTTTAGGAATTTTTTCAGTAGTTAGTCGAATTAATTTTATAACTTTTTGAATTTTTAAAAATCGTAAAATATATGTTTTCAAATTTCACACGCTCAATCACCTAACCTTTACTTCGGATATTGAAATTTCTGAATATTGTGTTGTTATACATACATATTGTAAAATGGGAAGTTAGTTCGCAAGTTACTAGTAGAAATTGTAAAATAAATCACACTATTTGCCAGTATGAAAGAATTTATATTGTATTCTTTTGCATTATTTTGTATTGTATTCCTTTTTTTTGTAAATCACAGTAACTTTAAGTGACCCAACGACATTCTCAGTTTCAAATACGAAGGTATACTGTAAGTATAATCTATTTTAGGAATTTTTTCAGTAGTTAGTCGAATAAATTTTATAACTTTTTGAATTTTTAAAATTCGTAAAATATATGTTTTCAAATTTCACACGCTCAATCACCTAACCTTTACTTCGGATATTGAAATTTCTGAATATTGTGTTGTTATACATACATATTGTAAAATGGGAAGTTAGTTCGCAAGTTACTGGTAGACATTGTAAAATAAATCACACTATTTACCAGTACAAAAGAATTTATATTGTATTCTTTTGCATTGTTTTGTATTGTATTCCTTTTTTTTGTAAATCACAGTAACTTTAAGTGACCCAACGACATTCTCAGTTTCAAAAACGAAGGTATACAGTAAGTATAATCTATTTTAGGAATTTTTTCAGTAGTTACTCGAATTAATTTTATAACTTTTTGAATTTTTAAAAATCATAAAATATATGTTTTCAAATTTCACACGCTCAATCACCTCCTTAATTTTAGGTAAGTAGTTAATTCTAATACCACTCTTAGCTTTTCTTTGGTGGTTTTAATCTCATCCATTAGATCCACATCATATGGTCTTTATGAGTGGCTTTCCATGGTGCATGGAAAGGTGCACCTCATTGGAAGGGCCCTCATTTGAAGGGGTCCCTATATATATATATATATATATATATATATATATATATATATATATATATATATATATATATATATATATATAACGTTGAATCCTACATTTTAGGAAATGAGATAACTCAAAACCATCCGCTAATATTTTAGTGGTTTTAATCACATCCACACCCTTTCAATCCAACGCACGTCATTGATGGCTCATCACAATTATGGTGAGACCCCACCTCATTTGAAGGGGTCCCTATATATATATATATATATAGAGAGAGAGAGAGAGGGGGAGGGGAGTGATCCTATGAGAGCCAAAATTTGTGAGAGCATGAGAGCATGCATTCTGGACCACATGATTCAATTATGAGAGAGTAGACCATGAGAGAGAAAACAAAATCATGTGGTTCAGAATGCATGCTCTCATACTCTCACATTTTTTGCTCTCATAGGATAACTCCTCTCTTTCTCTCTCTCTCTCTCTCTCTCTCTCTCTCCTCTCTATATATATATATATGGGTTAAATGAGGCTACTCCCTGGATGTAGCCAATTGACTACTCCCACCCTCATTTTTCTCCTATATTTTATTTTTTTTGGAAAATAAAAATATGTATATTCATCACTATATCCCCCTAACATGTCATTCAAATTTCGTCAAAAACAGAGAACTCTATGCCCTCCATCTGAAGGGGGTCATTTCAACAATTCTGAGACCGCTAAAATTTGACAGTCTTGATGGAGGGGATAGAAGTCTCGAATTAAGTCAAATTTTTAATGACACCTTGATGACATATTGTGATCTAAATTCCAATAGGTTTTAGTTAATAAAAATAAGAAAAATACAGGAAAAATGGGAGGGAGCACGTAAGTTAGCTACAACCAGGGAGATACTCCTCTCTCTCTCTCTCTCTCTCTCTCTCTCTCCTCTCTCTTATATATATATATATATATATATGGGTAAAATAGGGCTGCCCCCAGGGAGTAGCCAACTTGGCTACTCCCACCCCTATTTTTCCCTCATTTTTTTATTTTTTTGGAAAATAAAAATTTGTGTATTCATCATTATATCCCTCTCACATTCTATTAAAATTTCGTCAGAAATAGAGACTCCTAAGCCCTCCATCCAGACGTCATTTTTTTAACGGTCGCAGGATTTTTTAAATCGACCATGTTTGGATGGAGGCCATAGGAGTCTCTGTTTCTGACGAAATTTTAATAGAATGTGAGAGGGATATAATGATGAATATACAAATTTTTATTTTTCAAAAAAATAAAAAAATGAGGGAAAAATAGGGGTGGGAGTAGCCAAGTTGGCTACTCCCTGGGGGCAGCCCCATTTACCTATATATATATATATATATATATATGATATCTTTCAAATAGGACATGGTCCTTCCATCCATATGGAAGGCCAACGATCTCACACATCCCTATTTAATCCAACGATTGTCATTAAAGGTGTGTTATTATTATTATTTAATTAACCAAAAACCTATTTTGGTCATTATTCATTATCTAAATATAGTATGTAATAACATAAAATATTCTCCTCATTAATCTCTCTCCGAATCTTTCCATTCATTTCAAAATCTCACGCACAAAAATAGGGGGAGGAGGAGGTTGGGCGTTGTGCATCTCTATTTCCATCGTCGCTCTTCTCGAATGATCGGCTAAAAAATAGGAGGAGGAGGAGGAGGGACGTCGACATGATCGGCAAGAGGGTTCGTCTTCCTTGAGGTGAGATCCAGATTTGCATCTCCATTTCCGTCGTCGCTCTTCTCGAATGATCGGCAAAAAAATATGGAGAGGAGGACGTCGACATGATCGGCAAGATTGTTCGTCTTCCTTGATGTGAGATCCAGGTCTTCTTATTCACCATCATCACGGGCAAGAGGTTCTCCTTTCGTCGAAGGCTACGCCGACGCGAGGGGTGTAGTTAGTCGTAGAGGAAGAGAGGGTGCAGTGTATCTATCGGCAGATGGCGGTCGTGGACTCTTCTGTCACGATTGATTCCTACTTCGTCAATCCAACTGCATACGAGGTATTATTGTACATATCATTTTTTACAATAGATCATGGGGTATATCAGTACGTGCTCTTGTAACCCTAATGGTGCAGTATGTACAAACATTTAATTGGCATGGGAATTCTTGTAACCCTAAATGTCCATCATTGATAGAAATGTACTCCAAGTATCTTGTATTTAAGTCCATGATATCAGAATTTATTCTATGATTATTGCGAGTTTACATGTTCCATCCGGAAGATAATTCGGTGGACTACATACTTTGTGCCAAGCCTGATTTTAGATTCTAGTTTGTGAATTTATAGATAGAGGTGGATGTCTAGTTGATTGGATCTCTGTAATTAGTGTCTGGTTTCGGTGATGTAATCTCTCGATGATATACCCGTACGAAACAATTCCACATATCATTTGTGCTTTTTAACGCTAAGGTTGCATCCTTATAAGGAATTACTCACGCACAAAAATAGGGAGAGGAGGACGTCGAGCGTTGTGCATCTCCATTTCTGTCGTCGCTCTTCTCGAATGATCGGCAAAAAATAGGGGAGGAGGGAGGACGTCGACATGATTGGTAAGAGGTTCGTCTTCCTTGATGTGAGATCCAGATCTTCTTATTCACCATCATCACGGGGGATCCACCTGCATTTGATTTATATATGGGATAAAGATATGCAGTAGGATTTATATATATATTAGTGAGCATTGTACCCATTGCATTGCAGATCGCGTCGACGACCTAGAGATCGGAGCAAATCGGTTCGTATGCGTCGGCTTTGATGTATTGTCTGATCGTGGTGCGGAGTTGACGACGTGATGTGCGGGCTTATTGGTGACTATCGGAGACGTTCTTCATGCAAGCGACAACGATAAAAAAGTGATGCACCCAGTAATGGGTGAAGAACAGTTCGCAGTTTGATACAATATTGATTTGTACTGTACAATATTAGTCTGTATATACAATTTGGATATGTATTATACAAATTTGTGATGTATTTTTACGAATCAGATGGTTGCGAATGAGAATTATATTTTTTATAAATCTTGTATATATTGATGTGCATTACACATTTTTGATGTACATTATACATTTTAGATGTGTTTTATACAAATTTGATTTGTATATTCGCATCAATTAAGCGTTAATGACTATCACAATTTTTACAAAAAAACTATAGGAATTTTATTATACAAAGAACCATACAATCGTTACAAAGAACCACACGTTAATTACTAATATGAATTGTATTTTACAAAGAACCATGCAAAATTTACAAATAACGGATGACTTTTTTAATAAACAACGTATTATACAAAAAACATGCAGTCATTACAAAAGGAACCTTAAATTCTACAAAAAATACGTGAGAATACAAAAATATGCCCTAGATAATATCGTCCAGCAAAAAATTAGATTTTTCTAAATATGGTACTGCAAAAAAATACCAAAAATAAAAGTAGCTAAAATTAGTATTTCAGATATTAATTAACGTGCATAATTAATGCAAAAATTGATGACCAAAATACCCTTCTAGGCATCAAAATTTGAAGATGCCGTTGGATTTCTATCCGATGGCCCAGATCGTTGGCCTTCCTTAGGGATGGAAGGACCACGTCTCATTTGAAAGGCCCCAATATATTATATTAATATATATATATATATATATATATATATATGGGGTTAAATGGAGCTGCCCCCCTGGGAGTAGCCAACTTGGCTACTCCCACCCCTATTTTTCCCTTATTTTTTATTCCTTTTGAAAATAAAAATTTGTAAATTCATCATTATATCCCTCTAACATTCTACTAAAATTTCGTCAGAAATAGAGACTCCTACGCCTCCATCCAAACAGTGTCGATTTAAAAAATCTTGTGACCGTTAAAAAAATGACATCTAGATGGAGGGCCTAGGAGTCTCTGTTTCTGACGAAATTTTAACAGAATGTTAGAGAGATATAGTGATGAATATACAAATTTTTATTTCCAAAGAAATAAAAAAATGAGGGGAAAATAGGGGTTATGAGTTTAATGGGGCTGCCCCCCGTCGTTTTCGGTATTTTTTTATTTTTTTTTGAAAAATATCATCATGTATATTCATCCATATATCCCTCCTATATGCCATTCGAATTTCATCAGAAACAGAGACTCCTACGACCTTCATCCAGACAATCATTTTTAACGGTAACAAGATTTTTTAAATTGACACCATCTCGATGGAGGCCGTAGAAGTCTCTGTTTCTGACGAAATTCGAATGACATATAAGAGGGATATAGGGATGAACATACGTGATTTTATTTTTCAAAAAAATAAAAAAAACGCAAAAAATAGGGGGCGGAGTAGCCATGTTGGCTGCCCCCAGAGGGCAACCCCATTAAATCCTATATATAGAGAGGAGAGGGCCCTTCCAATGAGGTGTACCTTTCGTGGGTTTATGGAAAGCGCATCACGAGATCCGTTAGATCTCGATCTAGTGGTTCTTCATCCAAAAGGGTATTTTAGTCCATACATTTTCGTTTTAAATTTGAATTTAATTTCGAATTTGAAATTTATTTCATCTTTATATTTTTCCATTTTAGCGTGTCTGATTTGGTATTTTTTGTTACCTTTTAGTTACTGAATTTTCGCCAACATGGTAGCATTTTCACGCAATGTAGAATAGCAGATTTTTTTGTAAAATTCCCATTGATATTGTAAAACTCCATCCTGCATTGTAAAATAAAATCACAATTAGTAATATTTTATTTATAATAATTGTAATTTTGATAACACTATTGTAAAAGATCATGGACGTTTTGTAAAATCTGTATGAAGATTGTAATCCATCAGATCCTATTATGTGTGTTTTCACAAATGCCAAGCGTCTTTGTAAAATTCGAATCCCTGTTGTAATTTTGCATCCTGCATTGTATAATAAGATCACAGTTAGTAATACATTCAAAAAATTTTGCCATATCACATAATTTAAATAAATGTAAAAAAACAGTCTGAAATTTGTAAAAAAAATGATATCCAATTGTAAAATACGATCTGAGATTGTAAAAAAATCGAGATTGCAAAAACAGTCTGAGATTGCAAAATAGGTCATTTATATTGTAAAATACGATCTGGGATTGTAAAAAAACACACTCGAGATTGCAAAATAGGTCATTATATTGTAAAAACCTAGGTATGCCCTCCATCTCCAGCATCCTCTCTACCCGCACCTCCTCCGCCCTTCTCCCACCACGACCCACCTCCTCCATGCACGTCCTCCTCCGCCCACACACCTCCATTCACGCACTCCTTCAACTGTCTCCTCCATAATCCACCTCCTCCACGCGTATAAATGTAAAAAAATAGTCTGAAATTTGTAAAAAGATGATATGCTATTGTAAAATACGATCTGGGATTGTAAAAAAACCCGAGATTGCAAAATAGGTCATTATATTGTAAAAACCTGGGCATGCCCTCCATCTCCAGCATCCTCTCTACCCGCACCTCCTCCTCCCTTCTCCTCACAACCCACCTCCTCCATGTACGTCCTCCTCCGTCCACACACCTCCATTCACGCACTCCTTCCACCTTCTCCTCCCTCCCCGCTTACCTTCACATCCACCAGCACAATCTCCGACTTTTGAACCTGTGGAATCGACCAGTCTCCTCCCACATGCCGTCATCGATGATCTTCGCGACGTAGGTGAACGTGATCTGTTGGGGAGGCGATGGAGGACGTTGGAGCAGCCTCCTCCCACATGTCGTCGTCGAGAGAGAGACAGGAGAGAGAGAGTCAACGAGAGAGAGAGACAGGAGAGAGAGAGTCGTCGAGAGAGAGAGAGAGAGCCATCGTCGAGAGAGAGAGAGAGATAGGAGAGAGAGAGATGTGAGATAATTTAAGAGATATTTTGTTGCATTCTAAATATAGAATATACCAAAATGACCATATGGATTTTTCGACATTTAAAAAATATAGATAACGAGCCATGGAAAGCGGGCTTTCCATGCACCCAGGAAAGGTGCACCTCATTGGAAATATTTTCCTATATATACTATATATATAGAGAGAGAGAGAGAGTTAAAATGGGGTTGCCCCCTGGGAGTAGCCAACTTGACTACTCCCACCCCCTATTTTTCCCTCATTTTTTTATTTCTTTGGAAAATAAAAAATTTGTAAATTCATCATTATATCCCTCTAACATTCTATTGAAAATTCGTCAGAAACAGAGACTCCTACGACGTCCATCCAAACATGGTCAATTTAAAAAATCTCGCGACCATTAAAAAAATGACGTCTGGATGGAGGGCCTAGGAGTCTCTGTTTCTGACGAAATTTTAGTAGAATGTTAGAGGGATAAAGTGATGAATATACAAATTTTTATTTTCCAAAAAAATAAAAAAATGAGGGAAAAAATAGGGGTGGGAGTAGCCAAGTTGACTACTCCCAAGGGGCAGCCCCATTTTACCCCCCCCCCCCCCCCACACACACACACACACATATATATATATGGGTTAAATGAGGCTACACCCTAGGTGTAGCCAATTGGTTACTCCCACCCTCATTTTCCCCCATTTTTTAATATTTTTTGGAAAATAAAAATATGTATATTCATCACTATATCCCTCTAACATGTCGTTCAAATTTCGTCAGAAACAGAGACTCCTATGCCTCCATCTGAGGGGGGTCATTTTCAGCAATTCTGAGACCGTTAAAATTTGACAGTCTTGATGGAGGGGATAGAAGTATCGAATTAAGTCGAAAGTTGAATGACATCTTGGTGACATATTGTGATCTAAATTCGAATAGGTTTCATTTCAGAAAAATAAAAAATATATAGAGGAAAAGAGGTGTGAGCATGTAAGTTAGCTACACCCAGGGAGCATACTCCTTTTTCCATATATATATATATATATATATATATATGATTTTCTATCTCAACTCTGGACAAAATTGACACTTGTGAAGCATATGTTCCTTTGAAATGTACCTGAGCACTCCGTTTGATATGTTTCCTTTTATATCTTATCTCAGCAATGAAATTGCCATTGCAATCACCCAAACAAATTGCCAACTCTTTCGGACAAAGGAAGGAGAATAGCATATCTTCTTCCCCAAATGCGAGAATATGACGAATCGTGATCTACTCGATCATATGCATTTCTCCTTATCTTTCAAATACATCCCATCGTAATCAAACTATTCTCATCTCTAAAGCCCTTCATTTTTTATGAATAGGGCATGCGATTCCTCTTATTCTTTCTTCGAAAGTTGAAGCCATGAGTAATGAGCAGCATAAAATTCTTTGATGAAACTAGAGGAACAAGATGGATTCTCTCCGTTTGATGCTGTCATGACCATACAGGAATGAATATTCTCTCTGGAACATGATTTGATATATATATATGTGTATATATATATATATATTATAATATATTTTTTCTCTATAATAATTGCAAATACATATAAAAATTGAGAGTATTCATTACAACAATAATGAGCCTTGTGTTAACTAGAAAAGGCCCATGCATGCATGCATACATTACAAACATACATACATGCATACATATACACACACATATGTAACTGGAAAACATATCATAAGCAATGGTTATTTGCCACAGTTTTTTTTTTGCCACAGTTTTTTTATATTTGCAATGATTTGGAGTCGTTGTAGTAAACATTGCAAATGTGCCATTGCAAATGACCAAATGCAATGATTTTGTGCAATCAATGCAAGTGAACATTTTTGCAATGGTTATCAAAACATTGCAAATTGGCAACGTTTGTCTTATCGTTGTACTATGTATATTTTGCAACACTTTAGTAACCGTTGCATGTATTATTGCAACATTCTTATAAACCCTTGCAAATTTATTGCAACGTTTAAAAATATTGCAAATGATGACATATTATTGGCATACATAATAAATGCAACATTTAAGAATTGTTGTAAATATAACTGCAACACTTTAAAAAGAAAACATATCCAGTTCAACCACCACAGTAGGGTACCATTCACAATCTAATAAAAGAGTTGATGCAATGCAAGGTGGAACCAAAGGAAAATTTATTTATAATGGAGTAGGAAAATAATAAAATAACGGATGAGAGCAAAATTTACATATATATACTTTACTTGCCTAGTGTGCTTATTTAATTCAATTTAACATGTAATAAACTAAATTCCAATATAAATCTTTACAAAATAAAAAGAGGAGCATGTACCTCTAAAGTTCTTGAAATGATAGTACTTGTAGCATGCGAAACAACTCTCGTAAATGTACTCATAAATCCACAAGATAAATATATACATTATAATAAGGGTTTAATGGGACTAACTAGCCCAAAGGGAAGCCAACTTGACTATCCCTTGGTCTCATGCAGAATATTGAACCAACATTTCTTAGTCGCATGTGCATCCTGATTATCATTCACTTTAAGATCCAGGAATGCCAGATATTGATGTGTAAAGTTTCATAAGATTAATCATTTTGACTAAAAACTATAGATACAGCAAATGACTAATCATGTACTCCTTTGTTGACCATGATGTAGTGCAACAGCTTGTTACACACGTGAAATCCATAGAAATTCTATATCCACTCTCCAGATTTTTTTTTAGATATGTGCACCTTGTATTTATGTTTACTATTGGTTTGCATTATTTCGGATGCATTCTGGCAGAAATTAGGATTATTTAACCCCTCTTCTCGTGTATTGTTTACACCAGTGTGCACTAAAATTTAATGAAAAGATAGAAGGCTGAGTGGATTTACTCGACCAAATCCATGGCAACAAATAACACTCCAATGATTCAAAAAAAAACAATGCCGGACAAAAACATTTTAGGTTGCCGTGTGTGGCAGATTAAGCAACAAATTGGTGATCAACAATTGTGAAACCTAGTATCCGATGACACTAACAACACAAATAAACAATACAATAAAGAGGATATACGTCAATATCGCAATTGATCAACAAAATAATGGCAAACAAGAAGCATGGACCAACCTCTAATGTCGAGGTATGTGTCGTGCGATCAAGATCCGAAAGCCATGATCTTGCTATGTGCATGACATGTTCGTTGTTGGTTAGGGTTTAGGGATTCTCCTCTTTGTTCGTGATGGGATTTGGGAGGGGGAGGAGGGAACCGTAACTCCTGCGCAGATCAACGATGGGCCGTCTATAGGGATCCACTAGAAGAGGATTTATGTTATATGAAGAAGGAATAGACGAGGGATTTTGGAGGAAGAAATTAGGGAAAAAGTTTTATGGCATGCCAAAATAAGAGGATTACATGAGATTGGGGGGGTTCAGGAGGGATTTTGGTGTACGAGGGTTTTGGAGGATATCACACAGGTGGTTTTTTGTTGTGATTTTCGTATTTGGAGTACGAATGTTTTGGAGGAGATGTGGGCGGCTGCGTTTTTTGGTTTTCTAAAAAAGAGCAACAACTTTAAAAAATATTGCAAATATAAGAAGCAATATTTATATAGAAAGTATTGCATTTATTATCTAAAATGCAATGATTTGTATTAATAGATTCAAACATTCGAAATAAATGCAACGTGTTTTGACTAAAACGTTGCAATTATTAAATTTTACGGAACAAATTTAAAAAAAAGCGATGCATTTCGATCGACATTAGCAGCACTTAGTTTTGACCATTGCATAATCTGTTGTTAAAGAGCACTTTTCAAGTAGTATGTACATAGTCTATATGTATTACTTATGTGTGTCGGCACTTGCATGTATGCACGTGTGAGTATGCATACACACATGTGTATGCACATATGTAATGTCAGCTTTCCACTTTCTTCTACCAGCGGGAAGAGGGCTGAGCTATTAGGATACTACTTCTTAGAGGGAAAGGAGCATACACACATATGTACGCCCACATATAACATATGTACAAACGCATAAAAAGAAAGAGTTGTGCTTGTTTTTCTCAGTAATTTTGTTCTATGAGGATAAGGAGACATAAGGATATAGATGGATTAATCCTGAGCAAACTTACCATTTTGGTTTCAATTTATTTTATAAAATGAGCATAAACATATGTTTAGGTTCATTTATTTATTTTTAAATGAATCCGGAATCAAATTTCTATCTAATTAAATTGAATTCACACTACTACAAAAATAGTGATTGACGACACCTTTACCCTGGTGATCCTAAGAGATCGTCGGTGAAAGGATGTACTACTGACAATTCTGTGGACATGTGAGACCATGACGAGCCATTATGCAATAAATGTTATTGCAAATATCATTCCTTGATCTGAAATGATGAATAACTAATTTGTATAATAGGTTCTTTTGTACAATTAGGGTTAGGTGTCATGATCATCTTAATGATCATACAGCTGTTGATTTAATTATTGAATCATAGAGGCTTATGCTTGGATGAATATCTAACGAGTTAGATTTAGGAATCATCGAGCACCGTCAAATGATTATTAAGAGATGATCTCCATCTCGAGAAGGATATGGCAATCCTTCCTCTAAAGGTTGATATCTGAGATGCAGGTCCTCTACATAGAAATAGAGATCCGGAGGTGTCGGATTAGTTAGGTCAAAGAGTTGACTTAATAAGATCAAGATAACTAAAGACCTATGTCATATGTTGTCACGATATAGGCACGCATCCTCTGATCGAAGACAGATGTGTTACTATATGTCTGCGTATGTACATTTGTCAGACCAATAGGTCGATGGCCTAATAAAGGTCTATACACTGGTGTGTTGGTGTGCATGCAAGGGCATATGCGTAATACGATCTCTCAAAGGGATTATACAGGTTCATCTACTCAACCGGAAGACATGAACTCACTCATGAGATATTGGGAAGGATCAAGTTCCATGCACGGTCGTCTCGCTTTGAAAGCTTGGCTGAATTTGTAGGTTTGACATATACTTTTGGAAAGTATATGATCAACACCTGGTATGATAATATGCTTTTGGAAAGTATGTGATCGATACCAACCTCCAATAGTCAAAATGATAAACTTTATGATAAACCATGAAGTAGACAGTATAAAATTGATCTAAAACTTCGAGTGTATTCTTGGTCTTCCAGTATGCAGGATGTACATGTATTAGGAATACATGAGGGTGATGTGACCATAAACGATTGTATAACTAGGACGCTTCCTTTCCGAGGGAGTTATGAAACAGGTCTGGATTTTAGTGACTCCTCTCAATAGAAAAGTAATCTAATCTTGGTCCAAATGTTGGACATTGATCTCAATGTGATTCAGATACAATATGAAGAATAGATTTATGGCTTTGATTTAATCAAATATCTATGGGAGGTCCTCGAGATCTGGATTTGAGATGTGATCTCATTATCCAAGTCACTATACTTGGAACATACAATCATCCTATCCTTATCTCCAAGTATCTACGAAGAAAGCACATTATCCTTGAAAGAGTTAAAGGATAAATGTCATTGTTGATATATGCGTCCGAGCATTGTAAATTGATAATTAAATATGATTAATTATGCTGAATAAGATGAATTCGATCATATTATAAGGAGAGTTATCTGAGATAATAATTGTGATTTAATTATCAAAGATGTGAATGATGTGAATGTGATTCATATTATTTGGACACATGAGAATAGAGATCCAAGATAATTAAATATGATTTAATTATCATGGATATGAGTAATGTGGATAGCACTATCCATATTAACCATATATATTATCCATATTAATTATATATATATTGCAAATGTGATTTACAATATATTAGAGAGCCTATTGTAATTTATATTTGTTGATTAATTATTGATGCGAATTGGATTTACATTGGATAATTAATTGAAAATATAATTTACATTTTATTTGGGTTGTAAATGTGATTCAAAAATTTCTAATGGCATGATTGCAATGTTCACAAGATAATTGAGAATTATTTTTTGGAGTGAAGATAATATGAAGGATTTTTATGAGATGATGTAATCTCATAAATTGGAAAAAGATTGCTCCATCCACTCAAAGGTGGTGGACAACCACCAAGTCATAAAAGGAATGGTGGTCCCCCTAGGGATGAGGCTATTTTCTTCACAATTATCTCCAAGGTTAATTGATTTAATTTGAAAGTATTTTATATTGATTATTTAATATATTTAATTTAATTAATTGTTGTTGTATTTTTACAACAAGATAATGGTCATTGAAAGAAACACAAATCAATCTTCATCCATTGATTTGTGTCGTCCATGGTTGAGATCCATGCATCCCAAAATACTATATAAGAAGAGGCACACATTTCTCTTCAAGTAACAACAATAGGAGAACTATATATGCACTCTCTCTCCTTTTCTACATGTCTTCTCTCTCTCTCTCTCTCTCAAAAATGGGTTATCCAGCATGGAGCCCTAAAGAGAGGTCGCCATCACCGTAGAATCATCGTTATGTTGTAGGATCGTTTGCTCGTGGATCTCCATCTACTTCGGTGTGCTTCTGTCTTGGAGAAGACACCGGATCTCATGTGATGAGATTAGGAGATTTATCGCTTGGATCATCAACTTGGATTGCTAGAAGCACACATTTCATCAATATGCTCGCAAGTGTCTCCTCCGTCGGATCAGACTTGAGACATGAGGTCTCTTCATTTAGAGACTCGATCACAACCACACTTCAAGAGATAAACATGGATACTTTTTTGTGGTTTAGATGAAATGATCTGAGAAGAGTTCTTGGATCATGTGGTTTTGTTGTTTAAAAAAATTAAAATTCTATTGCCACGAGCAACTAGGACTACTCATCGCTCTTGATCGCATACAATGTGATTCTCACACTTCCATGATGTTCTTAGGGATATTCTCATATCCTTCAAGTTGTATCAGAGCCATAGTTGGAGGCTTTGGATACGATCCATAAACATAGGACATCTTGGGCTCATTAGTTTTTATGAATTTTTCATTGCATTTTGTTCATGCAGCCTATTTGTGTGATTAATCTGTCCTATTTAAATTTTTTAAAAAGAAATAATCACTTGTATTATGTTCTCCATTAAATAAGTAAACCGTGGGATTTGAGTTTGCATGATTTAGAATTTGTTAGCTCAAGTTATGATCTTTTTATTGAACATGTATCCACTGTTTCGGGGATGACAAATCTTGATGTAAATTAAAGAGTTAATTATGATTTTGAAATGCCTAGAAATACATGAAAATCTCTTGTGTTCTCTTTTAAATCAAATTAGCGAAATGTAGAAACTTGTTTTGCTTGATTCGAATTTAAATTGATCGAGATATGCTAATTTTAGTAAATGAGGGTCACTACTGAAAATTACTCTCCTAATCAAGAACCTTGTGATTGTCATTTAATCAATTAGTAGAAACTAATGGTTGATTTCTCAAAATAGATGTTGATAGTTATTTTGTGAAATATTTAAATATGATTATTTCCTTAAATTGTATTACCTTAACAAAAATTGATTAGATATGATCCATATCACAATTGGTTACCTAAACCTTCCAACAAAAATAGTTGCTTGAATAGGATTGGGTATTTATTCAAAAAATCTCCTTCTAATATTATTAAAGGGTTTTGATGATTTATATATATGGTATAACTTCGGTTAAAAGACCGATTATCATCTCAAGTACAAAGTAATCAATTGGCATTATCCTGACATGAGGTGGATATGGTGTCAAGTTGGGGAGTGTTGGGTTAGCAGGTTGCTCCGTAAGCGGTCTATCCCACTCTCGTCGGAACTGACGATGACAATAAGTAAAGAAGAAATAATGTTTGAAGGGATCATAATGTATTTTTCTAATTATTAAAATTCAAATAATATGTATTTGAGATAATACCATATTTCAAGTAACAATAGAGAATGTTTGTTGGATATTAAGTGAATCATTAATTTAATATGATTAGATTAATTAGAATCTAATTAAAAAATCAAAACAACCTATTATGAATAGAATTGTTGTTTTCCTTGGAAGAATAATTATGTGAATATGATTCATAATAACTAATTATAATTTGAGCATGATATGGAGTATCACATAAGTGACATCCATGGTCTCCCGTTAAGGCGAAGGGTTTCGTCGCTAAGGATTGCATGTAGGAGGCGCATATCTGAAATGATACGTCTTTCATACAAGCGCATCTAGATCAGTCTCTTAGCCATGGGCGGACCCACTCATTACCTACGGGGGGCACATGCCCCCCCCCCTAACTTCTCAAAATTCCTTTATTTTAGTATCATTACAAAATTTAAAAACGTGGCATTATGTGGTTGTGCCCCTCCATCATCCGAGAATTAGGAATATGAAATCCACATGTGCCCTTTGTGCCTCCCATTGTCCGAGAATTTAGAATTAAAACAATATCCTCCATTCCTCCCCATGCCACGTGCACTCTAGTCCCCCCGACACCAGACCCTGGCCCGCACTTTCTCTCTAGGTCGATGCTATTCCCCGAGCCCCCTCCCATGTGGTGATGCCGCATCTCAGCACTTCTCCTCTCCCCTTGAGTCCCCAACATGCTACGACAAGAACTAAAAGCGCATCTCAACACCGGGCACCTCCGACTCTCTCACAGTGTTGCCTCTCTCTCCAGTCTCAGAGTGCCCACAACAAGGTGTGGGAGATGTCCCGGCACTCCCGGTTCCCTTTTAGCTCCGCAATCATGCACTCCAAAGTCTCCAACTCAAATGCATGTAACAATAATTCAATATCTCCGTACTTCGTAGGCATATATGGGTATGTTTAAGCAAAACATACATCAATTTATCGATCGGGTAATGTAACTATAAGCGAATATTTTTTAATCTGTACTTTAATGTTGTAGTTGTTACTTGGGTGATTTAAAATTGTTTAATTGACCATATTTTTATAGTTATTTTATTGTATATTTGTATATTTTCTATGAACTGAAAGCATGATTTTCAAATCACGATTTTAGAAAAGACGAGGTTAAGTATCCTACAGCTCATCTTCCATCACTACCATAAATTTTTGGATTTTTATCAGTTGTGTCCTACCTTCTTGCAAAATTCACAGTTCTGCCCCTACTTTATCTTAACAGAAGGGTAGAACTATGGATATTGCAAGAAGATAGGGGCACAATTGATATTCCAAAAAAGAGAGGGACATAACCGATATTGCAATATAGAGGATCACAACTGATAAAAACCCTAAATTTTTATATGCAAAACATCTCTTTATATGTATCTATGCACATGTATATTTATATTGATTTATTTTTCTTGCAATATTATTTAGGGATAATTACACCCATAATCGTGAGTAATTTTGCAATAACATTCATAACCCTGCATAATCACGAATTACATGAGAAACCCTGAGTAGTGCTTAACTCTTACATGACATAACCCTGTGTCATGTTCCGTTACCGCGTCGAGCTTCCCCCTCCCTCCCCACCTGCCCGCATCCCGCACGAACTTCCCCCAACCCGCGTGCGCCGATCTCCGACCTGCAACCCTCCCAACCCCCGTGCGCCGAGCTCCGACCTGCAACCCTCCCAACCCCCGCGCGCTGACCTCCGACCTGCAACCCTCCCAACCCCTCGCGCGCCGACCTCCAACCTGCAACCCTCCCAACCCACGTGCACCGAGCTTCACACAAACTTCCCCCTACGTCGCGCCAAGCACCCACCTGCACCTCCCCTACGCCAGGCTCCTCCCCCACCCCATACACCCCATGCGAGCTTCTCCCTGCACCAAGCTCATCCCAACGCCGAGCGATCTGCAAAAGCTCATCCCAATGCCGAGTGATCTGCAACATGAAGCTGTCCGCCCGTGGATCCTCCCTACAAGCTTGACTATTTCTTTTTTCTTTTGCTTTTTAAATTTTGGTTAATTCTAGTCGTCCAATCGAAGATTGGTTAGATTAACTCACTCATATGGTTGCTTTAATATATTAAACTAACGGAGGGTTATGAGTGTGAGACGGAGTGACTATCGAAGGTTAATTATCCCTATTATTTAGTTATTATCTGTCATTGTGCCCTACCTAATCTGTAAACCTGGGTCCGCCACTACTCTTAGCTTCCTAAAAGAGTAAGACCGTATGTGTAGTGACCCCAATATCGGGTCCTCATATTATTGGGACGATATTGGATTGCGTATAACGAGTTCTAATCATGTTGATGGTTTATTCAATTAACGATGGGTCAATATTACCTTATGGGTGGTGGGTCAATGTGTTAAAGACTAATTTGGGAATACAAATTGGACTTGCAAGCCGGAATATGTTCCCGCTTCTTTTTATCCGAGTTACATGTTCTCATATTATTGGGATGTGACAAAGTAAGGAAGGAGAACTTAGATCTTGCTTGAGATATAATGGTAAATATTTTAAATTAAAAGTATCTAAGGGGATGAACTTTCAGTGTTTAAAAGGCAAGACAACTTTGATATAAAAGGTCCTAATAAAAGTAAAATATGCATATATAGATATGTAATTTTCTTATTTCAAATAATCCTCATTAAACTCACTCAATACTATACTCAATAATGACCAGTAAAATATCATGGATTGGATCCAAGATCAAGATATTGTACTTGCAGTTGGATACATAATGTATGTGGTTGTAATGTGCAAGTTTCCTCATAATAATGAGGAATGACAATTTAATGGAGAATAGGTCAACAACCTAGGGTTTGTATGTCTCTATAGTCTTAATCTCTCATCGAATGTACTTTGGAAGTGATATGTTGATGATGATCATAATTGTTAAATAATCCTTATAAAAATCTAAGAAGATGTTGTGTCATACATATATGCTCTCGACATTTAATCATGAATGACATGGTTCGCTACATAATGCAGAATGGTGGCTCTATAAGAGATGATGTATTCAAAATGTTTGAGTACCTACCTGAACCAAAGTCTTTTAGAGTTTGGATGGATGTAGATACAATGAGTGTTATCATTATACTATCTATAATCAAGTCATTCATGAAGCTTCATAATACATATTGTATGAATTGATGAAGCATATATAAATGTTGAAACAGTCTTATATTGAAATCCTTTGAATTCAACATAAGAGATCCTTTATCTTAAGCAATTGTTGCGTATAGATGAAGAGAGCGCAGCGGGAGCATGGGTTTAACCCAAGTAAGAATGGAAGTTAAAGATTTGACTTTACTTCTGTAATTTCCATATGACATCCAAAGAGTTGGATAAAGGCCAATACTTCAATAAGATGGTGTTATGATAGTATGACTATCTAGACTATCTTGGATCCTTAGAGAAGGACCAAGATAGTGCATTAGAATAATCTATATCTACGTATCATCGTTGAAATTGACTTACTTATTAGATAATATCAAAGTCTAATAATTTTATCCCATTCTTCTAATGACATTTCCAATTCGTTGCAATTGTTTTAGAAGATTTTATACTAAGGTTTAATAGTCATCCACATGGGAATTGATGCATTTGTTGCAGCAATCTCCATTGGATTGATAAACTTCACATTTTCAGTGGGAGAACCCGTAGTCTTAGAGAATGTCTCTATGACCTAGATATTAGAATATACTCATTATTTATCTCTAAATGTTTGAAATACATATAGTTTCTGAAATAGACCTATTACAAAGAGTTATGACGGATATATTTCAGACAATAATCTGACATTCGGAGGACTCTACTAAATTAAAAATTAATGAATGGTTCATTAACATTTAAAAATACTGAAAATTGAACCTTATAGGATAAATAGGAGGATAAGATCATTTGACAGTGATCTGGCATCAAGCCTTGGATATTTGTTCATTGATTAATTTAATAGACTAGTAAGACACAAAACTTTAAAATGCCTGAAATTTCAAATCTTACATACTTATGAATATTGTATTCAAAGTAGAAAATGTTCAATGCACCCTTCTTTGGGAATGTTATTAGATGCCAAGGTATTCAAGATCTCATACGTGTTGACGCATGTAGATCATCTATATCATAATAAAACATTGATGATATGTGATATCATTCGATGATTTTTATAATATGTGATTTCTTCCCTTCACCTTAGAAACCTTTGAAATGTTCAAAGATTTCACAATTTTGATTTAGAACCAAAGTTTGAAGGAAGATGAGATGAATTTGATCTAACCTATGTAGCCCATACCTATTAGATGAATTCAAATAATACCTTATGGAGATATGAATAGCATTCCTATATCACTCCTCCTAATACACCTTATCTCAATAGAATTGTAGGGAGATACAATTGTATCATTTGTGACATGATTTAATCAATGATGACTCTTAGCATAACTACCTCTTAGTTTCAAGATATATATGTGGCAGAGACTACAATATATATCCTTAATAAGATTCCATGCGTATTTAAACCTGAAAACCCTCATAAGCTATAGTTTGGAACATAGCCTAGTATTGGACAATTGAGGATTTAGGGTTGCTTGGTCCATGACCATGTCATGGATGCAAGTAAGCCGGAATCTGACACAAGAGAGTGATACTTCATTGGAAAAATAAAGGATGTTATTGGATACCTACTTTATGACATTGAGATTCTTAAAAGATTTCATCTCTAAGGATATGATTCCTAGAGGAAGAAACTCTTTAGAATCAAGATGAAAATGAAGTAAAGGAACTCATTCAATCTTGAGAAAATAACGAGGCTCCTAAAAGCGGAAACTAAAAGGACAAATAAAGATGAATCACTAATACCTCTTCAAATAAGTTTGAGGATGGATTCCATGTGTCAATTCAGTCTAACAATATCTAACTTCATGTGATGAAGCTTCTAAGGATCATGACATGGAAAGATGGATGTTAGCAATAAAGTCTAATGTAGACTTTATATACAAGTGTTGTATATGAACCCTCAAGGATCCACCTATATGGGTAAGAGACGTTAAGGTGTAAATGGATCTTCAAAAGAAAGAGGGAACCTGATGAGAAGGTACAGACCTTCAAAGCATGACTCATATCCACAAGATACACACCGAAGAGAAGACATCGCTTGCAATGAGACTTGCTCTCCAGTGACCATGCTTAAACTCATCAGAATATTACTAATTACAGTTACAGAACTTGACTATGACACTTCAAGATGGAAGTCAAGATTGCATTCCTCTATGAATATCTCTCTGAGGATATTCATATAAAGTAGCCCCAGGGCTTCATGGTTGAGGAAAGTAAGGTGTACAAGCTGGAGAAACTCCATCTATGGACTCAAGTAAGATTCTTGTAGTTGGAACATCAGATTTGATGAAATTATAAATGTTATAATTTCATATAGAATCTTGATGAACCATATGAAGTTTACCGGGAGTGACATTGTGTTCATCATGCTAAATGTAGATGATATCCTAATCATTTGGAATGATATAAGGATAATAATAAGTGTTTTATAGTGTGGTTATTCCATACCTGATGAATCCATGATTCATTAACATTCTGTTTGCATTTTGTCATAAACCCTTAACAAATACATGTAAATATTCATTAATTTTCATCTTTTAATAAAATCATATTCATGAATAAAAGTGCACTTTTATGCATCAAAATTATGTAAATAAATAAAAGAATAAAAATAAAGAAAACAAAAAGAAAGCAGATTGTAGATATGTATATATGTACAATATGACTTATATAATATAAATATAGCTGAAAGATATATTTATATAACCTAACTCCTGAGACCAAGTCAGCATGGCTTGGTCGAAAAATAAATAAGTAAGGGAAGATAAGGAAAGAAAACAATAAAAAATAATTAATTATCCACTCCAAACATGCATCATTAATTATCCAATAATTATCAAATATCATTGATTTTTAATTAATACATATGAATATATTTTTTCACCAAACTGTTTTCCTAAATATTTCTAAAAATGTATAGAAAATATAAAAATAAGTTAAAAACAATATCTTGTACATATACCAAGAAATCCAACTTGTAAATTGTCAAATTCCTAACTTCCGAACATTATACCCTTCTCATTTGAACTCCAATTGCATTCTACTCACCTTTAAAATTCATAAAATAATATTCTCTAGTTTATGAAGCGATTTCACTAAAATTAGAGTCTGTTTGCAAAAAGTCAGTTTTGGGACCTAATGAAAACTGGGTTCCTGAGCTATTTATTTTATATAGATACATTATTTAAAATTTTATTAATTTTATAATTTTCATTATTTTTATGATATTTTATTTTAATCATGATTTATTTCATAATTTTCTAACACTATTTATTGTTTTAAATAAATTAAAACCAAATTTTATAGATAAAATTGAACTGTGTAACTCATACCTCTATTTATTAATATACTTAAATTGATTTATTAAAATCTATAAAAAATCACATATATCCTATTTATTATTCTAATAATTAATAAAATAAAAAAACAATGTAATATTTATTGATTTTATTAAATTATAAATCAAATAAATATTTATCATGTATTATTTATACATCTTTATTAATATAATATTTACAATTCATAAATTATTTAGTATTTATGAAAACAAATTATTACATAATTTAGATAAATTAACTACTTATATTTTTCATTTTTATAACTATTTAAAATAACTTTAGTCATTATTTATTATCTAATTTATACTATAATTATTTCATTTGGCCAACCATGTACTCACACGTGTCAGCACATGGTTCATCTTCCTTAAGAACAGCCTGTTGTGGACTATTCCAACGACTCCATCTTAACCTAATTTCCCCGCACTCTTCCAAACCTCTTCACTCGATCCTAACCTTCGAATCCTTAGACATAACATCTACCATGCACGCCTACCCTCGATCTATACCCAACTCCCCTCCAATTTACCGATAAATCTCTCCAAAGTTGCCTCATCGCAACTAACTCCTCCTTTACCAGAACCAAACTAGTTGACCACCCTCCTTCTCTGCCTTGTTCTGATCGGCTCCAGTGGTGACAGCACTTGTTGACAACCTCACATGGAAGAGGCATCTTCGGTGGAGAGTTCCAGGGTGGCCAACCAGCTTGCATCATCGTCATACGCAACGTAGAGATCCGGGAACACCTCCCCATTGAGCGAAGACCTGGAAGGTCATACACCTTTCTATTCTCGGATGACAGCATTCACACATTTCAACCTTTGATTTCGTCAAAATTTGAGCCTGATTAGCTACGTTAATCCTATAGTTAGAGGTCGTAATCATCATTCTTGAATTACAATCAAACTCCCACCTCCATTTCATTCAAATCGCATTCCATTTGGGTCCGCAAACAACGTTTCCTAGAAGCTTTTACAACCAGTAACTCATCACATTTTTTGGGTTTATTTCTTTATAAATCGAGCAACAATCTTCTCAATTGCAGGTACTGAAGAACATTTTGAGTCACCATCTTCCATCTGGAGTAGTCAATCTATCTAGAGAACCTCGATCCCAACACCAATTCCACAAAGTGCGTTGCAGCCCAGATTCTAGGGCTCAAAACCCTAGAAGTTTCATTCATTGTTGTTGCCGTCATCGACCTCCCCTCACAATAGGAGAGCTCGCAGGGAAAGGAGTTCCCCTTCTGGCCCTACAAGAGTAGTTGAACCATTATCATGAGCCGCCTCGACCGCCAAAAGACCATCATCGCCTCCACCCGCTCCATAATAGGGGAAGATCCTCAAGAACGGGCAAAGCACAGACTATTGCCATGTGGTCCAATCCTGCAGCCAAGATCTGCACGCGCGATCTAATCTAGGCCGTCAATTGCCAAACGGTGGAATATTTGCAATATTAGCCGTGCATTTTTCAAATGTGCCTCCCAGAATTTCTTAGATTTGCATTTAGGTTCTTATGCAAGGACCTAAGCGCAAAGTTTCCAAATATTTCTCTTGCAAATAGGTCCCTGACTAGGGACCTATTTTAAAGAGAAGCCTTTACATTTGTTTTGTATTTTTTAGATACATTCTATACTAGACATTAACACTTGTGGACCTTGGACTTTATTACATCGAGTATTATTTTTCTACATTTTCTCGTCGATCAATTTTCAAATATTTCATCACGTGATTTTCTCGTGACTTTATTCTTCGCAATTAGACCCCATTTTGAGCTTGTTTTTGGGTCATTCTCAGATCCCATTGCTCGAGCGATTTTATCTACTATATAGTACCACATATCTTCTATACTTTTCACCTTCTATATTGTAGATTAATTTGTCTTAAAAAGTACCACTGTGAAAATTAAATAAAAATTGGAAAAGATAAAAATAGAATTAATTTTTTTTAAAAAAAAGATTTTCCCAACTTTTATCTCTTTCTTCAAGAAGAGATAAAAATAAAAAAATAACAATTTTTCCCAAAAATCGAAGTATAGTTTTGTTTCCTTCTTGTGTTTGACCCAAGGGAACTTACCATGATAAATAATTAGTTTAAGATAAGATGGGAGAGAGAATCTGCATCTTGACTTCATTATCTCTCTCCTATTTTATAGGTCTTTGTTTGATTAATTAGGGTTTTGTTTCGGAGCAATTTTCTACATTGACACAGACATTTTACCGCTCAACAAAACCCTAGTTATCAAAATGGCACCGTTGCTGGGAAGGTGTTAGCCATATTTTAGTTGTTGAAATTTTGTGATTTTTTTCTTCTTGCGTTTTACATGTTTTTTCTCGTGTTTTCTCAGTTTTCTTTCGAGTCGTTTTACAACTTTTAGGGTTTTCTTCTTTTTTTCAGTTTTATTTGATTTTACGATTTTTTATGTGTGTTTGCTAACAAACTTTGCAAAGACTACATGACTAGTCGGTTTCTTCGGAAAACCGACTCAACTAAGAGTGTAGATATCGGCTCCTTCTTTATGAGTCGATTAGAGAGACAGAGAGAGAAAGCGACCACATAATTTTATTTCAATTGTTTTGTATTAGCGGCAATTACCCGTTTTGACATTTTATAGAAGGAGTTGATGAATCCCACTTCATCACCCTTTATTCCTTTATTTTAGCTAGAAACTTAAGCAAAATACATTGTAAATATCTGTAAATATCATAAATTGCCAAAGAACATGCATCTTGTAAATATGCATAATTAGCATGTTTTTTGTGCCAAAATAAAGGAATAAAGAAACACAAGAAAAAGAGGGAAATATTTAGAATAAATATTGAGCGACCTAATCCCAAGGGAGGGCTCAGCATGGGCCTGACCGCAAAAGATCCCAAGTAGAGAGATAGGGAAGCTCATATGTGTATATATACCTATGTATATAAATAAAATTTATTTTCCTCTTATTAAAGACAAAAATGTGTGTTTCTTATAATTTGTATATATTTGTAAATACAAAACTAAAATAAAAATGGAAAAACAAAAGGAAAATAAAAAGAAACAAAATCCCCTTCATCATGGTATATATACCATGTACATAGAACCACACATCTAGTTATTTTCTCCTTGTAAATAACTAATAAAATCTAATAAAAATATTTTAAAATTCCACATTTCAGTAAATAAATAAAATAAAAATTATAAAAATAAAAATAAAATAAAAAGAAATAAAATAAAATAAAATCCAAATCCACCTTGTATATATACCATGTATATATGTAAATAAAAGTATTTATTTAACCTATGTAATTAAATAATAAAAATAAAATTATTCTCTTGTTCTAAATTTTATGTTATAAATAAATAAAATATAAAATGGGAATAAATGTATAAAAATAAACAATTAAAAATTAAAATAAAAAAATAAATACATGTATATACCTATATATTAATAATATAATGTAAATACATAAATTATTTTTCAAAAAATAAATAAAAATCACTAAAAAATAATTTGTAGATAAATAAACATTTTTTATGTTTTAAGTTTTTCGAAAATAAATCATTTATTATTTTTAAATGAATTTCCAAATATTTATTGAATGGCGGCCTGTGAGTGGTCCACGGGGGATTGTTGACCCCAGGTCAACTCTCCCCCCTGGACCAGTCAACTCGGATCTGTGCGCGCAACCCGACTTCACTTAATTTTTTAAACCAGATCCGTGCTCCATTTACCCAAACCCTAGTCCTAATTGATCGCCACTAATCCGAGATCCACGCTAGAGCATCCGCCTAGGGATCCGTGCTTCACGGAATCCTGCCCGACCTCGTCTTCTCAGACCTGAGCTGATATATAGATGAACCTCCGCTGCACAATTCCCTTCATCCTTGGATGTGCCTCTTTGTCCCAGGACCTCCACCTTACTCCCCTGAGTGATAGCTTCGTGAGAGAGGTGTCGAAGAGAGGAGACCTCCAGCTATCGATCCGGCGACGTCTGCTGCTGTGCGCCGCCGCGAGGTACGCCCGAGCCTCGGGCATCGACATCCCTTCGAGGCTACGACCCAGAGCTCCGTGAGTTCATCCCCAGTCGACTGCATCCTCCAAGTAGACCCGATTCTCCTTAGTTTTCTCTAATTTTTGATTACGCCCAATTCACCCATTCACCGTCGTCGATCGATTCCGCCCGCTCCGATCATCAATCCGATCATCCGACCCGACCATCATCTCCGTGAGACCCCTCTCCACCTTCTGCACCCACACACCTACCTTGGTTCGCCCAGGAACCAAGGCTCGACCTACACCGCCGTCGCCTTGCCGGAGGTCGTTGACGAGTCGCTAAATATGATATTTAATTCGGTCGCATTGTAGTACGTGTACTTAGCGATTCAGTCAGAACCGAGAAAAGAATCTCTGTGAAGAGTGTCTCGGCTTAATTTATATCCCGGGCAAGTCTGGGGTCGAACACAAGGAGGCAAAGGAACAACTTTGAGGATAATTTGAAAATTTTGATCTTGATTTCCAAATAGGGATTTTTTTAGATTTTCTAATGCAAAATGAATGCCAAAAAAACAAGGTGCGAGTGAATTAAGACACTAAGAAAACACACAATAAGGCCAAATTAATTTTAATGTCAAATTAGTCCAATTCAGCCAAATTATATTTTATTCTAGAATCCAAATCCAGTGATGAATGCAAAACATATTTTTTCGTATTTTTAGGAATTAAAATGCAACAAATAAAAATTCACACTTTTTATGGGTATTTTCGTAATTTATCACACAAACAGTAATAAAAAATGATGAAAAAATTGCTGGAAAACGAAAATGTTGCAAAGAAGCTACAATAATATTTTTGGAATTTTTTAACAAATTATGAATTTTTTATGAAGTTTTTAGTAAAATCAGAGTAACAGTAAGTAAATAATTCCTAATTAATCCACGTTGTCAAATTAATCTGAGTGTAAATTATCCCAAATAGATATTCTCATATAGAATCCAGAAGACTTAAAATTTCGCAAAAATGATATATGTGGATTTAATTAAAAATCAAATACTAAAATCACTCTATAATTTATTTCAGGCACAAGATAACTACACTTTGGATGAAATTTGGACAGTATCTCAATCACATATCAAGGCATCATATGTAATTTTTGTGGAATTTTTTTGAGCAACCGTGAGTTACATATGATTTTAAGTGCTCAAAATGGGTAAAATATACAGAATTTCAGTTAAATAATTTTAATTAATTACCCACAACTCAAAAAAATACAAATAAATATTCAGAATATAGACAAGTAGTTGCTCAATACAAAGACATTTTTCATTGAATAAAAGGATGTAATATTGAAGTCCAAATTTAATTACGAACACAGGGGTATCCTTGCAAATTCAGAAAACCATATTTACAACAAAATATACACAGGGACTATTTTGCAATTACTGAAACTATACAAAATATTTACACAATTTTTACAATAAAAAAAGAAAAAGCACCTTTCCTCTTCCTTGAGGGATACGATGGGGACCCAACTCAGACGGCGGCGGAGAGCGGCTCAGAGGGGCGCGGCGGCGTGAAAGGGGGACGGCAGAGGCCGGCCGACGCGCGGAGGTGCGCGTGCGGCGCGGTGGAGGAGGACGACGGGCCGCTGGGCGGCATCGGTGGCGACGAGGGATGGCACCACTCGCGGCAGGCGGGGGCGGTGAAGCAGCCCGTGGCGGGCGGAGGGTGGCCGCAGAAGAGAGGAGAGGCTGCGGGGCGCCGCCGCCGCTGTCTGCTGTGCTGCGCGTGATCACAGCGGCGTGGGGGAGGCCCGCTGCTTGGTGGAAATTGGCGGCGGCGGTGGGGTACTTCCCATTGGTTTTTTTGTTTTTTTTTTATTTTTTTAATTTAATTTCTGCTATTGAAAAAAAATTATTTTTTTATTTTTTTAAGTTTTCTTTAAACAGAAAATGAAATGAGGGTGGAAAAATGTAATGATGATGGGGATATTATAGTGATGGTGGGTGATGAATACCCATTCATCACTCTTTATTCTTCTATTTTAGCTACAAAAACCTTTGCAAATACATGTAGATATGTGTAAATACAAATAATTACCAAAAGCATGCATTGTGTAAAAACCTATAATTAGCATGTTTTTGTGCAAAAATAAAAGAATAAAGAGCAAAAAGAAAAAGAGGGAAATATTTAGAATAAATATTGAGCAACCTAACCCAAGGGAGGGCTCAGCATGGGCCTGACCGCATAAAAGCCACAGTAGAGGGAGATAGGAGCTCATGTGTAGATATCTATGTAAATAAATAAAATTATATTTTCCTCAACCAAAAATATTCTTGTAAATATTTGTATATATTTAGAAACTATTAAAAACAAAATAAAAATCTAAAAAAAATCAAAAATGCAAAAATATCCCTCCACCATGTGCATAGACCATCATTCTTTATTTATTTAACCCTATAAATAAATGTATTTATTTTCAAAACTTTTTGTGAATATTCTATGGTATATATTGTAAATAAAATAAATAAAAAGAATTAAAACAAAAATCAAATAAAAATTACAAAAATTAAAAATACAAAAATATATTGTACATATGCCATGTATATAGTTGTACAAAACTATTTATTTCACCCTTGTATATAAACAATAAAAATAAAAATAAAATACCCTTTTATTCCTAATTTCATACTATAAATAAATAAAATATAAAATAGGAATAAAATTATAAAAATAACAATTAAAAAAATCAAAAATCAAAAGCCTCCATATTGTATATATACCTATATAATGTAAATACCTCATTTTTATTTCCAAAAATTAATTAAAAATCACCAAAAAATAGAAAAAAAATAAAAGAAAAATATTTCATGTTTTAAGTTTTTCTTAATTCGGCCATTTTCTACCTTAAAATAAATAAACAAATAAAATAATAAATGGCAGCTCCTGATTGGTCCACGGGGGATTGTTGACCCCGGTCAACTCCCCCGCGGACTCTTTCCTTTTCAAGAAAACGCGCGCCGCCCCGCCTTCGCCATTTTTTCCACGCGCCTCCAGCCTGTCGCCCACGCAAACCCCGCGCCCGGATCCTTCGCCGATCATCCGACATCCTCGCCAGATCCTTCGCCGTGAGATCCACGCATTCCATAGCCGTCGCCTCCCAACCCTAATCGCGCCTGCAGCTTTATATAGAATCACCTCCGCCGCCTCCGACCGTCCGATCTGCCACGCGTCCATCATCCAGCCCTCGACTTAATAAAGGGGTAAATTACCTTAGGCCCCCTCTTAGTCTTTGCTTTATGCTTCAGTCCTGTAATTATTTAGCGTACTTTATTTACGTTGGGATATTTGCACATTGGACCTCGTGCTCTTTGATATTTGCATTTATACCCCTGTTTGTGTGAGCCACGTGCTTCGTCACGTGTACTTTTGGTTTATTTGCAGTATTAGTCCTGTAGTTCTGGTTGTTCATGAATGAATAGAATTTTTTTGATAATTGCATTTATGCCCCTGTGAGCATTGTATTTGCGCATGTGCGTCTTTTGAGTGGGTTATTTGCAACATAGCCCTTGGACTTTTTGGTACGAGTTACCAGAAGGTCCTCGGACTTGTTTTTTCTTACATATAGGTCCCTGAGTGCCTCAAGCACGCGCCACAAGCGTGATTTCTTGGGTATTTTGCACCAGGACCCCCAGAACTTTGGGTATTTGCACTTTGGTCCCTGTGCACAATGCCCCCTTTTGGATTTTGAATAAAATATCAAATCACCTCCAAATCCAACGAAAATTTGACACATGGCTCCTGCCATGGTGTAGGATTTTTGTAGATTTTTGAGGACATTTTTGATCTTGTTTGCTATTTTAAAAAATTCAAAAACATCTATTTTTGGCACTGTTTCACTTGAAAAATCACAAAAAAACATAAAAACGCCTCCAAAAATTCTATAAAAATTAGTTACTGTTCTTTGTGTGTTGTTTGATTTTCTAGCCAATTTTGGCTATTTTTCATTGAGTAAAAACCCTAAAAATCTAAAAACACCTTAAAACTCATAAAAATCATAATAAATAATTTAAAAACCCAAAAACAATAATTTTGGTGCTCAAATTTCCCTTGTCTTCTCTAGTATACAGGAAAATTACCTCCAGGTCCCTTTGAGATCCTTAGATATTTTATCTTTGGGTTTTGGGCCTGGCTGGACAACACCTTGCTTTCTTCGCACTGTTTGATTTTTAGAAAATAAAATACACCCTATAAAAATCCCAAAAATTCATCAAAAACACTTAAAAACCTAAAAAACATAAAAACAATTTTTCTTGAATTTTTGCTTGAGTTTTGTTGCTTTAAATAAATTGCTCAAGTTTGCTTGTTTATACTTTCTTTTATTTTCTTCATTTATTAAAAATCCAAAAACATTTTAAAAATCCAAAAACCACTAAAAAATTAACTCTGAAATTTGACTACATAGTTTTTAAATCGTGCTCCTTGTGTTCGACCCTGGTCGCTATACCAGGTAAAAAGAATAGCGAAGACCGCTTACATTTGTTTTCTTGATCTATCTTACTTTGAGTGGTTTTATCATTTTTCTCGATTGACCGTGCTTGGTGATTTGGGTCACAACGACCATTTTATTTACATACTTAACCCGATTGTCAGGACCGTCATCAGAATGACGCCGTTGCCGGGGAGCACGGCTTTGTAGTCATTTTTTTATTTTTCTCTCTCTCTATATTATAATTGTTTTCTGACATTCTCTCTTGGATTTTTGTGCGAGGTACTGCTTGGACTACTTGGAGTTTCTTTTTAGAGGACCCGCGCAGGAGGAAGAGAGAGAGGAGCAGGAATTTTTATTTTTTTTGAGAGGGAGAGAGAACAATATTTTTGTAATAATTTAGGACTTTTGAACTGTGGACTTGGACATTTTTCGGGGTCTGTTTCGCCGAGTACCGGTGTGCTCGGGGGACCCATTTGGATTTTCGCGGCTTTTTCTGCGGTTTTGATAGTTAGCTGCCTTTTCCGGTGTTTACGCGGTTTTTCTCGATCCCCTAGATTTAGGAATTTCTCTTGCTTGTGCCGTAATTAGTAGGGTCCCCACACTTAATTGCTTGCCTGATCCTATAGGACGCTAATTGGACCTACTAAAATCATTAATAAAAATAGCCGATTCATTATCTTCCGTGGCCTACGTGCCGTAGCCTGCCCTGCAAGCGCTACTCCTGAACTCGACCTGTCGAGAAGAGGAGGGGTGGGCCAAGACCGGACTCTTTGGCTTGGAGGATCGTGATCGGTTAGACGGTTCTTGCGATAGAAATTTGCTCATCTAGGACTCGGTTTTTCCTCGCTACACTATTTAGGTAGTTTAATTCTGTCTTTAAATTCTGCGTGGATCACTTGCATGTAGAGTGCTGGAGACAAGGTACGCATTTCTTTCTCTGCATGCATCATTGATTTCTTCGCGCATCGGCTTTTTCGTCTTCTCCCTCTGTTTTTGGCTTAATCATCAGGAGAATCGGAAAATTCGTTAGGCCGCTTGTATTTATTTTGAAAAATTAAAAAAAAATTAAAAAGAAAAAAAAATTGGGACTGGATAACACTATTGACCCTAAAAGACACTCACATTAAAAATTTGTCTTGGGGAGAGCAACCCCCTCCTTGTATGGTTTGGATGCGCGAGAGAGTGACCCGCACCCTAGGTAGAGCCCTCCGGTGCTATTTCTAGCTGACTACCGACTATTCCGTGCGGGCCAGTCGGTTGGAGTAGCATCGGGTATCCTAACAGGTCACGTAAGCGCTCTGATATTTTGTGTGTTCACCCAATAAAATTGACAAGATAAATTGACCGAGCTTTCACGGTCTTTAGATTGTGTTGCGTTGGTGAACCGGGGGTTTGCTTTGCGATCATATTTTCTCCAGATCCCATCCGCCCAACTCGCCAGATCAAGATGATGGGTAGACGATCTCTTAGGCAGCCTCTAGCTGCACCGCTTTCAGGCACGTCTACTTCATCATCTAGGTTGGCCCGTGAGAGTCGAGACCAGCTCTCCGGGCCCGAGTACGATTCCACCCTGTTCTCCCTCGATCCCCTTTCTCTTTCTACTGAGAGACATGAGCCCGAGGAAAGACGAATTGATTTGACAGAACCTGAGTTGGGCTCATCTGATTTTGCAGACGTCACTATGGCCGGAGCCGGCAGTTCAGATCATCACCCTGACCAGGGAGCGATCAACTCCACCCTGATCGCATCATTAGAGGCAGTACAGAAGCAGCTACGCGATCAGGGAGCTTTCATGATTGAGATGAGAAGGGAGTTGGAGAGACTCAGAGAAGAGAGAGATCAGAGCGAGCCTGGGGACATTCCTGATGCTGATGCAGAGGCAGCAGCCGCAGCAGCAGCTGCCGCAGCGGCAGCCGCCGCCGCAGCAGCTGCCGCAGCGGCAGCCGCCGCCGCAGCAGGACCACTGAGACCGATGCGGGAGTTACACAACCCCGGATCTACACTGATGCACCATTGGGTGGTGGTACCTGCTATCGTGGGGGATTTCAAGTTCCCTCCGAACACCTTGCAGATGCTCCCTCATTTTCACGGACTTGCCACTGAGGAGCTCGCCCATCTCCATCTCCAGGAGTTTTTGATGATCTGCAGCACTGTCCACGACCGTCATGTGGACCAGGATACGATTCGGATGATGGCCTTCCCTTTTTCACTAGCAGATAGAGCAGCCGCCTGGCTGAAGCATTTAGGGAAGTTTGTTTACACCTGGGAGCAGCTCCGCACCGAGTACTTGAACAAGTACTATCCACTCGGGCGGACAAATGCAGCAAGGGCCCTGATCAACAACTTCTCCATGCTCCCTAACGAGCAGTTTCACGAGGCATGGGAGAGGTTCAGAGAGCTTCTGGATAGATGCCCACACCACGACATTTCCAAGCCGAACCTAGTTCAGAGCTTCTTTAGTGGGATGACGCCAGAGTTTTAGGGTCTGGTGAATGCTTCTTGCGGCGGGTCCTACTTTGCCAAGGACCACAACCAAGTCTGGGCCATCTACGAGGAGATGGCCGAAAATTACATGGTGATGTCCCAGACTCGGTTGTACACACAGAGATCTCAGCCGCCAGGACCCGTGCAGTACCAGCGGATAGCACGGGTTGATGCAGGTCCATCCAGTTCGTCCACAGTTGCAGCCGCACAGGCAGAGTCGGCAGCTGCGGACATGGGGATTATCAGCGAAAAGTTGGACCGCATGGAAATAATAGAGAAGAAGCAGTGCCAGGGCATAACTCAGATGGAGCAGATGGCACAAACTCTGAGCGACGTGAAGACCCATCTCTTATGTCTTCAGGAGGCACAGACGGCTTCTCAGCCCCGTATGTCAGATGTCAGATTAGTGAGCAGAGGTTCGACCGTACTCTATTAGATAGTGGATCGTCGATCAACCTTCTTCCGGCAACCCTTCTCGACCACTTAGAGTTGGGCACTCTTAGACAGAGCAGGACATACCTTCAGTTTGCTGATCGGTCTGTCAAGAGGCCAAAGGGGTTGTTGCGAGACGTTGTCGTCACGATTCAGGGTTTGCAATTCCCCGTGGACTTCGTAGTGCTGGACATGGAGACCCCTGACTCGTTGATCGATTCCCCCATCATCCTCGGTCGCCCGTTCTTGGCCACAGCCAAAGCGGTAACTGACCATGACAGTGGGAAGGTATTCTTTCGCGTCCAGGGCGAGAGTATACAAATAGAGACGGTTAAGGACTACAGAGCCAGACTCAGAACCCGCTCAGATGTGAGTACAGATTCAGAGCAGCTGACAGACGCAAAGCCAGACATCCACCAGGACTGCGATTTTGTGATTACTGACGATGAGGCAGCTTGGGCAGATCCTGTAGCACAGACCATCCTCTCACTTTCAGATACAGCTGATGCAGAGATGATAGCAGAGGATAGTCTGGAGAGCACAGCCCTGGTTCAGGATACTATTGAGTCGGCAGAGTTGGACCTTGATCGCGACACGATTTTCAGTGACGGTGGTACTGATGCCACCGCAGTTGATACAGATCCCTCGGATTCAGAATCTGATTGGGTAGATTGTGATGATCAGATGCCAGACCTAGATCCACTTGAGCCTACAGATGAGGAGGAGGTAGAGGCAAAGCAGATCAGAGACAATGCAGAGAACCCGCCTTCTCCAGATCCAGTTTGTGAGAGTTCTTTATCATTTTCCCAGGCAGATTTGGCAGAAATGTCAGCATACACACATCTTCTTCAGAAGCCAGATTTGCCAGCACCCAGCTGTCCAGAGCTAAAGCCGCTCCCTACTTCGCTGAAGTATCGATTCCTTGCGGGAGAGTCTGAGATGTACCCAGTCATCATCTCTGCCGATCTGACTGGAGAACAAGAATCCCGTCTGATGGGGGTTCTTGAAAAGAACCGCAAGGCAATTGGATGGAGCGTAGCAGATCTCCATGGGATTAGTCCCTCGTTGTGCTCCCACCATATCTATCTCGAGGAAGGGGCAAAGCCATCGCGTGAGTTCCAGCGGCGACTGAACCCCAACCTAAGAGAGGTTGTCATGAAGGAAATATCAAAATGGTGGAGTGCAGATTTTATTTATCCCATTTCCGACTCCAAGTGGGTTAGCCCCTTGCATGTGGTGCCCAAGAAGACGGGCATCACGACTGTGATCAGTGAGTCGGGAGAGGAGATTGCTACACGAGTACCCACCTCTTGGCGGGTCTGCGTTGACTACAGGAGACTCAACCAGGCCACCAAGAAGGACCATTTCCCCCTGCCTTTTATTGATCAGATCATAGAGAGACTGGCAGGGAAGAGCCATTATTGCTTCCTGGATGGGTACTCGGGCTACAATCAGGTGGCCATCGCTCCTGAGGATCAGGAGAAGACCACCTTTACCTGTCCCTTCGGTACATACGCCTTTCGACGCATGCCATTTGGGCTATGCAACGCCCCTGCGACTTTTCAGAGATGCATGCTGTCGATCTTTTCGGACATGGTAGGGGAGTGTTTGGAGGTCTTCATGGACGACTTCTCGGTTTACGGCGACGGATTCGATTCCTGTCTTGACTACCTAGACCGAGTGCTCCAGCGATGTATTGCTACCCGCTTGGTTCTGTCTTGGGAGAAGAGTCACTTCATGGTGACTCAAGGGACGGTGCTTGGCCACATCATCTCCAACAGGGGCATGGAGGTTGATCCGGCCAAGGTTGACGTCATTAGAAAACTCGCACCGCCGTCCAATTTGAAGCAGCTACGGTCATTTCTGGGGCACGTCGGTTTTTATAGGAGATTCATTCATGATTTCAGCAAGATTGCCCGACCGTTGACTGACCTCTTGACGAAAGACACCGAGTTCCTTGTCGATGACAAGTGTCTTTCGTCCTTTGAGACTCTCCAGCAGTGTGTTATTGAGGCTCCTGTCCTTCAGCCACCCGATTGGTCTCTCCCATTCGAGATCATGACGGACGCCTCTGATTTTGCCGTAGGGGCCGTGCTAGGACAGAGGAGGGATGGAGTTCCATTCGCTATTCACTACGCTAGCCGAACATTGGATTCCGCCCAGCGGAATTATACGGTCACAGAGAAGGAGATGCTAGCAGTAGTGTTTGCCCTAGATAAGTTCAGATCATATATCATTGGATCTAGAGTGACTTTGTTTACAGATCATACCGCCATCAGGTACCTCATGGAAAAGAAGGATGCCAAGGCCAGACTTACTAGATGGATCCTTCTACTCCAGGAGTTTGACATTGAGATTAAGGATAAGCCTGGAGTCAAGAATGTGGTGGCGGATCATCTTTCCCGACTAGAGCAGCCTGAGGATTCTGAGCAGATTGATCCTATTCGAGATACCTTCCCAGATGAGGCGATCCTTGCTATCGCCTCACTCCCGTGGTATGCCGATATTGTGAACTTTCTCGTTGCTGGGAAAGTCCCACAAGATTGGCCCAGGCAGAGGCGTGAGACCTTCCTTGCGAAGGCCAAGTCCTACCACTGGGAGGATCCCATCCTTTACCACGAAGGATGGGATAGCGTCTGGCGTCGGTGTATTCCTCAGGAGGAACACCATAGCGTCCTCACTTACTGCCACAAGTTTGAGGCAGGAGGACATCATTCTGGGAGGAGAACGGCACAGAAAGTGCTCCAATCCGGCTTGTGGTGGCCGACCCTCTTCAAGGACTCTGATGAGTTCGTGAAGAGGTGTACTGACTGTCAGAGGATGGGCACTTGTGGACAGCGTGATATGATGCCGATGCAGCCCATTCACTTCTGTGAGGTTTTTGACGCATGGGGCATCGATTTCATGGGTCCATTCCCTAAGAGTCAGGGATTTGAGTACATTCTGTTGGCCGTAGATTATGTTAGTCGTTGGGTTGAGGCTATCCCCGCCCGAGCCGCTGATGCGAGGACAGTTTGCAGATTTTTGAGGAAACATATCATCACGCGGTTCGGGGTTCCACGAGTTCTCATTTCTGATGGGGGGTCTCATTTCATCAACGACCAGGTAAAGGCCCTTGCTAGCGAGTTCAGCATAGATCATCGTGTTGCCACACCTTATCATCCTCAGACAAATGGTCTAGCTGAGGTGTCGAATAGGGAGATCAAGAATATTTTGCAGAAAGTCGTCCGCCCTGACCGAAAGAATTGGTCGCAGCTTTTGGACTCGGTCTTGTGGGCATATCGGACGTCTTTCAAGACTCCATTGGGCACATCTCCCTTTCGCCTCGTTTATGGCAAGCCATGCCATTTACCTGTTGAGCTGAGACACAAGTCACTTTGGGCAGTTACAGATATTCTTATGGATTCAGATGGTATAGGAGACCAGAGGAGGGCAGAGTTAGCCGCCTTGGAAGAGCTTAGAGATACAGCTTTCTCAAACAGCCTACATTATAAGGAGAAAGTGAAGGAGTGGCATGATTCTCATATCAGCCACAAGCATTTTGAGATTGGACAGAGAGTATGGTTGTTTGATGCAAGGCTACGATTATTTCCAGGGAAGCTACAGAGCAAATGGAAGGGACCTTACTTGGTCAGAAAGGTACACGATAACGGTAGCATTGATATATCTGAGTTATCTTCTGAGAGTACCTTTCGAGTGAACGGCCAGCGGCTCAAGCCATTTCTAGATCATGAGCCGCGGGACGTTATTGTTGCCACGATTCATTTTGCGTGAGATGTGGTCTCTTGACTCACATCTTTTGCATCTCACGCCTGATTTCCACTATTCTTCCGCCTGTATAGATCCAGTTGTCCATATCATTCTATTCTTTAGTCCCACATCCCTTTTCTCATCCTGTGATTATGCTATACTTAGGGTGTACTTTACCCTAAGTATAGGGGGGATGTAGGACCTGCGAGCATTCTTTTCATTCTTTCTGCTCCTGTTTTTGCTGCCTATACTTAGGGATATTTTACCCTAAGTATAGGGGGGGGCAGACTCTGTATCTTCTTCACTCGGATTTCCCTTCATGAACAGCTTGCTATACTTAGGATTAGTTAATCCTAAGTATAGGGGGAAACCACCGAGTCCCTCTTATTCTATTCATTTATTCATTTCTGTACTTAGCCATTCCTTTTCACTTCCCTTTTACTAAGCACGAGTTATGTCTTCTTCATCGCTCTTGATCACTCTGAGGACATCGTTCGAGCTAAGTATAGGGGGGGTGTATATATTTCATATATACTTTAGCCATAACTCGTACTTTGTGTGAGTGTGTTAATAAATAAAATGGCTAAAAAATCACAAAAATTTAAAAATTTTTCATGTACATAAACCTCTTTTATCCTTGCACATACATAGCTAGTGTACAAAGTATTTTTGTAAAAATGATTTCAAAAATCTTTTGTGTAAAGTTTGTGTAAATATTTTTATATCAAAATTATGTATATAGTACAAAATTTTTCCAAAATGTTTTGAAAATCAAAAGTTTGCAAAAATCTTGTGTAAATGTTTGTAAATATCTTTTTGCAAAACTCGCACTTCATGCATCATCATCATCCATGATTTCAAAACATTTTTCAAAAATTTTGCATGATTGTAAAATATTTGTAAATAGCATCTTGTGTACATACATGTATATAGTTTTTCCTGGATGAGAGTTGACATTTAAACTAAGCCTGGAATTAAATTGAGAAATGGAGCTTGAATAAGATCTTAATCCACTTAACTTCAAGAGGAACCTTATAGGATTTAGGTTTAAGGCTTTTCAGGTCCATAAGGACTTAATTCTTTGAGTCCACTAGGCTATGAGCATATGTCATCTTGATGAACTTAAGTAGAACACTTAACAACACACGCATGACTCTTAGAGACAATGGCTTGACTTGCACCTGCACTTTACACATGGCTCTCCACGGATGAGGTGGTGAGGAGGCAGTTTCCTTTGGCTTGGGGTAGCATATGAGGGTAGTACTTCTAGGCGGAACCTCTCTTCTTCTTATAGTGAAGGAAGTGCACCTCAACTTGGTCTAGTGGTGATGAAGGCTAAAGACAGAAGCCGTGGGTTGCAATAAAGCTTCAAAAGAGGGATAGTCTACTGGCTCAAGAGGAAATTTCTTGTATATATGCTGCACCATGTAGATATGCTGTACAGAAGTCCTTGATAAAAAAAAATATGCAAAAATGCAAAAAGAACTCCAAAAAAGTGGTGGGTCGGATTGAAAATTTAATAACCCCACCGGAGTGTACATAGTCAAATAAAGCAAAAGCTTATGGTATCAATGTGACATCTCATGAAGCTTGCAGCGGGAGACTTAGCTACACTGGCTAAGCTTCCAAAACTCTATACTTCTACCCCCTCTTCTTGAGCCGGTTGTACTTGAACTTAGAAGGGAATACCCCGCTTCTCGAGGAAAGAGTTGCTAGACCGAGGCATTAGAGTTACCAGGTTGAGGGAGGTTGTTTCTTTGTTACTTCTGAGGTGGGGAGCCACATATCACTTACACCGCATGGAAAGATTCATAGTCATTAGAGTTTGTGTATGTAGACTTGTTCTGATCTGGTTTATTGAGGAGTCTTGTCCATAGATTGGTGGAACTTAGAGGCTGTTGAGTTTTAAGCTTAAGTCCAAATAAGGTTCCGACACATTAATAATCCAAAGATCTAATCGAGCTCCATATTTCAATTTAATGAAGGAAAGTTTAATAATTCAACTTTGATCCATGTACATCCTCTTTTTCTTTTTCTTTTTCTTTCTTTTTCACTTCTTTTTCAAATAAGTGTTTGCTAAGGGACTAGCAAAGTTAAGCATAGGGGGGTGATGAATACCCATTCATCACTCTTTATTCTTCTATTTTAGCTACAAAAACCTTTGCAAATACATGTAGATATGTGTAAATACAAATAATTACAAAAAGCATGCATTGTGTAAAAACCTATAATTAGCATGTTTTTGTGCAAAAATAAAAGAATAAAGAGCAAAAAGAAAAAGAGGGAAATATTTAGAATAAATATTGAGCAACCTAACCCAAGGGAGGGCTCAGCATGGGCCTGACCGCATAAAAGCCACAGTAGAGGGAGATAGGAGCTCATGTGTAGATATCTATGTAAATAAATAAAATTATATTTTCCTCAACCAAAAATATTCTTGTAAATATTTGTATATATTTAGAAACTATTAAAAACAAAATAAAAATCTAAAAAAAATCAAAAATGCAAAAATATCCCTCCACCATGTGCATAGATCATCATTCTTTATTTATTTAACCCTATAAATAAATGTATTTATTTTCAAAACTTTTTGTGAATATTCTATGGTATATATTGTAAATAAAATAAATAAAAAGAATTAAAACAAAAATCAAATAAAAATTACAAAAATTAAAAATACAAAAATATATTGTACATATGCCATGTATATAGTTGTACAAAACTATTTATTTCACCCTTGTATATAAACAATAAAAATAAAATAAAAATACCCTTTTATTCCTAATTTCATACTATAAATAAATAAAATATAAAATAGGAATAAAATTATAAAAATAACAATTAAAAAAATCAAAAATCAAAAGCCTCCATATTGTATATATACCTATATAATGTAAATACCTCATTTTTATTTCCAAAAATTAATTAAAAATCACCAAAAAATAGAAAAAAATAAAAGAAAAATATTTCATGTTTTAAGTTTTTCTTAATTCGGCCATTTTCTACCTTAAAATAAATAAACAAATAAAATAATAAATGGCAGCTCCTGATTGGTCCACGGGGGATTGTTGACCCCGGTCAACTCCCCCGCGGACTCTTTCCTTTTCAAGAAAACGCGCGCCGCCCCGCCTTCGCCATTTTTTCCACGCGCCTCCAGCCTGTCGCCCACGCAAACCCCGCGCCCGGATCCTTCGCCGATCATCCGACATCCTCGCCAGATCCTTCGCCGTGAGATCCACGCATTCCATAGCCGTCGCCTCCCAACCCTAATCGCGCCTGCAGCTTTATATAGAATCACCTCCGCCGCCTCCGCGCCCCATCTTTGGCCCTTCCCCTTCTTCCCAGTGAACTCCAGAGGCACCGCGAGAGTGACAGCAAGCGATCGCCCCTGTTGCAGCGAGGCGAGGAGGCGGAAACCACTGATCCGGCGTTCTTCGCCGCCGTTGCTCCGCCATCAGCGTGAGCACCGAGCCTCGGGCCGAGACGACCCTTGAGGCTACGACCAGGAGCACCCCCTGCTCTTCCCCAGTCTCTCCGACCACCCAGGTAGATCTCTTAGGCCGTAGAATAGCGTAGACTTAGATTTTTAGTTTACTGTTAGCATAGCTCCGCCGCCGTCGCAAGCCACCTCCGATATCCCATCCGTCATTCCGACCCGACCATCATCTTCGCCAGACCTCTCCGCACCTTCTTCACCCCTTCGCCCAACCCAGATCGCACAGGATCTGGGAGTCGAGCTCCTCCGTCCATCGCCTCGCCGGAGCTCGCCCATCTCGTCTCCCCGATCACCTTCACCACGCCTAACAGGGTCGAGGCACTTTGCCCTCGACCCGCGAAGTTTCTGAGCTGTTTTGCAGGACCAGCAGAGGCCATCTGAGGCCTCTCGACATCTAGCCCAGGAGCTTCAGCTCCGCCACCTTCGTCGGAGCTCATCCGAGCTCGACTGGGGCATCGGAGACCCACAGCAGCTGCGCACCTTCAAGCCGGAGCTTCTCCGATCTTCAGGCGCAGCAGGGGAGGTCAGGAGCGCACGTACTGGGCCGGCGAACTTCGTCGGCCACCTGTTCTTCCTCGACCTTCAGCCGCCGTCCGATCAGACCTCCTGCTCCAGTTTGCATCTGGGCCGTCCGTTCAGGAGCAGCAGCCACCGTTTGATCTGAGGAGGATAGATCTGGACCGCCCGATGCTCGAGGGTTAGCCACAGAGAGCCACCACCATTCGATCCTCCACGTGGAGCAACCCCCGCCGTCGGATTCGCCCGATTGAGCCCAGCTGTGGAGAGCGCGTCATCTCAACCGTCCGATCTGCCACGCGTCCATCATCCAGCCCTCGACTTAATAAAGGGGTAAATTACCTTAGGCCCCCTCTTAGTCTTTGCTTTATGCTTCAGTCCTGTAATTATTTAGCGTACTTTATTTACGTTGGGATATTTGCACATTGGACCTCGTGCTCTTTGATATTTGCATTTATACCCCTGTTTGTGTGAGCCACGTGCTTCGTCACGTGTACTTTTGGTTTATTTGCAGTATTAGTCCTGTAGTTCTGGTTGTTCATGAATGAATAGAAACTTTTTGATAATTGCATTTATGCCCCTGTGAGCATTGTATTTGCGCATGTGCGTCTTTTGAGTGGGTTATTTGCAACATAGCCCTTGGACTTTTTGGTACGAGTTACCAGAAGGTCCTCGGACTTGTTTTTTCTTACATATAGGTCCCTGAGTGCCTCAAGCACGCGCCACGCGCGTGATTTCTTGGGTATTTTGCACCAGGACCCCTAGAACTTTGGGTATTTGCACTTTGGTCCCTGTGCACAGTGCCCCCTTTTGGATTTTGAATAAAATATCAAATCACCTCCAAATCCAACGAAAATTTGACACATGGCTCCTGCCATGGTGTAGGATTTTTGTAGATTTTTGAGGACATTTTTGATTTTGTTTGCTATTTTTAAAAATTCAAAAACATCTATTTTTGGCACTTTTTCACTTGAAAAATCACAAAAAAACATAAAAACGCCTCCAAAAATTCTATAAAAATTAGTTACTGTTCTTTGTGTGTTGTTTGATTTTCTAGCCAATTTTGGCTATTTTTCATTGAGTAAAAACCCTAAAAATCTAAAAACACCTTAAAACTCATAAAAATCATAATAAATAATTTAAAAACCCAAAAACAATAATTTTGGTGCTCAAATTTCCCTTGTCTTCTCTAGTATACAGGAAAATTACCTCCAGGTCCCTTTGAGATCCTTAGATATTTTATCTTTGGGTTTTGGGCCTGGCTGGACAACACCTTGCTTTCTTCGCACTGTTTGATTTTTAGAAAATAAAATACACCCTATAAAAATCCCAAAAATTCATCAAAAACACTTAAAAACCTAAAAAACATAAAAACAATTTTTCTTGAATTTTTGCTTGAGTTTTGTTGCTTTAAATAAATTGCTCAAGTTTGCTTGTTTATACTTTCTTTTATTTTCTTCATTTATTAAAAATCCAAAAACATTTTAAAAATCCAAAAACCACTAAAAAATTAACTCTGAAATTTGACTACATAGTTTTTAAATCGTGCTCCTTGTGTTCGACCCTGGTCGCTATACCAGGTAAAAAGAATAGCGAAGACCGCTTACATTTGTTTTCTTGATCTATCTTACTTTGAGTGGTTTTATCATTTTTCTCGATTGACCGTGCTTGGTGATTTGGGTCACAACGACCATTTTATTTACATACTTAACCCGATTGTCAGGACCGTCATCAGTGGTATATGATAAAAAAAGGTATGGTGGAGGTGATATGTGGTGGTGAAACAACAAAAAAAATGTTACAAAAAAATAACAAGAGATATGAGAGGGATAACTTACGTGATGTCCGCCGGATTTGCGGAGCAGCTACGTTGGACTCCTGTCGTCGCCTCGATCTGATTGACGAAATAAAATCGAAGAGGCTATACGAGCTCAATGGAGAACCCGTGACGCGAAATGGAGCTCCGCGGATCTCGCCTGAAGGAGATCGTCGCTTGAGGAAGATGCCTCGCCGTTGTCACCAACGAAACACTCCAAGCTCTCTCCTTTTTCTATTAGAATGGCGGATGGGGAAAAATGTAGATGTGGAGATGATTATAAAGAGATGAATAATGGGAGCTAGAGAGATGGTGGAAAGGTGGAGTTTGAATGGGAGGTTAAAAGAATGGTGGAGTGGAATGGAGTGGAATGGAGGTTGAAAGAAGACTTGGGGGTTAATGGAGAAAAGGAAGTTATTGTAGAGAATGTGATTAAATAAAAGAAAATCAAAGTAGGTTAGTTTAAATACAATAAAATAAAAAGAGAAGACAAATAGTGGAGAATTTACAAAAGAAGACAAAACACCATGTACAATTTTTGTTTACTTTTCTAATTTGTATTTTTTATCTTTTTAATAAGAGATATTTACAACGGAAAAATACTATAAAATAATATAATTAAAATACAACACAATCATGATATTTTTGTATTTTTAGTAATTAGAAAAAATAAAAAATGAAGAAAGAATGAATATATACATAATATACAATGTACATCTAGGTCTCAAAATCTAACTTTTGCAAATGAGCTCCGATTTTAATGAAACCACTTCCATTGGATAGATAATTTTCTAACTTGAACTTTAAAAGTGAGTTTGGTGAATTTGGGGTTCATACGGAGCGGGAATTTGGCTTGGAAGTTGGTCTTTACGGCTTTTTCCCTTTGGGATCTAGGAGCATTTATTTGAGGTAAAATTTGTTTTGTATTTTTGTATACATTGATATGAACACGTTGGAGAAAGAATTAGCCAAAAAGGAGTTGATATGGAATTATTAAAAATATATGAAGTTTTGGGCTATTTACAGGTGAAAAACTCCTTTATTTTTGAGGCTTTTTATTGTTAAATTACTTTGTACAATATATAATATACATTAATTAGTGTATTTTATTTACAAGAGTCATTTTGTTAATTTATTGATTTTATGGTCATTTTTATGGGATTTTACTCGGGGATTTTGCTAAGATCAAGATATTGCGATGATGAATCGCGGATTCATCAGTCGTCCGCCCTGAATCGTCCGACCACCACTCCACCTCTAACCGGGTCGAGGCAGTTTGCCCTCGACTCAGGAAGCTTCTGGTGTGGTTTTGCAGGTCAAAGGGACCTCATCTGGAGGTCCAACGTTCGAGCCTAGGAGCTTTGCTCCTCCGTCGTCGTCGGACCGCTCCTGCGGTCGCCGGCCTCATCGGAGGGGCCCATTGGCTGCGGAGCACCTTGGCGGAGCTTTTCCATATCTCAGCAGTAGCAGAGGAGGACCTCGACGCGCACAGGAGGCCGGCGAAGTTCGCCGGCATCGAGTTCTTGGAGGATCCTTCTCCGTCGTCCGATCGCCCCTAACGCTCCAGATCCAATCGCAGCTTTCTATTTAGGGAGCGCCAACAGTCGTCAGATCCATCTGGGATCGATCGAGACCGTCCATCACAGAGGAGAGGCGTGCACGCACCAGAGCCATCAGATCATCCACGTGGCGCGCCTTCGTCCGTCAAATCCAATCCAGGGTTCTTCGAAGAGGCATCAACGCTCCTACATCGTTCGATCTCACACGTGGCGCGCCTCCAGCCCTCCGATAATAAAAGGGGTAATTTATTCTTAGGCCCCTCCGGTTTTTGCATTTCACTCCTACTCCTGTAAATATTTTACTTAGTTGTTTTTATTTTGGTAATTTTGCATCGAGGACCTTTATATTTCAGACATTTGCATTTTAGTCCTTCTATGGTCCATGTGCATCGACACATGAGGTGGTGGTTTATTTGCATTTTGAGACCTACAGTTTCTGTGTGTTATGATTTGAATGTTTTAAAATAGGATTGACACATATACCCCTCCGTGCCTAGTTCACGTGCATCGCGCGTGACTTGCTGGATATTTTGCATTTTGGGCCCTGGGTTTTATTTCCTTGTTATTGTTTGGCCCCTAAAAATACTTTTTCTTGCATTTAGGTCCCTATGCACTGTGAGCCTTTGTTTGATTTAAATAAAATATCAAATTAAACCCAAATTGCGTGAAATTTGGACATGTTGCTCCTGCCACTGTGTAAAAATTTCCCTAAATTTTGGGTACATTTTTTAGGCTTTTTGATATTTTTAATAATTCAAAAACCATGATTTTTCTTACTGTCTTATTTAGAAAATCAAAGAAAAATATAAAAACTCTTTAAAAATTGCACAAAAATTAATGTAAGTTAATTTTGGTGTCTTTGAATTTTTATCCATTTTTCGTGATTTTTGGATATATAAAAATCTTTAAAATTGAAGAACCCTAAAAATCTTATAAAAATTCTAAAAAATTTTAGAAAATATAAAAAATTACAAACTCTTTTTTTAAATTTTATGTGTTGTTTATATTTCTCATAAAAATTACCTCCAGGTTTTTACAGATCAATTTGCTATTTTAAATTGATCTTTCGAGCTTGGCTGGACAGATTACTCCTATTTTTGGCTTTCTCGATTTTTAGAAAATCATATAAAAATTAGAAAATTCTGAAAAATTCACCAAAAAATTAAAAAACCTAAAAAACATAAAAACATTTTTGTTTGAATTTTTGGAGTTTTTGGAGTAATTAAATAATTTATTGAGTTGTGCTTGTGTGCCTTCTTCTTATTTTTCCCTTATTATTAAAAATCCAAAAAAATACAAAAATAATTAAAAACCCACCAAAAATATATTTTTCCCTTATTTTCAATTTGACTACTTCGTGGGCCGCAAGGCCAATTCGTGCTCCCTGAGTCCGACCTTGGGTGCTACACCAGGCTAATCTCATAGTCAGGACCGCTATAGCTTGATTTCCTTGATTTTATCCTTTGTTTGGTGGTCTGATCCTTATTTTTCTTGATCGAGCTGATTCTCGAGTAACTGAGGTCGCAACGACCGTAGTTATCTATTTACCTTAGTCTATCGGGCGGCCCATCAGGAGTCCACTAAGGACATCCCGACTTGTACACAGACTTTAGGCTTTCTTCGGGGTCTGTTTTGCTAGGTGCCAATGTACTTGGGGGACCTCACCACAGGTTTTCATTTTCTGCTGATTTTTCTTTGTTTCACGTGATTTCGTGGAGCCTAGGGGTGCATGCTTGATTGATTAGATGAGTAAAGTAGATTCCACTACCCTAATCCACACTTAGGCATAATTCACATCTTTAACAAAACTAATTCATTCTTAAGCTAGAGCTGATGGTTTAGGATACAGCTTTTACCACTTTTTACATGCATTAGCTTAGGTTTTAAGTTCAAAGTTTCTTTATTTGAGATATAAAAAGTGGAAAATAAAATAGATCCTAAAGATGAATTATCGTTGAATTAATAAATAGGATTTTTATGGTTTTTTTGGCCCTTATCTCCCCCTACTTTATTCCTTGTCGACCTAGTCATCGAGATGCCTAAGTCTTGGGGTTTAGGTTCATAAAACATCTTTGATATTTTATTCTTTTTATTTTATTTTCTTTATCCTATAATTTTGATATTAAAAATATTATTTTATACACATTTTATACAACAAAGTATGAATGTTAATTTATGAAAATTAAGGGTATTTACATGCATTTAATAGGATTTTTAAGGCCAAAATGATAGAAGCAAACACTAATGCAATATGTGAAAAAAAAGAAAAAACAAAGAAAATAAAAAGAAAGAAATTGGATTAAGTTTAATTCTCAAACTTGTATTCACAAAATCAAAGTTTGGAGCTTAAGTTAGACCTTTGAAATTTTAATGCGGGCAAAACCTTATTGGGAATTGGATTTGAAATCCAACAGCCTTCAAGAATCTCAAAACTCTGCTCTAGTATCCTCAATAGCCGGGTTAGAATACTTAAACTCATACGCAAACCCTTATGACTATGAATCTGATTCGTACAGTGTATGTGATAGTGGATCCCAGTAACTGAAATGACAAAAAGTCTAACTTCTCCAATATGATAACCTAGTGATTCCCCAATCCAGCAACTCCTTCCTCGAGGAGCGGGGTATTCCCCTCTAAGTTCAAGTGGAAACCAACTCAAGAGGAGGGGTGAAGAGAAGAATGGATGGTAACCATTGTACCTACCTATGCTGCAAGACCAGTGTAGTCAAGTCATCTAGCTGCAGGCTCACATGATTTGACTTTAAAGCTCAAGCTTGCTTATTAACTATACAAATATGTACACCCCGGTAGGCATTTTATATTCAATCAGGGATGCCCATTTTTTGGAGTTTTTTCTTTTGATTTTTTTGAATACTATATACAACATCATTTACATAAAAAGTTTTTCCTATTGAGCTAGTAGACTATCCCTCTACTGAAGCATTATTGCAACCCACACTCTCCTGTCGTTAGACATCTCTGCCACTAGACGAGTTGGGGTGTACTTCCCTCCCTAGACGAGGACAAATGTTTCCACTTGTGTGCATCTCATACCGGCAAATACAATCCCCGCACCACTCCAACTAAGTTGAGCCAAGTCAAAGGTGCAGGTGTCCAAGTTAGGTCATTATCAACAAGATCCGTACATGTGCTCCGAAATATTCTACTTAGGCAGTCAAGAATCCCTAAATCAAGTCTCGTAATTCTTAAAGAATTAAGTCAACTAGACCTGAAGTACCTCAATTCCAGCTCCTATAAGGTTCCTATAATTAGTTAGATTTTAAGGTCCAACTAAGCTCCAATCTTCGAATTTTACAGACTTATTCAATTACCAAACTCAATTCGAAAAATGTGAATGCTATGTACAATGTAAAAAAATATTTTTGTGATGCAATTTTTAAAGTTTAAAACTTTTAATGGGTTTTTGAACAGATGATGCATATGCAACTTTTGGTATTTTTCAAAAAGGTTTTGCAAATATTTTTCGCATTTTTGGTTTTTACAAACATTTTCATGATTTTTTTGAAAGCAAAAGATTTTGGATAAAAATTAGGTACAAATATTTACACGAGGATGCGTCTTATATTTATAAGAGTTAGGTTTTTAAGAATTTACAAGGGATAAGTGATCATTTTTATAGAGATATTTATATGATTAATAAAGAATTTTAGTGTGATGTATATATTACTCAAATTTATTTGAAAACCATTTTACAAATAATTTTGAAAACTACAATCCAAATATTTTTTCTTTCCATTATTCTTTTATTTTGGAATTAAATACAATATATTGTACATCACTTGTATATGAATTATTGAGTGTTATTTACTACAAATTAAAGTTATATACATGTATTTAGCTAGGGATCTAAGGTCAAAATGAAAGAATAAAGGTGATGCAATGAAGATTCATCAGGGTTGAACTTCTGTTAACTAGACAACAAGTATCACCTTTAATGACATTCATCATTTCCATGTTAGATACAATGAGAAAATCATTCTCAGTGACATTTACAATAACAATGCCATCCTCGTAATTATTTTTTGCTTCTACCCCCTTTTTCTTTCTTTTAGGTTGGAAGAACTATATCTTGACATAGTTATTCTTACTGCAAATGGTGACACTCCTAAGTCTTTGTATTTGGATTCATACTTGCTCCATTGCTTTGATCTCTTCCTCTTTCATTCTTGAATTTAGTTCTTCCCATTTTTTATCGTGACCAAACACCTTGATTATGATGAAAAATCTTGAAATTCTCTTATCATCTCTTCCTTTAGAACATCATCCGTGGGTGTCTTCAAGGTAACAACTTCATTAGGCATGGTGCTAGTGAGAGAAATTAAACGTCTCTCAAAGATGCATATTTTCTAAAGATGTTAGGAGATCCTCAAAAAGGATGATCGGAAAGTTACTTGCAATGTCCATGTTAAGATATGGGGTGAACCTGCCCTTAGTTTCGAAGGGTTCATCAACCTAACATCTTTTGTATTGTGCTCACACCCAATAGCCAAAAAACCTCTCTCAACCCCAAAAAAGAAATGTAGCCCTCTCACCCATAAAAGCATTAACTGCACACTTGTACCCAAAGAGAAGAAGGGTGTGGTCTAGGAGCCTTATTATATCTGAGTAGTTGTTGCTTCAAGCTAGGACCATTTGAGTGATGAAGCCAATTGAGCAAGTGAACAACAACTCATATATTAGCCATAGTAGAGGAGCAAGCTCATGTCATAGTTCTCGTTCCTTTATATCCCATTTGATAGTGATAAAGTCAAGTTGCTCTCAAAAGCTCAACTACTACATTCCCTTCTCATGGTATTGATCCCTCCCTCTTCATTGTCATGCGATCGATGGTCTTAACCGCATTTTTGTAATTGGTGGTCTCTGATCGCTGTTGTCTTAGACCTTGGTTGCAGCTTGAACATGGAAAAGAGGGAGTCATAATACTTAACTCAAATTTTTGGATATTTAAATCATACAAGGTAGACTTAGAGCAAAATATTTTAAACATGGTGATAGTAGATAAGTTGCATACGATAACATCTACTCTTCTTAAGGCTTCTCTACCAAAATCAAAAAAATTCATGTGTCCATTTTTAGTAAGGATCAGAAGAAAATTCTAATATCACATATTTTTTTATAAAGATTGATTAGCAAAATATAAATTTCAACAAATCACACTTTAAGGTAGACCTGGTCAAAATGCGGGTCGGGCCGACCCATGGGCCAGGCCAAATGGGCCGAGGTTCAAAAACCTCTGTTCAAAGCCCGCCATGGGCCGACCCATGACTTATTTCGTTCTTTTCCATTGATTTTTAATGGTATCTAATATGTATAAATGATTTTATTAATATCCTTTATACTTTATATAACTAATACAAGTAGTTTACATGTTACATGTAAACAATTAAATTTTATTTAAAACTAATGTCATATATGAAAAACATGAAGTGTATCATATTAATACTTGTATTATTCACCTTATCTTTATGTATTTTTTTTATTTTTTACGGGCCGAGCTAGCAATGCACAAATCTCCTCGTCCAAGCCCGGCCCATGAGCAGGCTGGGCGGGCAGGCCTCCAACCCGTTGGCCATATTTACTTCAAGGTAAAGTTGATACACAATACTTGCTACTGGCATCCCATTAAGTAGGTAAAAACATGACACGGATTATTGTAAATTAAGTTGTATGCCACAAATGTGATATACGTGACTACACACAAGAAATGATAAGGATAATAAGGATTATATCCACATTTCTTGTTTTGATTGGTAGAGAAATAAGTGTTATACGTTATCATGGATTTCTCATTATGGCTTATTTCAGATATAGTTTTTTACGTTACCATTCAAACAAGGGTAATGAATATTAATGAATAAACAAGAAGTGAATTTTGTTTATCATTCTTGTTTAATTAGTGCGACGAACAAGGAAAAATAACTACTATAAATAGGAGAATATAGCAGATGAGATAAATAACTACATCTTATCCCTCGTCCAAACACATCATACATAAAATGACCCCATCCCTCATTGAACGAGACAAGGCAAATGCAATCATGGCATTGCCCGTATCTGTTGCAAGAAATAAGCCCCGATTGCCTCATCAGTTTTCCGCTCGCCGCTTCCTCCTTCCCACCAATTCTCAAGTTCCTCCGTTTTCTCTCGAGCTCCTTCGGATCCGTGCGCGCAACAGTAGAAAGGTTAAGGCCCTTTTCAATCCAGAGAGACGATGATGGATAACTTGAGTTGCCTCAGACCGCACCCCTCCAATGGCCCTTTCGCGCCACTCGGATGCAGCTCCTCCACGCCGGCATTGAATCGCGTCAGACTTGACCCATCCTCCAAAGGTTCGTGTGCTGCTTCTTGTCTATTCGATTGTTGCCACGAATGGGAGCATGGAAAAAGGAGCGATTTTGTTTCGTGGGTACTACCCAGAAATCTGACTTTTGTTGATTTCCAGCGATTTCTCTACGGTTTCGCGTTCTTTCTTGTCTGAGAACCAATGGGTTTTCGTTAATGGCGTCTCGTGGGCGATATGCTCGACGAAATGCCCCAGTGAGGTCGGAGATGGCTGAGAGTGCCGGCTCGTATGGCGTTCCTTCTCAATTACGTTCAGGTTGCTTAAACGAGTGTTAATTTTGCTCGTAAGCTGTCTTGGATTACTTTCTTTTGACTGATTATCTTCTTGATTTATTGGCAGATGCACAATTAATTACTAGAGTTAGAGGTATTTGCTTTTATGCCGTTACTGCCACCACAGCCGTTCCACTATTCGTTGTGATGGTTTTGGCTCATCCTTTTGTGATGATCTTGGACCGGCACAGGAGGGCTGTGCACCATTTGGTTGCAAAGGTGTGGGCAAGATTGACCATTGCTCCATTCTATAGAGTCGAGTTCGAGGGGCTGGAGAACTTACCTCCCTTGGATGCTCCTTCTGTTTATGTCTCCAACCACCAGAGTTTTTTGGATATATACACGCTCTTGACTCTTGGGAGGACATTCAAGTTCATAAGCAAGAGGGCAATATTTTTATTTCCTATTATTGGCTGGGCGATGTTCCTCATGGGACTTATCCCTCTCCGGAGAGTGGACACTCGTAGTCAATTGGTATTGTCTCTGAACTTTACTGGAAAAACAATTTGGTTTCTTGCCGGGTGGCCTTTGTGAGTGCAGGTTTTCTATTTCTGTTGCCTTTTATGGCTTTTGTGCCGCATTCGTCTCATCATTCGCACCGTAAACTTCTCATTTTTCTTGTGAAGTATAACACAATGACTTACTCTTTTATATGTATAGCTAGGTAGGAAAGTTAAATAAGACTATAGTGATGCTAGGAAAAGAGAAAATACATCAATTTCACCACTAGCTATTCAATATGTTATAGCCGTCTCATTCATGCCAGATTCTAGATATCAACTAAAATTCTCTGGTCACCAAATGAAACCATGTAATTTTCATGTAGGAGCCTTAGCAAAGACTTATCTTAGTTGTAGCTCAGATGCTATATTAGGTGCAGTCATTTTCCCAAAAGCAACCTCAACATCAGCAAGGAAGAAAGCCATCTATATCGTCTTACAGGTTGTTTGAATCATAGCTTGATACTTGGATTTAGACTTGATCTATCATCAACAATCTACCTCTTATTTTTTTGAAAGGAATAATCTACTTCTTATTGCATCAAGTAATAAGATTTCTACGTGAGAGACCAAGATGCCCATTGTCTTGATAGAAGATGCCCTTGTCTGGGTACCTTTATCTTTTTTGAAAGAAAGATGCCCCTTTATATATCTTTTGGTCATATAAACATTCTGTCAATAGCTATATCTCAGTTATCCACAAACTATCTCACATGATAACAATAAAATTGATGTTGTTCCTAGTAACATTAAGGTAAACTTTCTTTCAAAAAACATCAAGATAAACTAATTTACCAAAAATTCTCCTGTACCATATCATTGAAAGAGGAATCATCAATGGTCATGTTCTTTATTATGGCCTCAACCAGAATTGAAGGTGGTTTGCTACCAAATAGTACTATGTTTAGCATCTCCATAACATGTTTTCTCTTGGGCAATGATGTGCCTTTAGGCATGCGAAAAAATGTATCACAATTCACCAAGATTCTTGTTAGAAAGATCTTTTGTAAGAACATCTTAGTTTCATGGATGGAAGCATGATCATAAGTAGTCAGAACTATATCATGAATGTAGACAACAACACAACAACAAAGCATTTTCTCACATTAAGTAGGGTCGGGTACATGAGTTATTTGTCTCCGTTCAGATCTATCTTGGGTCATTATCAGGCAAGAACTATATCATGAATGTAAACAACTAAAACATAAATTTTAGTACTTTGATGAAAATCAAATAGCTGGGTGTGGACTAAGTGAATTTAATCTAGACCACCTCAGTACCGAGCCTTTACCTTCTTGAGTTTACGTATACCCTCCCAGTCGACCATATAGCCAGCCAGGTGGTTGTGATTTATTGACCTTCTCTACAATGCTATCATATAATAATGTATTTCTAAAGCTGAGGTGTATCAAGGCCATTGTTTGTTGACAACGATAAGCATGATAACATGTATATAACTAAGCGAGCAGCATGAAAGAATGTATCATGGTAGTCCGCTCTATGAATCGAGTATAACCCTTGGCACTACCAAACTAACCTTGAGCCTATTAATGTTATAGTCAACAAGGTACTTCACTTTGAGGTTTCACCAACAATTAACAATGCATAGGTGTTCGGAACAAGATCCCATGTTCCACGAGAATTAAGATTCTCCATTTGATGTTCAAAACCCTTTCTATCCATGACCTTGCATTTCTTCTAAATAATTGACAAGAACAACGATATGCACGTACACATCAATACAGGAGTGAATTTCCTCATGGTTGTGCTTGATTGATCATCAATTGTATAATAAGAGATGTTATGTAAAGGTTAAGCCGCACATGTTTCCATATTGATAATAGGTAGATCGACAATTGCATGTGACATATATCGGGGTAGAGAAGTAGTTAGAATCATGGAAAGTGAGTTAGATTAATCTACGTATGACATAGCGACAAGGACAATGAACGAAGTATTATAAATAAGTGGATTTTTTGTGATTCTTTATTCACGACAAGATGCCCATGTTAGAGGTAAAATACTCATGTTTTTCAAAGCATTGATATGTTTCCACTAACACCGCATCTTCTCATAGTAGGAGCATAACAACAATACCTATTTTGAGTTCGACTACCCAATTTTTTTGAAAGATGGGATGAACCTCCAATAGAGGTCAATCTAAGACCCGCCCCTGATATTCGAACTCTGGTCTCCCATGTGGTAGACATCACCCTCTACCAATAGAGCAACTATACCCAATTTTTATGGCAGCTCTAGGAGATAACTTAAAAAAGGTGCCATAAACATGAATAGAAGTGCCAATTTAGAAGACTTCCAAGGGAAGAGAGAAAAAATATCTTAAGATGGATCGAATTGGAACAGTATACACCTTCTAAAACTTAAAGAAATACTGTTAATCAAACAATAGTTGGAATGATTTCTCCCCAAGAGTGTTAAGGTACCCTTAAAAATAAGTGGAGTTTAGCCAAATATAAAGTATATGATGAATTTTCCTTTTATCAACACCATTTTACTGATAAGTGTAGACACAAGTTTGTCGCAGTATTCTGCTGAGAGGTGTAGACAAATAGTTCTAATTGACTGTTTTAGTTGAGGCAAAACCTTTGAGTGCTTTTTCACTATGGATTTTTTTAACAGGACCGGGGTAAACTATGCTTCATGAAAAGTCATTTTATTGTAGAAATGAATTATGATTGTTCCTTTAGTATAATCATCTAAGATAAACTACTTCAGTATTTAACAAAGAGTACAGAATACTTATGGGGGGAGAACGTATCAAGATGACATGGTTGCGAACATTAGAACGGACCACATAATAAGTAGACGATATTATTTCTGATAGGACAAAGGAAATATATTGATTCTTCTCTAATGGGCAATGTCTCACACTATAAACTTGGTAAAGAAGGAAGATCATGAAGCCTTTTGGATGTTGAAGGTATAGACAAGGTTGCAAAAGTTACTAGTTGGTATTCTATCGATTAGGTAATTGACTAATGATTAACCAACAGTTGGACAACAAATTAGATTTAGTCGGACTTTAATGGGTTCTGTATTTTTTAATCAATTTTAATTTATAAATATTTTTTACACATATTCTTGTATATTTACACATATTTCTATATTTTTTATACGATGATAATGACAGAAACGATTGAATTCTAATAAAACCTTAAGCATTTTAGAAATATGTTTTCTTTTAAAAAGCAGAAAAAAAGACTGAAAAAAATCACGATTGACCAACTATTAAGTGGTTAGTCCTAGTTGAGCTAGCTACCATGAGTTGACTAAATGGGTCAATTAAGCGGAGTTATTTTTCTTTACTATGGTCCTAGATGGCAATGTTATATAAGAGGATTAAACATTGACGTAGTACTAACTACAACGGTAGCAAGATTCATGTGGTAAAATGTTGATGTTTTTCATGTGAAGATTGATTGGTTGAATACTAATGGAGAGCATTGCTGATGTGACCAGTCTCCCTTCTGCCTTCTAATTGGTTGAGAGCTATTGTGCTGGATTGTTGAGGTGTTTGATCCGCCTCCTGCATCCTGATTGGCCAAGAACTGTTGGACTGGATTGCTGAGATATCTAATTTACTTTATGCATCCTGATTAGTTAAGAGCTAATGGTGAGGATTGCTGAATATAATTGGTATTCTTTTGTTGTAATAAAAAATTGTTCCCGAGGCACCACATTTGTATCTCAAAAAAATATTCAAGTAATGATAGAGAGAGTCTGTTGTGAGCAAGTGAAGTAGGCACATTGTCGAATCACTATAAATCCCCGTCTTGTGCAATTGTGCGTGCTTTCTTCTTTGATGGTAGTTCTATTCATGCGGGGCTTGATCGGATCTGTCCCTCACAACTGGTATCAGATCAATGTTTGGAGATCAACTTCTACGCAGACGGCTGAAGTATTGAAGGTCAAGATTGAGAAGTTCAATGGATCGAACTTTGCGTTCTGGAAGATGTAGATCGAAGATGTTCTATACGAGAAGGATCTCTATCTTTCGTTCAAAGGGAAGAAGTCCGAAGTCATGAAGGATGAGGAGTGGAATGTCCTAGACTAAAAGGCTCTAGGAATGGTAAGACTCAGCCTTGTTCTATCGGTGGCTTCAAATATCATAAAGGAGACAGCGACGAATCTTTTCAAAGTCCTTGAAAAGATGTACGAGAAGCCATCCACATCAAATAAGATGTATTTGATGAAGAAGCTTTTCAATTTTAAGATGAGTGAGAACTTCGTAGTGACTTCACATTTAAATGATCCGAACAATATCATAAATCAATTGGAGTATGTGAAGATCGTGTTTGATGATGAGATAAAAGCCCTTCTACTTCTTTCTAGTTTACCTGATAGTTGGAATGCATTAGTTGTAGTCGTTAGCAACTGCTCTGGTTCTGCGAAGTTGAAGTTGGAGGATGTCGCTGGTCTTCTTCTTGGAGAAGAGGTATATGATGAGCTCGAAGATCGCCTCTTTAATAGTCGGTAATTGTAGTATATGAGACGATCTTCGATTCAACAAAAACCACAATCTTTGTATGTTGTGGAGAATTTTTCTTGGCAAGTCTATCAAGGTCGAACACTGGGACACGAGCCTCTTTGTCTATTTATCAAATATTATTGTTAATTAATGTGTGATTATTTTCTACCCTTAGATCTTCATGCAATTGTGATATGCAATGCGGAGAAAACAATGCAAAGACAAATGATGCATGCATTTTTCTTTTATTATAAATGTAATTAGATGAGATGCAAGACGAATGCTATGCTAACATAGAAATGATAAACAAATATGCTCTGAAAAGATCAAGTCAATGAGCAACAGAATATGTTTTAATTCTAGAGTCAAATCGAGCATCAAAATCAAGAACAACTATCTATTAATGGCAAAGATTTATCGAGCAAGAGACACTATAGAACATCAAAATCCATCATATTTCATTTAGTGTCAAATCAGAAAATTAATAATGCCATTAGGAAATAACGAAAAGAGCATCAAAACGAAATTGAAATCACTCAATTGGACTTAATATGCTCAAGATAGTAAAGAAACAATGCAAAGGCATAAATGTAATAAAAATGTATGAGGAATAAAAGATGAATATTGTAAATACGTCCTTGGAGGGACCCAGTTGCAAATACCAAAACCCGGAGGGACCCTTCTGTAAATTCTTTATCTGCGCATAGGGGTATTTCTGCAATTATCGAATCCTGGTAGGGCCTCCCTCTAAAATACCCTGACGTACACGTGAGGTATGCGCTTGGGGCTCAAACTATATTTTCTGCGAATGTTGGGGTCTACACTGCAAATTACCCAGCCACGTGCGAGGCACGCGCGGGGCTAGGTTTGGGAGGCGTCGAGGTTCGGTCGACACGTGGCTTCATCTGGTGCTCCGGGGGGCGGCTTGGTTTCCGAGCCTATAGGGTTGCCGTCGAGGCTCAGATAGCATCAGGACCGTCCGATCCAGATGATCGGACAATGCCTGCATCTTCGTGCTCAGCTCTTTCTCACCGGAGAGGGTTGTGCTCTGGCAAGCCATGAGGAGCTCCTCCGACCTCCTGTTGCTTCTCCAAAGGTCGAGCGACCTTCTGAAGAAGTTTGCGAAGATGGCGGCGGTGATGCGGACCCTCAATGATGGCTAAAAGTCCTAGTCGGTGAAGCGTCATCGGAGATGAGAATCGAGATCGGAGCATGAGCTCAAAGTCCGGCCATTGAAGATGTGGGCACTTGCAAGTGTTAGAATAGTCGAAGCATGTTGTTTGCATGAGGTGTGAATGGAGTAAGGGGTCGAAGAGCGGAGAAGGCGGGGACCCGACGATGCTCTTCTTCGGCGGACCATAGGAGAGATGGAGTGGAGGTGGTGGAGGTTTTGGAGAAAGGGGGAAGGTGATCGGAGATGTTGGCGAGAGTGCTCAATGGTTGGCAGAGGTGATACAGTGGTCGGTTGATGGTGAAAGTGGATGTAGGCGGCTGGAAAAATTTGAGAAAAAACAAAGGAATTAAGGGAGAGGAAGGTACCTGATCGGAGAGAACAATTGGTAGAGGAGTGGCCTGTGTTGAGCATCAGAAAATGCTCAAGGTCGTTGCCTAGCATGCACGGCCGTGCACGGAGCTCGACGGTGCCGGGGGCTGCCGCTACATGGTCGGAAAGGCCATGGATCTCACGGGAGCTTGCAGCCGTCATCGCCTCGACAAGCTGCCCTCCTCTGTCATTGGAGGGTGGAGGAAGCTAGGCCATACCCCTTGGTCGGTGGATAAGGGTTACGAGAGGCGGAGGGGGGTATTTGTAGGCAGAGGAGGTCTGGGGTTATGATGACAATGGCGAGGTTGCAACGGCTAAAATGATGGTGCTAGGGCTCGGTCGAGGGGATTTAATGGCTTGGCGAGGAAGAGGGGCGTTATGGTTATATGGGGAATAGGTCAGGTCATGCAGAGGCTATCAATGGGTGGAGCTAAAAATGGAAGGGGTGATGGTGGTCGCAGGCGTAACGCTTGGGGACAAGATATTTAGGAGGTAGAAGATGACACCCTAGCCGTTGGATCTCGCGATCCAATGGTTAAGGTTGGGGCGCGGATGAGGGGTCTGGATCAGATCAAATGATCTGATCCAGTGGCTGGTGGGATTGCGGGAGTAGACGACTGAGATGGAATTGGGGCAGAATCCAATGATAGGTAGAGAAGAGGCAACGTGGCGGAGTCTTAGTAATTGGATGCGATGTTAATCATACAACTGAGATGCAGGCGGGAGCGGGTGGCTAAGATGAGATCAGGGGGGTCTCATCTAACGGTGGAGAAGAAAGGCGTGATGAGCGGTGGAGATGAGGGCACCTGAAGGAGATCCAACGACCAGAAGAGATGTGGGGTGGCAGAAGAGGAAGTGGGCCACGTGGGCGGCCCAGAGGGCGCCACATGACCCAATCAGAAAATTCAAAAATTAATAAAATAAAGAGAAATAAAAAAGAAATAATTAGAGGCAAAATTAGGAAAAAGTCAAAACATGAAAGTTGTAGATCTCGATGAGATCTACAAGTTTCATGTTGGACAAAAAGTCAAAAGAGTTCATTTATACAAACGTGTATTTTTGGGAGTATTTTTAATGGGATAAAAACACAGCTTTTGGTTTTGAGATTTTTTTGTATTTTGTATCTCTTTTAAAGGTCAAAACAAATATAGACAATAATTAATCTAATTTTTATGGATTTTAATAACATAGAAAAACAAGGAAAATTGTTAGTACTTAAATACAATAAATGTAGTTCGCCTTTTGAAGTTATTTATAGGTTAATTATACACAAAATATACACAATATAATACAAGTTAATATTAGTGATTTAATTGCATGAATTATTTAAGCTTGGGAATTAATATGTGGATTTTAATATGATGAATCTGAGGTTCATCAGTATGACGAAGACATCTGGAGAAGAACACTCGTCAAGTTGTGCCTTGAATACAGAAGGAAAAGGCAGGAAGATCTATAAGAATCAAAAGCATTTCAGGGAAAAGTCAGCAAGAGGAAGATCCAAATCCAGAAATCCGAAGTTCGTGGTATGCTGGAATTGCAATCAAAATGGGCATTACTAGACAGAAGGCAAGGCTCCAAGAAAGCAGAAATGAGAAAATGGCGAAAGTAAGAATACTATAAATCTTGTTAATGATGAGGATAGCGATGTCTTCATAGTGTTGCATATGCTCGAAGTGAGTCCTGTATTGTGGACTCGGGTGCTTCATTTTATACAACTCTATAAAATGATATCCTCCAAAATTATGTGAAAGGTGATTATGGAAAGAAGTATATGAGAAATGATGAATGCTGCAACATAACAGGAAAGGAGGACATTGACATTTCCCAACTCAATGGTGGCTTCTTGAGATTGAAGAATATTAGATATATACTCAGTTTAAGAAGGAATCTCATATATGTTGGACAAGTATCAGAAAGTGGCATGGTCACATCATTCGATTCAGATTCATGGAAGATGTCTAAAGGATCATTGATCCTTGCCCGAGGTAAGAAAGAAGGAATCCTATATAGTGCATCAGGCTCATATGACATGATAAATGTTGCATCATCCGGGTAATGTTAACACTTGGCATAGAAGACTTGGTCATATGGGCGAAAATGCAATGGAGATAATGCATAAGAAGAGAAAGTTGATAGGATTGCAGTCTGTTGATCTAGACTTCTGTGAAGATTGTATCTTGGGAAAATAGAAGAAAGTCAATTTCACAAAAACTGCACGAATACGAAAGACTGGGGTTGGTTCATACATACGTATGGGATCCATCTCAGGTACCATCCCTTGATAGATCTCACTATTTTATTATTTTCATTGATGATGCTACTAGAAAATGATAGGTTTGTTTTATCAAACATAAATCCAATGTGTTTGAGACCTTTAAAATGTGGTAGGCCTTAGTTAAGAATGAGACATGTTTAAAGTTGAAATGTCCCAGCCTCAAAAAAAAAAGTTGAAATGTCCCAAGTCATACAATAGGGGAGAATACTGTAGTGTGGAGTTTGAATCCTACCGCGTCAAGAACATGATCAGGAGACTAAAAATGATCCCAAGAAAGCCTAAACATAATGATGTTGCTGAATGCATGAATATGGATCTTCTAGAGCATGTAAGAAGCATGAGGTTACATGCATGTCTAACAAAGCGACATTGGACTGATGCAGTGAATGCAACATCATACTTAATAAATCGAGGTCCATCTGCTGCATCAGATGAGGATCTTCCAAAAGAAGCATGGATAGGAAAGGAGGTAACACTTTCTCATTTACGTGTCTTTGGATGCATAACTTATGTTTGCATTGAGCAGGAAAACAGAGGAAAGTTTGACCCTAAAGTAAGGAAGTGCACCTTTGTTGGTTATGATACATATAACTTTGGATACATATTGTGGGATTTGGAGAACAAGAAGACAACTAAAAGCATTGATGTCACATTCAATGAGTCTTCCTTGTACAAGGAGAATTGATAAAAGGAAAGAAAGCTCAAGAACCGTACTCTGTGGAGTTTGATGAAACTCCTGAACAAAGCACATCACAACTAAATGATGAGAATGCACAACCCATCCCAATGAATAATCCACAAACTCTGATGCTAGGGAAATCTTCCAGAACCAGCAAATCCACTACTAGGTATTCACCTTCCTTGAATTACTTATCACTGACTGGTAATGGTCTGGCTGAATGCTTTGATGAAGTCATACAATATGAGATAATGAATCAGTGGGAGTTAGCCATGGATGATGAGACGAACTCGATCACAAAAAATAAAACGTGGAATTTAGCCCCACTATCGAAGGGGAAGAAGGCTCTGCATAATAAGTGGGTGTATATGGTAAAGGAATAAGTTAATAGTTCCATTAAATACAAGGCTCGGTTAGTGGCGAAGGCCTTTCAGTAGAAAGAAAGTATCGCTTTCACAGAGATCTTTGCACATGTTGTAAATGTCTCAACCATAAGAGCAGTATTGAACATTGTTGTAGCTGAGAACCTACATTTGGAGCAGTTGGATGTTAAGACATCATTTCTCCATGGAGATCTAGAGGAGGATATCTACATGCAACAACCAGAGAGCTATGTAGCTATTAGAAAAGAAGACATGGTATGCAAGCTCAGAAAAAAACATTTATGGATTGAAGCATGCTCTAAGAAAATAGTACAAAAAGTTTGATGATTTCATGATAAATACAAGATTCTGCAAGTGTCATGCTGACCATTGTTGACACTTCAAGAAGCTTGGTATGTCTTACACCATTCTGTTGTTGTACGTAGATGACATATTTATTGCATGCCTCAACAAGGAAGAAATACCAAATCTCAAGGCAACATTGTCCAAGGAGTTTGAGATGAAAGATGTAGATCATACAAAAAAATCCTTGAAATATAGATTAACATAGACATGAAGAACAAGAAGCTGAGATTGTCTCAATCAGATTACACCGAGAAGGTTCTTGAGAGGTTTAATATGAAAAATGCAAAATCTACTTTAATACCTTTAGGGAGTTACTTCAAACTTTCAAAGGAGAAAGAAACTGCTACGAAAGAGAAGCATGAGTACATGTCAAAAGTATCCTACAAGCCAGCTGTTGGAAGTTTGATGTACACAATGGTTTGCACAAGACTAGACTCTTCCATGCAGTGGAGTTGTGAGTAGATTCATAGTGAATACTGATAAGGAACATTGAGAAGCTGTGAAGTGGATTCTACGCTATCTGAGAGGTACCTCTAGCATGACATTGTGTTATGGAAATACTGACATTTTCATTTGAGGTTTTGTGGACTTAGATTTTGCAGGAGATATCAATGGCAGGAAAAGCACAAAAAGGTATGTTTTTACCCAGGGGTGTGGAACCCTTAATTGGATCTCTAGACTCCAGAAGATAGTGACCATCTCGACTACAAAAGCAGATTATGTGACGACAATAGAAGCTTGCAAGGAAATGATATGACTGAAGGGTCTGATGAAAGAATTGAATAAAGAGTGTGGAGATTGTCAATTATTCAACGACAGTTAAAGTGCAATTCATCTTACAAAGAATTCCGTCTTTAACTCGAGAACTAAACACATTGATGTGAAGTACCACTTCATTCGGACACAGATAGAAGATGGACAATTTAAATTGAAGAAGATCCACATATTAGAAAATTCTGCTGATATATTCACGAAGTCCATAACCGTGGAGAATCTGAAGACATGTTTAGCTTCTATTGGTCTTCAAGCATAGAAGACAATGGAAAGCTCACACAAAGATCATTGAAGATGTGGCATGTACCATAAATCGGCCTTTAAGGGGGAGATTGTTGAGATTTATCTTGTGAAGATTGATTGGCTGAATACTAGTGGAGAGCATTGCTGATGTGGCTGATCTCCCTCCTCCATTCTGATTGGCTAAGAACTGTTGGCTTGGATTGCTGAGGTGTCAGATCTGCCCCATGCATCTTGATTGACCAAGAGCTGTTGGGTTGGATTGCTGAGATGCCTCATCCACCTCTTGCATCCTGATTGGCTGAGAGTTGATAGTGGGGATTGTTGAATACAATTGGTATTCTTTTGTTGCAATATAAAAGGAGCCCTAGGGCACCACATATTGTATCTCAAAAAATCATTCAAGCAATAATAGAGTCTGGTGTGAGAAAATGGAGTAAGCACATTGATGAACCACTATAATTCCTTATCTTGTGCGATTGCACGTGATTTCTTCTTCGATTGTAGTTCTATTCGTGTAGTGCTTGCTCAAATTCGTCCCCAACATAGCAGTCACTCTTCTCATATCCATCATCAATAATTTATATTGTCTGAATGCCCAATATAATAAGAAGCTATATAAAATATCATGGCAATTTTGCTCTTTATAAAGTATGTTAACATACAACAATCTCATAGGAAATTCATAACATAGTTAGCAAGGGGTAGCTATATTTATGGAGACAACTCAACACCCCAATAGATGTAATAAGGGGGTAATACAACATTATCTGAGAAAGTCAATATAAACGTACTAGGTAACCTAGTAGTGGATAGTAAACATCGAGTGTTAGTCAAGAAATTAGATGCAATTGAGTCCACAATCCAATAAATACAATTGTAAACGCAATATTTTTCAATATACATGCAACGTGGATACCGTAAGTTCACAATCCAATAAATCAAGCACCCATGCCAAATTTTGTGAGCATTTCTCGGAAGGATGATTTGTATACTTGTAGTTCACGTAAGGAGGATACATGCAACCATATCCAAAACCACGACCTTGGCTAGTAGACTGTGGGGCATGCTGCCTTGTAAAGGAGGGTACATTACATCCAGAGGCGGCAAAGGAAGTAAACTCAACAACAATCGTAATAGTTGAGGCGTGCTCAACACCAGTCTTTTAGACTACGCTATAGACAATCTCCAAATCATTGAAGGTGTCACTAGATAGAACATGATCCCCAGATACATGATAGCATATACTATGACCATCTAAAAACTTGCAAGTGCAACACTTAGCTTACTGCGCTGTCAGCATATTACAATAAGAGGACCCGCAAACATCCAGTTCCCTGGTAGGGACTTTATAGTCATGTAGTAGATAGAAAGGGACATGCTACCTTGTAAAATTGTCCAAATGCGGTGATAGGTGTCATATAGTTGAGAACATGGAAGGCCTTATCGATATCGATATCTTTTCGGTCTGCTCAGAAATGGATATATCGGGATATATCGATGATATATCGACGATATCGGTGGAAATGTCGAAAATGGCTCCAAAAAGCCAATTTTTTTTACATTTTTTTTTCAGAAATTAAGGTCATCCAAGATATTAAAACAACAAATAACATAGAAATACACATATCACACATATCGGTCCATTTATAGACCATATATCGCACATATCGGTATCGCACATATCGATCATCTCGATGTTAATGTTGATTCTTGACTTGTAAATATTGGAAATGAATTCTTACACATTCAAGTTCTTATAAGATTAAATAACTAACAATTATACACTTAGATGACACATATAGATCATTTGTGAAGAGTCTGAAGACTATGATCCTTATATTGCACATATCGGTCATATCGAACATATCACTGGTACTGTTAGTTGTTGACCTATATATATTGAAAATGGAGTTCATCCAAGTTCTTAGATCACTAAATAACTTACAAATATACTCTTAGATCGCACATATCGTTCAATCTACGAAGCTTATATCGTATATATCGATCATTTTGAACATATTGATATTAATGCTTGATTCTTGACTTATAGATATTTTGTTTTGAAGAATTGACTTATAGATATTGGAAATCGATTTCATTCAAGTCTTACAACATGAAATAACTTGTAAACATACACCAAGTTGAAGAACCATTGTATGCACCCTCCTATCGTACCATACCCTACCAGTACGGGGGTCTCGTTGCCCGGTCAGCGAGCCTGAGGGGGGCCAGGTTGGCCCCCCCTTGCGGGGGTGCGAGGGCAACGCCCCCGACCCGATCAATATATATATATATATATAAGCCATTTTGTGTTTTAATAGGTGTAGCTAGATATATGTATTTTAATACTGGGTGTAGTTAGATTAGTTGAATCAAGAGATATCGACGAAATATCGACGATACCGATCGATATCCGGGATTTTTTCTACTGAATTCAGTCATTTTTGACTGATATGAGCCGATATGGCGATATATCGCCGATATCCCTGTAAAAGGAGATACTCGGTAATATTAAAATCCCTAGCCTATCGAAACCGATATATCAGCGATATATCGCCGATATATCGTGGATACGACCTTCCATGGTTGAGAATCACTTGACCTTGAGTGGTTTTTGGCCAAAATTTCCCAGTTTTCATTGCCACTCTTCTTATAAAGCATGTTGGCTGCAACCTTGGAGTCGACGATGTTCATCAGCTAGCTCATCACCATAAATGATTATCTTATGTAAGGATGTATTCCATGAATATCTTGAATGCGTGGGACTATATGGCATGATAATGAGCTCCAATTAATGCGTTGAAAGTGCTTTGAATTAAGCTGTGTAGTAGAGAACATTGGCTTCGCATCGGCAGGGTCACTGACTAAGGATTAATCGACAATTGTTGGGCAACTAATCGGATTTAGTCGACCATTAGTCAATTTTGAATTCTTAGTTATTTTCAATATACAAGTCATTTTATACATATATTCTTATATATTTGTATAGATTTGGACATTTTCTGTACTATCATAATGAAGTAAAAGAATTAATTGACTTTAAATATAACCTTAAGCTTATTAGAATAAGTTTAAATGGCGAAGCCTTCTCCCACTATAAGTAAGGTCGGCTACATGGATTCTCGCTCAAATCCATGTTGAAAGATTCGACTATTTTTTACGATGGTTGTCGACTACCTAACGCAATCCCTACAAGAGGGGATTTGAACCCTGGTCTTTTGGGTGGTAGGCACAATAGAATAAGTTTGCTTTTAAAAAAGCAAAAAATAAAAAAAATAAAAAACTTTAAAAATTAAAAGCTATATGTAAAAGTCAACTGAGTAGTCGGTTGACTAGACTAACTAGTCGGCATGATTAGTTGGGTTGATCGACTAATGGACGACTAGGCCTAGTCAAGCCGGCTACCCTCCCTGACTCGACTAGTTGGCCGACTTTTACAACAGAAATTGCTGACGAGGTAGTGTGTGTGTGTATGGTGTTGTTAAAAATGGTGGTTTAAAAGACCATATAGTAATGGTGGAGTTAATCAAGTAGTGGTCATAGTGGTGATCATATATGTATAACAATATAAGATTATACATACTATACATGAATTTTCTACTTAAAATATTAAAAATACATAATTGAATAATTTTAAATAATTATCCGAATACAATTAATTCTATATTGAGGCCCCGTCTTAGTTAATATCAAATATCGACTTTGCAACATTGATGATGAATACCCAAACCATCTTCAAATAATCATTGATTACAAACATGAAATATTCCTCACCTCTAAGGAGGGAACATGGAAGGAGCCACAACTTTCAACATGAATGTAAGCAAGCTTCCGTTCATCTTATGAACTATTTTACTGAATTGCTTCTTTTGTTATTTATGAAAACACAATGCTTATAGAACTCGAGCTCGGATACTTTAAAATCTTTGAGAAGCCCTTTTTTAACCGAGGATGTTCATCCCTTGCTGACTCATATGCCCGAATTGTATGTACCACAATTAGATTGGGATATCACGATTGGGGATACCACTCTAGTAGAATTGCTACCCCTTTAGAGCATAAAAGTTATGCTATTTGATACCATTGATGAGGAGTATCTCTTCTTTGACCACATGTGGAGGTCCTCGTACAATGTTGGAGTTTTGTCCATTAGAGTCCAAGACTCCACATGATATAGTAATCTTTTTCAAATGTAAAACATGGTGAACTTCTGAAATTGTTCTCACCATCCCGCTATACATCTTGATTTTTTCAGAAAAATTTGGCACAATAAGCCATAAGGACATTTCCACCATTGATGTTCTCAAGGTAGAGAACTATATGATCGGAATAACCTGATTCACTAAGACATCATCCATAAAATATATTTCATCGTAGATAATCATCATATGAATCATATCCTTCTCGAACCACTACAGTGACCACGGTATTTTCTTTCTTTTCAGGCAAAATTCCTCTTTCAACATCCATATTCTTTGCAATAGTTATAAATTTTCTTAGGATAAATTTTATTTGATTTTGATTTTGACTTTCCATTTTTTCCACTACATCTCAAATGCGTCATAGTTTTTCTCATGGGTTGTCATCAAACCCAAGCCCACATGTCTGCACGATTTGTACAAATCATGCGGCAAAGTTCCAAGTATGAAGACTCGACTGAATTTCTTCAAGGGTAAACTCTTCGCCACCGACTATGAATGACTGAAAGAAGTTTTCAATTGACGATGAGAGCAAAACCAAGAATATCAAAGTAACAACCTCATCATCTATTTTACCTATATATTTTTCAAATTTAGAAGCAACACATTTAAGCAATCTACAATAATAACAACAAAGCCTTTTCCCACATTAAGTAGGGTCAGCTACATGGATTCTTTGCCTTCATTCAGATCTATCTTGGGTCATTCTTGGGTTTTGCTCCAAATAACTAAGATCCCTTCGGATGGTTTCATTCCAACACTTCGTGGGCCTTCCTCGCCCTCTCATACAGCTCAACATCCAAATCTCGCATCCTCTAACTGGTGTGTCAGCCAACCTCCTTTACAAATGACCAAACCATCTTAAACGATTTTATCTTATTTTATCCTCTATCGGAGCTACACCAACTTTCCTTCTGATCATATCATTCTGAATATGATCTTTTCGTGTATGATCGCACATTCACCTTAGCATTTTCATTTCTGCTACTGTCATTCTTTGCACATGTCCATGTCGAGGTTAGGAAAACGATATGTGTATACGTTCGGACATGTCACTGAACAAGAATTAAGTGGTATACGGGGGCTTATGCATGGTATGAGGTTCTACGCGGTTTCCTAATTTTTATTTAAAAATAAATAAATATATACAAAAGTGACTACAACTAAACTAAATTTATGTATAAATGTTGTCCGACAGAAGATTTAAGAAAAAATGACTTTCATATAGAGCTCAAAAAGTCTCTATCAATCAAATATCAATATTTTAATGGAAAAGTTAGCACACATAATAATTACACAGTGAAGATACACAACTTAAACATAACATACGCATTTTAATGATACACAATTCATAAAAATAGCTTCATTGTTTACATTTCAAGTTCACACTTCACTTCACAGTAAACAAACATCAACAATAATACACATTTCATGCACATTTCACGCATTTCAGAACAATATCATGAAATAAGTGGCTCAAAAAATCACACGTAAAAAATAACAAGAAATAAGTGGAAAAGGGTTCTAGGGTTACCTGGTGGAGGTTAGACAGAGTTGGGAGGCGAAGGACCTTTATACAGAGGCACTGTGAGGCGGAGGCGCTTCGGCCTTGGAGGCGGAACAATGTCGCTCGGAGGCGAAGATGCGTCGTTCGGAGATAGAGATGGGTCGCTCGGAGGTGGAGATGCTTCCAGGTGGTAGTAGAGGCAGAGGTTAGAGGAGGCATGGGAGGTGGAGATGCTTCCAGGTGGTAGTAGAGGCAGAGGTTAGAGGAACTGTGCTATATTGGGATTCTTTTCTCGCTGAAGAGACATCGCACGAGCTGGAATCGGGTTAGCTCTAAACCCAATCGTAGCTGGATCTTAAGATTCGGATCTGATTTACCCTCCTTAAACTTAAGCAATTAATAGAGGGCATATGCAATGCTCATAAGCGCAATGGGCACATGCTTGAGGGCATCAGGAAAGCAATGCGCTGAAGGTGCCGCACACACATATGCGGTCGATTTCATGAACATTGGTTTATGGTTCACATGCCAACATTCAAATCCATAGAGCATAACATGTCTCATGACTATTTTGTGATATTTTCTTTTGATTTTTAAAGGAATTTTCTTATTATAAAGAACAATAGCGGTACTCTCCACTTTAGCCAACTTGCATTTATTTTATGAGTAACATCTCTATCGATTTCATTGTTACAAAATAGATTCCAAGTATCTAAAAGCAAGGCCCTAAATGTTGACTTTGGTCACCATTTCGGTATTGACCAAAATAGAATTTCGGTGGAATTTCGAACAGAATTTCGATCATTTTTTGTACTAGGACCCCCATATTTCGGTCATTTCGGTAGAATTTCGATTTCGACTGGATATCGATATTCGACATATTCGATTGAATTTCGCTGAAATTTGAGGCCATGTCTAAAAAAATCTTTTTTCTGAAGGTCATCGTCTCTAATCTACACCATGATTCCTTTACCATGCTTCCATCAAATGTGCACTCAGTATATACAGTAATCAGTCTTAACCCTACTTATACGGAATCATTCAGTCTCTAAGGCATGTCTCCAGATCTCATGCTTCTTATCTATTCTATCTCTAGTCTTATCAATTAATACAATATCATCGACGAACAACATACACTAGGATATCCCATCCTGAATGTGACTAGTCAACTTGTCCATAATCAAAGATATTTAAGCAATTTGATGTTTTTTTCAAAGGAGTATTTTGCATAAAAAGGGACAACAATTGTTGCTTCAATAACAACTAGGAGGGAGAATAATTGTTGCTTCAATAACAACTTGTTAATTAGAGACTTCGTCATGCAAGAACTCTCAAGTCTCACTATAGACACACACGATTCTTCTCATCTACAACCTAAAAGGCCAGGGTTCAAATGCCCCCTTGTAGGGGTTGCGTCAGGTGGTCGACGGTCAATGTAAAAAATAATCGAATCATTCAACATGAATTTGAGCAAGAATCCATGTAGCCGACCCTTTATAGTGGGAGAAAGCTTCATCATTTTTTTACAACCTCTGAATGATACATCTGCTACACACAACATCATCTTCGAGTATGACTTTCCTTCATGCATCAACACCTTTGATGGATCCAATGCCTTCACACTCTCGTTTTGTCCGATAATACCAGGATGGCCCATTGCTTGAGAAGGACACACATCTTGACCTGCCAGAGGCTGAAGATGTTACTCCCGATGAACCCCTTTAGATTATGATATCGTTTCCTCCTTGATTCAGATGAACTCAAAATCTATTTTATCTGTTTATTAATTGTATCAAAAGTAGAATTAGATCAAACATTTAAACAACATGTGGGAAACAATCGTGACATAGGATTTATGAGGTTCGCCATCAACTAGCTAGTAGCTACTCGTCGACAACATCGGCAGATCTCTCTCCTGCATAGTGGTAGACCAATGTTACAAAGAATGAAGAATGGTGGTTGCTTGGGATGCCAGGTTTTGCTCGCTAGCGATGCAAGGGAGGTCACACAACATACCTTGCAATGTATCAAATTGGGAAAACATGTTAGGATTCAAGGAAGCTCAATAGTTACAGCTTATGCCACCTCTTAGAGCTCATGTCAGTTACCAATTTACGACTTACGGGAAGTTGGTGATATTTTGTGATATTTTCCTTTGATTTTAAAAGAATTTTCTTATTACAAAGAACAATAAAGGTACTCTCCACCTTAGCCAACTTGCTTTTATTTTATGAGTAACATCTCTATCGATTTCATTGTTGCAAAATAGGTTCCAAGTATCTAAAAGAATCTTTCTTTTGAATGTTTTCGTCTCTAATCTACACCATGATTCGTTCACCAATGCTTCCATCAAATGTACACTCAATATATATAGTAATCAGTCTTAACCCTACTTATACGGAATCATTCAGTCTCTAAGGCATGTCTCCAAATCTCATGCTTCTTATCTATTCCATCTTTAGTCTTATCAATTAATACAATATCATTGGTGAACAACATACACTAGGACATCCCATCCTGAATGTGACTAGTCAACTTGTCCATAATCAAAGATATTTAAGCAATTTGATGTTTTTTTCAACGGAGTATTTTGCATAAAAAGGGACAACAATTGTTGCTTCAATAACAACTAGGAGGGAGAATAATTGCAGCTTCAATAACAACTTGTTAATTAGAGATTTCGTCATGCGAGGACTCTCAAGTCTCACTATAGACACACACGATTCTTCTCATCTACAACCTAAAAGACCAGGGTTCAAATGCCCCCTTGTGGGGGTTGCGTTAGGTAGTCGACAATCAGTGTAAAAAATAATCGAATCATTCAACATGAATTTGAGCAAGAATCCATGTAGTCGACCCTACTTATAGTGAGAGAAAGCTTCGTCATTTTTTTACAACCTCTGAATGATACATCTGCTACACACAACATCATCTTCGAGTGTGCCTTTCCTTCATGCATCAACACCTTTGATAGATCCAATGCCTTCACACTCCTGTTTTGTCCGATAATACCAGGATGGCTCATATGAGAAGGGCACACATCTTGACGTGCCAGAGGCTGAAGATGTTACTCCCGATGAACCCCTTTAGATTATGATATCATTTCCTTCTTTCTTCAGATGAATGCAAAATCTATTTTATTTGTTTATTAATTGTATCAGAAGTAGAATTGGATCAAACATTTAAACAAGCACGTGGGAAAAATGTGACATAGGATTTATGAGGTTCGCGATCAACTAGCTAGTAGCTACTCCTTGACAATATCGACAGATCTCTCTCTTGCATAGTGGTAGACCAGTGTTACAAAGAATGAAGAATAGTGGATGCTTGGGATGCCAGGCTTTGCTCTCTAGCGATGCAGGGGAGGTCACACAACATACCTTGCAATGGATCAAATTGGGAAAACATGTTAGGATTCAAGGAAGCTCAAGAGTTACAACTTATGCTACCTTGTAAAGCTCATATCAGTTACCAATTTACCACTTAACGGAAGTTGGTTAATCTAGCTTATATTACAGATTCTTTTTGAAATAAAGACCGATCCCAAGTTGGGAACCACCTCTAATATATTACACAAAACATAAAGGAAAAGTTACGTTACATGAGTCCAAGCTTGAACCAACGCCTTATAATATTCCAAAACATTCTCAGAATATAATGATTGACCACGGAAGATGCATTCATTCCTGTCACACCATATTGCCCACAAAACTTCATGAATGGAGCCCTAGAATCTAGTTGAGCTGCCCACATCAAGCCAAGAAATGCCTGATTTCCTCCAAATCTCACCCGAATGAGCACATGTGAAGAAAATATGGTTCATGTCTTCTATCTCCTCTCCACACCTATCACAAATGATGTCCTCGTGGTGCAATATCATGCCCCGACGCTCCTTGGAGAGAACCTTATTCTGCCTGGTCAACCACAAGAAGACCTTGATTCGCCTTGGAATCCTGCTTTTCCAAATAATTCTACTATCAACCATAACATCCTCTTCCGCAACCTCCTGATCCTCAATAAAGAAGCGATAAGCTTTTCACTGTGAAACCACCATCGTCCACATGAAATGATCTCTCCCACTAGCAGGCTCATCCAAATCAGCCAGTTCAGCATACAACCTCCAAAACTCCTCTAGTCTTGATCTGAAAGGTCAATAATAAAGGATGGGGTCCACAAGCCATTCTGCCAGATCTCATGAATTGATGCATCCCGGTCAGTCGCCAAAGCTAGCAGTCTCGGAAAAATGATCACCTAGGATGCCATTGCCTCTCCAATTATCAAACCAAGATCTAAACACCTTGCCGTTACCAATCATCAACCACAACCTTGCCTCCATCTTTGGTAAAATCCTGGTATTGCCCTGCCACAAAGGAGAGGGAACCCGTATGTGACACACCTCTAGCGAGCCCTGAATGCCATAAATCCTCCTCAGGAGTCTGCAAACCAGATCTTCAGATCGCCCCCATAACCTTACCACCCACTTTGCTAGTAGAGCCTTATTCACCTCCTCGACACTCAAAACTCCCAAACCACCGTTCTTTCTTGCTGCGATGATCCTACTCCACGAGATCAAGTGAATATCCCTTTTCTTCTGCTTGCCATCCGACTAAAAGTATCTCCTCATTAGTGCATTCATTCTATTACGAACACCCACCTGTAGCAGTCTCGTAGAGCAGAAAAATCTGGGAATAGCTGACAATGCATGCTTCAGAAGAATCAACTTGCCACCTCTAGACGGGGTTGTGGCCTTCCAACCCTCCATCTTCCCCTCCAATCTATCCAGAATCAGTTTCCAATCTGTTGCCTTCATCCTACCCATAACAAGGGGTAGGCCCATTCGCTTGCCCCCTTTGATTTGAGCATGCCCGACTAGAATCTGAAAAAGCTCTTTTCCCACCCAGCTTAATATACTCTAGCAGTGATTTCTACAGCTAGATTTTGATACCTACAAATATCAATATATAAAAGTGACGTTATAAAATTGAGAAATGTCATAATTGACAAAGACCCCATCGGACATCTCAATACCTCAGCAATACACTGCCCTTCTTGCTGCGAGGAGCCGAAAGGCAACACAATGGATTTCTCCCTGTTAACCTGCAGCCTAGAGATGTCGCCAAATATATCCATGACTTGGGATGCACGTCCGAACTGCTTTAAATCACCTCTTAAGAAGATCACCATGTCATCATCTTGTAACACAGAAACCGAAATGTCTCCACTACTATATCCAGACCACCAATTCCCCTCTAACTCCAACTTCATCATAACAACCAAAGCGTCCTTTACAATGACAAAAAAGAGAGGAGCAAGCAAGTATCCCTGCCTAACCCCCGTTGTGGTTGAAAGAAACCACCCTCCGGTCTACCATTAATCAACACCAAGTAGGATGTCGTAGTGATGCATCTCTTCATCCATGCAATCCACACTTAAGGGAACCCCCTCTTCTCCAAAGGTAGTCAGAGAAGATGCCAATCCACACAGTTATAAGCTTTCAAGAAATCAATCTTACATATAACGCCACTGCTTTTTGATCTTTTCCAGTCCACGACCATTTCTATGCTAGAACCAATCCATCTACCATTAGCCTGTCAGGGACAAAGGCCGTCTGCATAGGCGAGATAATATCCGGGAGGCACCGTTTTAAGACGATTCGCCAAGATCTTTGCAATAATGAGGTAACAAGCATTGGATAATGCAACCGGTCTAAAACCCTCCACCCTACTCAACACCTCCCGCTTCAGGAAAAGAAAAATCAGGGCTTTATTCAGTTTTTCAAATCCCCGATTATCTTTTCTAAACTCATGCAGAATCGCCAACAAATGTCCACCACCTTCCAAAATTCTTTATAGAAAAGGACCAAAACTATCGGGACCAGGAGATCCATCAGCATTCAAGTGAAGCACTGCTTCTTTGGTCTATGTAAATTGACAATAATTAATAACACATAACAGTTCAACTAAAAAACCCGGACATACATGTAAAGCTTATATCAAAATCACAGTCAAATCAAGCCACAAGCCAAGAATCATGGGAGATATAGAAGATAAGAGCAAGAAGGAGCAAAACAGAAGCAACAAAGTGAAGATAAAAGTAAGACTTATCAAAGAAGAAATCAGCGTGTAGAAAAAAACCCACCTTCAATGTTGGAGCAACTTTTGGTGTCTTTAAATCTCAAGAATGCCAATATTAGCAGCATGCCTCCTTTGCGTATATCACCAAGTGATCAGCATGCCTATGAATATGTCGCTAGCATCTAGGGATGAGTGCACTCGATAATAACGATATGAGAGAAACTGGGGAAATGTCATGTGCCGCATCTGAATGCATGCAATTTATAATTTATAAGTACCTCATATGAATCTTGAGTAGTAAATGCTACGAAAGATGGTGAAATACAACTTTAAAAGGTGATAACATGTTTATGGTTTCTCATACGTACAAGTAAGATTGAATGTTGCTTTTGGTTGATAGAATTTGTATTTAAATATCGGTCATATGTAATGTGCAGCTGGTACTGACTATGTGGTAAATGCAGGATTGTCTCAAACGTTGTATTAATTTGATAAACAAAGGCGCCTCTGTATTCTTCTTTCCAGAGGGAACACGCAGCAAGGATGGAATGTTGGGTTCCTTTAAGGTTAATGCTTATTTCATGCAAAGCTATTTTTCACCCATTTATTATGCTTTTTTGACTAATTTTTTTGTGGGATCGTCATTTTTATTCTAGCATTGCATTTATATTTGCAGAAAGGTGCATTCAGTGTTGCTGCAAAAAGTGGTGTTCCTGTGGTGCCAATTACACTTTTAGGAACTGGTGAACTCATGCCAGCAGGCATGGAACTCTTTCTGAATCAGGGCTATGTGAAAGTTGTAGTTCACAAACCTTTAGAAGGAAAAGATGCTGATAAGTTATGTGATGAATCAAGGAATGCAATTGCAAATACACTTCTCCTTCATGGCTATGGAGTGCATACCAGTGCATGAAAGGGTGTTCAACCTGTTAAAGGTACTTGATAGCTATTTATTACATTTTTTGATATCTTTGGAGCTGCCTCTCTTTCTCTCTCTATATATAATGTACATGGAGGGTTACATATGATTGTGGTCAATTTGTGCCATATGGTTGTGTCTTGAGGTCGTGCTGATTGGAGGCTTCTGATCGACACCGACCACCCACGTGGAGATGAAAATAGGGAGGAAAAAGTTGCAACTGTGTCTTGAGGTCTTGGAGGAGCAGTCTTAGGCCGGAGTCACCGACGCGGCAAAGACAAGGAGGCAAAGAATCGAACGGATGCCGGAGGCAATTAGGGACCGTGGGATGCACCATGAGCCTTGGAACTCGAGGAGTCAGCGAGATTCGAAGCGAATTTGGCAGAGGTGAAAGGAGACAACCCTAAATCGATCGCCAAATCCTTGAATGCGCTCCTTTTTGTCACCTTGCGTGATGCTTCGATGTCAGGGTGCCTCAAGAACCCGATTTTAAGTGGGACGGATGCGGGTTCGACTAACCTGATAACCAGTTGCGGGTCACAGACTCCCTTTATGTGCCTGATTACCAGTTTCTCTCAAAGGTTGAGGGAGACCCACTTTCTAGACATGGCTAAACTTACTAGGCCGACTACAGGTCAAAGCCGATCCCCTTGGCAGTTTTCCCGTTGTGAGGGATTCGATTCTCCCCTCTTCAGGTCGCGGTGGTTTACTTCTTTTGAGATGGCTATCTCGATCACCTATGTTGGTAATGATGCAAGCGAGGGGCCTGTCTCCCTCAGCTCGCGATAGATCTCCGGGGAAGAAGGTTGGTGTGGCGGGGGTTTTGGAGGAACCTCGGACTAGTAGAACCTGTGACAAGGAGGATAAGGAAGTAGGGGATCTCGAGCCCGTGATGGGGCCAAACTGGCAGAAGCGTATGACACTGAAGCATCACCGACAGAAAAAAGGAAGGGGACAACTAATCGAAAGGGATTTTGTGGGCATCTACAGGAGGAGAAATTCGCTCAAGAAACTATGCATGAAGGGCAACAAATGAAGTTTTTCTCGTGAAAGCATTTACGTACTGATGCTTGTGAGTGAGAACCACTGCAGGATGAACTTAACCTGCTGATAGGTAACTGAGCATTGTCGGGGGGGGGGGGTGCGGTAGCATTAGTGATACACCTCAGAGAGCGGAAATGACTAAGCAATGATGACAAAGAATCAGGAGAAAATAACTCGCAAGATCAGAAGGAGGATCACATGCAGGGCGAACCTAATTTGGCAGAAGGGAGCTCAGAAAATGTGGCATTCAGAAATCGGTTGCCCATATAGTAGGAGTGAATGTTGTGGGGGTGCGATCAGTTCTCTGATGGCTACATGGAAGGTAGAAGTGGTCTGCTTACAGGAAACTAAGATTGTGTCGTAGGAGTCAGTGATATGGATATCCGTTGCTGGACCCCATCTCAGTGAGTTCAGATCTGTGCTAGTTAGTGGAAGTTCTGAAGGGATCTTAGTTGCATGGATTGGTGAATTATTCTCCTTAATTGATGAGGTCATGCTACTTCATTCGGTTACAATGGTTCTTACAAACAGGAGGGAGCAATCTCGCTTTATGGTCACCTCAGTTTATGACATTGCGAGAGCTTCATCGAATACAACCTTGTGGGAGGAGCTGCGGAATATTAGAAGCAACCTTCCTGAGGAGGCTTGGTTTTGTGTGTGGTGATTTCAATGTCACTTTGTTTGTAGAGGATAAACCAAGAGACATATATGCGCAGGATCCTGGTTCTGTCCTCTTTGTGGATGTGGTGGGGGAGCTAGCATTGGAGATCGTTGATGCAACTAACTGCAAGTAGATGTTAGGAACTCTTTATCTTAGTCGCACATTGACCGCTTTCTGATGTCTGTTGAGGCATTGGAGAAGTATAACTTGGTGGAGGTTACATCCCTTCCAGATCGAGATCAGACCATACACCATTATGCCTAGATACATGTAGTGGGAGAGGAGCCTCATCTTATTTCAGATTTGAGCGTTGTGGGATGATGAAAGATGGTTTCTACGAAATGGTCGTCTCCTTCTGGACTGACCTAGAGGTGGTGGGTCCAATTGCTGTTCAGCTCGCCTTAAAGCTCACTGTTCTTCATCAGCGGTTGATGGGGTTTAGGAAGGACTCTCGTACAGGGTGGGAGATGAGGAGGAGTGAAACCTAGGAGGAGATAGCAAGGCTAGACAAGTTGGAAGATTATAGGGAACTGGACGAGGAAGAGTTGGTGAGCATGGGGTTGTGCAGAAGGTACTTGAGGAGGAAGATGGAGCTGGAGTGGAGACAAAGATTGCGTTAGAAGTGGCTGAAGGAAGGGGATGCTAACATTAAATACTTCCATGCGGTGGCGAATGGACGACGACGGAGGAACATGATCCACTCTGTTGAAATTGGGGTGGGGATTAGTGGGGAGTAGGGGGTGGTTATGGGTTATTTCAGGAACATGAGCAGGCAGTCGCCACATGGTGGCTTTAAGTGACAGAGGCTTGGGGTGAATCACATCTCTTCACAGGAATTTGAATCTTTGATAAGACCCTTTACTATGCATGAGGTGAGGGAGGAAATTTTTGGCTTAAATGCGGATGGTTTCCCTAGATCAGATGGTTTCCTAATCTTTTTCTTCAGGGGGTTCTGGGTGGTGATTAGTAAGAGGCGGCAGCAGAATTTGCAGGGGGAACTATGCATTTGAGAGGCTTAAGTCCATTTTCTTTCTTCCCAAGAGGGATGTTGCCACAAGAATCGAGGCTTACTGCCTGATTGCTCCTTCAAACATTGTTTTCTTGATTGTGGCAAATGCTTTGATGAATCGGCTGCAGGGGGTGCTTTGCAGAATTATGTCACCAGTATAAAGTGTTTTTTACCCAGCAGACAACTCATGGACAGTGTGGTCTTGGAGTAGGAGATTGTTGCAGATTGGCACAACCAAAAGACGAAAAGTGTTCTATGGAAGGTGGATTTCTCCAAAGCATATGATTGCGTGACACTTCATTTGGGCATCACTTTACAGACGTGGTTTCCTGGACGATTGGATAACATGGATGGAGAGATGCATTACGATTGTTGGAGTATATGCGTCACTTGTGTAGATGGATAATTGGATTACTCTAGGGCCCAATTACCACATCCACATGTTTAGTCCCGCATCTATTGTTGGTGGGACTTGGAGACTTAGTGGAGGCTATATAAGAAGCCCACACCTCCTGTAATAGATGAGAAAATTCAATGAACACATCAACCCTTTGAGGCACTCTCATGTGGTTTCATCCCGCTACTCAGGGACTAGGGTTCCGTGTAAAAATCATAGTGTTCTTTTATGTTCCTATTCTTTCTCTTATTACCTTCCACATTCTCATTTTCTAATATGGTATTAGAGCGGGTTCGATTCTCGAGGAATTATTTTATGTTTTTTATTTACTCGAGATTTGATTCTTGATTTTTCTTGGGGATTCATTCTTGTGGATTATTATTATTCTTATATATGATTTGGTCAAGATCAAGAAAAGTTCTATGGTTTTCTTGAACCCTAATTATCAGGCATCATCAGAAATGCAAGAAGATTCGATTGTGGTTGTTTGTTCTTGATTCAACAACTTACCCATTCTCATGATCATTCTCCAGTTCTAGGGTTCAATCTTTGGAACCCTAGTTCTCCAGACTGCATGCAATCAGGCCTTGCAGCCCTTGCTCTTAACATGATCGACGATGACAAAGTATACCTCGCAGATCCTTGTGCAGGAGGAGACCTCGATAGGGCACATCAACGTTGGTCTTCCTCTCCATGCGAGATCGATAGGAGGAGAGAGAACTAGCATAAGCCGAGCCATGTCAACGTGGATGTGGCGAGATTTTCCTCTTCATTTGCACCTTCCTCCTCGAATCCAGACACATCTTTGCCATCAACTTCGAGCTCCTTGTCAGTGTCCGATCTCCAAGCGGAGCCCTCATGCGAATCGCTAGCATCTACATGCACGCTCCCTTCCTCTCACTGCTCGACTTTCTTCTTCATGTTGGCATCATCGGATCATACGAGCACCTCCTTTCGAAGGCTGTAGGCGTAAGGAGTCCCATTGGGGGAGGCGATACTTGCCTTCTGTAGCTGTTGCCAATGCAAAGTCCCTATGGTCCTCCTCCTCGCACGATGCTCTAGCATCGCCTCAGCGCACACCTGGGTGCCTTCTCCAGGCAATCTCCGAAGAAGGCGGTATCAACGATTCTAGGTGATGCAAACTCCTACTGCCAGATCTCTTGCCACATCTCGGAGCGGTGGTGGATCGAGCTCCTCTAAGTTGTATTTGGGCCAAGAAGATCTTTTTTTAGAAAATGGCAAGCGTGCCAAAAAATGAAGAAAAAAGGCGTACGCAAAAGAAAAAAACGATTTAAAAAAATTTGGAGAAGAAAAGTTAGAAAAAATGATGAACAACTTAAAAAAGGAGAATAGCCGAAAAAAAGAGGAGAAACGACTAAAGAAAAAATGATTTGTGCAAAAACTGAAGAAAAAATTTGATTAAAGTTTTTGTTTTCCCCCATCTTCATGTCTTCTCCCAACTTGATCGATGTTTGTTATTCCAATGAGTATGGGAGAAAGGGGGAGTATTGTGTAGAGTTCTACATGTCAGATTTTCAAATTCTTCATATTCCAGACCAGCCAAATTTCAGAATCTACAGATGTTCAGATTCAAACTCGACGTTCAGATTGGTTCCGAGTCTTCAGTATGCTGCGCACATGTTTGCGATCATCAGTTTGTGTGGTCCCCATCTTTGTTTTGGTCGACTCAGGGTTTTCATGCGATCCATAGGAAATCCAGAGTAGAGATCTCATTCTCTATGCCATTGTGGGCTAGGGTTTTCATGTGGTTTCATAGGGACTCCAGAGTAAAGATCCATTCTATGAGCCAGTATAGGAGAGAACCAATTCTCTGACGAGGAGACTTTCAGACTCCATTCTCCAGTAACCATAGACTCCAACGAGGATGTTTTCACAGTCTTTTCAGTTCGACCCTTCAGAGATGGAGTAGTTGTCCACATGATGCACATTCTTCTACATGTGGTGGGCCCGAGTACTCTGACGATGAGACTCACTCAGTTTCATTGACTCTGACAGATGCAGTACATAGCACATGTTCTCCGATGAGGAGACCCAGTTTGACTCACACTCCTACTCTGTTTGATGCAAAAATAAGATTCGGCGACTGTGAAAATAAAATTATTGAACGGTGGAATTATTTAGTAGAAGAAGTTGGAGGGGTTGAGAAGAGAAGCACGCCGGTTGCGCGAGATTCGAGGAGGAAGAAACGCGTAGATCGCACGGGAGAAAGAGAGAGACGAGAGAGGAGATAAAATCTCAACTTTAATATCAATTGAACTGCTTAACACAATAGCCTATCATCCCTTTATATAGGAGGGATGAGATTACAAAAATAGAAACTCAAATTCAAATTCAAACTAACTACCCTAATTTAACTCTAACCGACTAATTACGAAATTCAAATCTTTAACTAATTAATTGAGATCACAGGCGATCTCATTTATTTAATTAAAATTGCGACGACTCAAATAAACGTAAATAAAATTAACGGCTAAAAAGTAGAGAAAAATGTGGCCCTATTTATCCAGTTCACGCTGCATCAACTCTCCTCCACTTTGAAAAATTCGTCTCCCGACGAATTGCTGGATCTGCAGGCTTGGAGGTTGATAAATTTGATTCAGTATTCTCGATCATCCCATGAAAGAACTGGTGTGGAGAAAATGGCGGAATCCATGCGTGCGTGACGCGAGTGTTGGCGACGGGCTTCGTGACGGAAGAGCAGGTGGGGCGCACAGGCGGGCGCCCATCTGGGTTTCATCCCTCTGACATGGTGCTCGAAGAACTGACGGGGCATCTTCATGGCGATCATCTCGACCTTTGGAGAGTCCATAGCAAAGTAATAGCACAAGGAAAGTAGAGGAGGAGATGTGGCCAATGAATTAATCCATGGGGCCTTTAAATAGATGGAGCCCGTGATCCTAATCCTATTTGGATAAGGAGGCCTTCCATATTTCTCTCTTTCAGGCCTTCTTTTAAAATAATTCTGCTCCAGGGGGTTGGAATGCAAATTTCATACCCCGTCAATTAAACAAATCTCGTAAGAGGAGTTCTTGAATTTCCCCTTTGAATAAAAACTTTTGCATGGGGAAACTTTCTTGCAATTTTCCCAAATTAACTCCCAATCCCACTTTCCATGGGATTCAACTATCGTGGATACGGAGCCCTGTTAGGGTTCCTTTTTCCTTCAATTTGCGGTGACGACGTCGTCGCGGTGGGCGTTGCAGGCAGTGCGCATATCGCGCAGGAGGCGCACAGGCGGGCGGTGGCGGGGACTTCCGATGGAGGCGAGTGACCGTGGTGGCGACGCGCTGAGGGAGTCTCACGGTGATGGCACACGGTTGATACGCCGACGGTTGGCCGCGTTGACGAGGCTGGGGTTGGTCGGGGTTGTGCGCTACAAGGTGGTGCGGGGGCAACGGGATGAGGTCCTGGGGTTGCGGGTACATCGAGAGAAGCGACTTGGGGGTCGGGTGTAGAGAGTGGGGTGATTGGGGGTTCGGGTACAGTGGGCAGGGGCGACGGCAGTGGCGGGTCTTGAGGGGTAAGATGGTTTTGTAGCAGGGTTCGAGGGGTGGCGGGATGGTGGGGATGGCGAGGATGGTTGCTGGGGTGGCGGAAGGGGTTTCAGGGGTTGCACGTGGAGTTGGTAGCAGCGGTGGGGATGGAAAGGTGGGAGGGTTTTGCGGTGACGGTGGGGAGGGTGCATCGTTCAGGGGAGGGGCCAGGGGCGCGAGAGGTGTTGGCGATAGGGGTGGGGTAGGGGAGGTCCGTGAGAGGGCCGTGGATGGGTCGTAGGTCGTTTCCGGCGGTGTTTTGAAGTTTGAAGTTATCTGGACAGCAATCGGATCGACTTTGTTTTCTTCCGGAACGGGCTGGACAACGAATAAATCATTGGCGACAGCCTCTTTTTCCTCTGAAATGGGCTGGACAGCGGGCGTTTCGTCGTCTACGCTCTCTTTTTCTTGTTTTTCTTCATCAAAATCGGCTTCGGTGGTTGGAGACTTTGATTTGGCGGCGCATAGGGTCTCGAAGTCAGCCATCCAATCACGAAACTTTGACTGGAAATCAAGTAGTAGGCCCATCATCTCCTTGTTGTAAGCTTCTTCGGCTCGCCGTTTACGCTCCAACGAATGATGGTGTTTCGTCGCATGTCGGCGCGAATGTCTGGATGGATCGTCAGATCGTGAGGACGATCTGTAGGCCATGCTCTGATACCAATTGATGCAAAAATAAGACTCGGCGACAGTGAAAATAAAATTATTGAACAGTGGAATTATTTGGTAGAAGAAGTTGGAGGGGTTGAGAAGAGAAGCACGCCGGTTGCATGAGATTCGAGGAGGAAGAAACGCGTAGATCGCGTGGGAGAAAGAGAGAGACGAGAGAGGAGATAAAATCTCAACTTTAATATCAACTGAACTGCTTAACACAATAGCCTATCATCCCTTTATATAGGAGGGATGAGGTTATAAAAATAGAAACTCAAATTCAAATTCAAACTAATTATCCTAATTTGACTCTAGCCGATGAATTACGAAATTCAAATCTTTAACTAATTAATTGAGATCACAGGCGATCTCGTTTATTTAATTAAAATTGCGACGACTCAAATAAACGTAAATAAAATTAACGGCTAAAAAGTAGAGAAAAATGCGGCCCTATTTATCCAGTTCACGCTGCATCACTGTTGTTCCTCCCCACCTGCACGTCATGAGAAGAAACATCGTCGACAACAACCAACAGTTGTGTATGCATTGAGTTGATATTGTCTATAGTGTCTTGTATTGTGAGTTTGAGTGATTTCTTTCTATGTGCACAACCCAAGCATTGCATTCTCTAGCTTGAGGGGGAGTGTTGGAGTATATGTATCACTTGTATTGTTGGGTAATTGGATCCCTCCAGGGTCCAATAACCACATCCACCTGTTTAGTCTCATATCTAGTGTTGGTAGGACTTGGAGACTCAGTGGGGGCTATATAAGAAGCCCTACACCACCTGTAACATATGAGGAAGTTCAATGAACACATCAACCCTTTGAGGCATTTTTTGTGTTTTCATCCCGCTCCTCAAGGAGTAGGGTCCCACATAAAAATCCTGGTGTTCTTTCATGTTCTTATTCTTTTTCTCTGATTACGCTTTCCACATTCTCATTTTCTAACGACTACATCTTACGTAGTTCTGGTGAATGGACAACCAAAGGATGGGTATTTTCAACCGCAATAGGGGGTTCGTCAGGAGGTGTCCCTTGGCCCCTCTTCTCTTTGTTCTTGTGAGTGACACTTTGGCGACCATGATTGATCGCAAGGTGGTTAGAGGGCTGTGTCGCAACTACTTCAGGGAGGATATCTCTATCCCTATCCTTCAATATGCAGGTGACATGGTTCTCTTTGCAGAGGAGGGTTTAGAGAGTTGCAGAGGTCTCTCTACGATGCTTGATCTCTTTGAGGCGGTCTTCGGGTTGAGGCTTAACAGGGAGAAGTCAGAGCTCATCTCTTTCAACTTGGACGATGCCGAGTTTAAGCTATGTATGGGATGGCTTCAATCTCAGTGCATGGAATTATCGATACGATACCTGGAGGTGCTGCTGGTAGTTGGGCGGATTTAATTGTCTGACTGGTTACCAGTGATCGGGAGAATGGAGCAGAAGCTTGCAGGGTGGAAATCTACACGCCTGTCTAGAGGGGACATGATAGTGTTACTGTAATCAGTACTTTTAGCGGTCTCCATTTTTTCCCTGACATCTGGCTTATTGCCAGTTGGTGTCCGGAGGAGGATGGAGGGCGTCATGAGACACTTCTTTTGGTCTTCTTCTGGACATACTAATGAGTTGTCACTAGTGGATTGGAAGACTGTTACATGCTCGAAGGAGGACGGTGGTCTTGGAGTACGCAACTTGGAGGAGATGAACAAGGCATTGCTCAGTAAGTGGATTACTCGTAGGCTGTATCTAGGGAAGTTATAATAGTTTGGTGTGCTCGTTGATTCGGAAGATATACGGGTCTGGTTCCACGCTCCCTGGCCCCAGGGATTTGGGAAAGAACCCTTCCTACTTCTGACGAGGTGTTTACAATGTGGTGTAGGAGATCTGTCCTAAGATCAATTGTGGGGGATGGTACTTACTGGCTTTAGATTCTGGATGATAGCTAGAGTGAGAATGGGGTGCTTGGGGAGAGGTTCCCTTGTCTTTTGGTATGGGTTACTGATCTGAATTGTTCTGTGGAGGATGTTTGGGATAAACACTCTTCCCCCCACTTTAGATCAGATTTTTCTATTCAACGATTGGAGGAACTCCTGGTGTTGGCGGCGGAGTTGGATAGGGTGGAAGGGCCTATTGAGGGCAGGATCAATTAGAGTTGGTGTAACGGGAGCTTTTCGATTTGCAAGGCGTACATGGCGTTGGAGGGGGTACGTCGCGGTCTGTAGGAGCATATGGAGCTAGAAAATTCTTGCGAGGATAAAGGTCTTTCTGTGGTTGTTCAGAAAGAGACTTCTCATGGGTGGGGGCATGGAAGGACATATCGTTATCGATATCGTGTCGATATCGATATATCGATGATATATCGTCGATATATCGCCGATATATCGCTATATCTAGGAATCTTTCTGAAGAAAATGCATGAAATCGGATATATCGATATATCGATTTCGATATCGGTCCCATGTCGATATCGATATATCGGCGATATATCGCCGATATATCAGGATACGACCTTCCATGGGTGGGGGGCTTGCACGGTTTGTCCAAGTCGTTGATCCCACATGTTCGATGTCGGGTGGACATTGAAGAGGCAGATCACTTATTCTTCAGATGTGTGAGCTCTACGAAGGCTTGGAGCCTACTTGGCAATCAGACTATCTGCTATGGGGGTGCTTCAGATTTTGAGAGTCTATTGGCAAAAACTGGCATGGTATGGAGAAAGAAAGATCGGAGTGTGCCGCTTTGATTTAGTCAATTTGGGTGGCCATAAATGACGTCATCTTCCGCCAAGAGAGATTTTACGTTGAGAATGTTGTAGCACACTCTAGGGCATTAACTGTGAGTTTGCGACTTGGACAATGTTGTAATTTTTTAATCAAATGCATGGTTACATGCGTGAAATTATTTTTTGTGATCAATGGTAAAGTTTTTTTTTATGATGCAATCAGAAAGAAGGTGCAGCTCCGATCGAGGATAAGATGCGAGAAAATCGCTTAAGATGGTTTCATTATTTGCAAAGAAGGTCAGCTTATACACCAGTTAGGAGATGCGAATGTTGGGATGTTTAGCCGGCTAAGAGCAGGGATCGCCATATCGCGATATATCGTCGATATATCGGCGATATATCGGTATCGACAGGTCACCGATATATCGCCGATATGGACGATATCGGATATCGACAGGAGAAAATGCCTTGGTGGATACCGGGTTTCGGCGATATGCATCGATATATCGCCGATATATCGGCGATATATCGGTATCGACATTGTATCGAAACGATATCGATACCGATATTTCCTTCCTTGGCTAAGAGAGGGCGAGGATGGCCCAAAAAGTGTTGGAAAGAGACTATACGAAAGGATCTTAGTTTTTTGGATATAAGCTCGAGATTGACCCAAGATAGATTTGAATGGAAGCGAAGAATCTATGTAGCCGACCTTACTTAATTGTGGAAAAAGGCTTTGTTATTGTTGTTGTAATGGTACAGTTTTTGGGCACATACATATACGGTAGAAGACCAATTTTCTTCCAAAAAAATATATTAGTTTTTCTTGATTTAAGGGAGAGGGGTTCAAATGGTTATTTCTTGAATACCCAATTGACTCGGCCATGCCGGATGTGATGCTAAACCTAAAAGTATTTGGGAGCCACAAATTGCTTCCATCTTCCCTCGAGATGAACCACCCGTAAAGGGATGCAATGAAAAATCATTTCCCGAAGGAAACAAAGTCAACAATTTTGATTCTTGCCATGCTCACTTGGGAGACAGAGTAGGTAGATATTCTGATGCATCTGTCTGGTTGAGGGAAAAATACACCGATCCCTTGTTTTACTTCCCAAGAGCATTGATGGCTAGGGCGACTCTAATTTCATTTAGTGGTCTAGATTACTCAAATATATATGTTAGAAAATAAACATGCGGAAGCGTAAAATGGTAAAAAGATAAAGAACAAGAAAGAACAACGGGATTTAACGTGGAACCCTACTCCGTGAGGAGCGGGACGAAAATACGGGAGAAGCCCTCAAAGGGGCATGTTATGCATTGCACTTTTTCAATGGTTACAAGAGGTCTGGGGCTCCTTATATTGCCTCTCCAGAGCCTCCAAGTCCCACCACTGGTAGATGTGGGACAAACATATGGATAGGGTAAATGGATCTTCTCCAGGATCCATTTATCCTGCTACATCTCATATGACGCACAACCAAATACTCCAACACTCCCCCTCAAGTTGGAGCATGCAATGCTCAGCTTGGACAAACAGAAAGAAACTCAACTCAATGCTACAGGACACTACAGACAATATCAATTCAACGCGCACACTGTCGGCTGCTGTCGAGGACGTTGCATCTCATGCCGTGCAAGTGAGGAGGACGAACGAGCTAGAGTGTGAGTCTGCTGAATCTCCTCGTCGTAGAGCATGTGCTCTGAACTGCGCCTGTCAGAGTCACTGCAACTGGAAATGAGTCTTCTTGTCGGAGTACTCTGACAACTGCTCCATCTCTGAAAAGGGCCGAACTGAAAAGGCAATGGAAATGCGATCCTCGTCGGAGTCCACGGTCACTGGAGAATGGAGTTTGAAATAGTCTCCTCATTATAGAACTGGGTCTCTCCCATCTGGCACAGAGAATGGTACACTACTCTGGTGTCCCTATGATACCACATGAAAACCCTTGCCAACATGGCGCATGGAATGGTCATCTACTCAGGAGTCCCTATGGCTCACATGAAAACTCTGACCGAAAACAAGAATAATGATGGGGACCACGAACAAATGATGGCAAACATGTGGACATCTGAAAAGACCGCATACTCGTGCGTGTCTTAAACTAGAGACTCGGAAACTTCTGAACGTCGATTCTGAATAACTGAAGAACTGTAGAGTCTGGAATATATGGCTGGTTTGCATCTGACATCTGAATCTGCAACAGGTCATGTGACTCTACATAATACTCCCCCTTTCTTTCATACTTGTCGGAAAACATGGACGTCGACAAAGTTGGGAGAAGACAAGATAATGGGGTTATAAAACAAAAGAGCAATAAACCGTTCACACATTTGTCGACTTTTCAAATCATTCATTTTCAAATTTTTTTATAAGCCATTTGACATATTTTTTTATCAGCTTTTTATCATCATCATTTTTTTAAAGCCGCTCAATCCTCCCCTTTTTTTTCGGCTTTTCGCAAAATTGTTTTTTGAATTATGTACGGTTTTCTTTTCTTCTTTTTTTAATGTACGCACCTTTTTTTCAAACTTTTTTTTAAAAACAAAATCTCATGGTCTATTTTTGGACCTAAAAGTAAAAGCCTCCCTCCTTTCTCAACCGTCAGCCCACATGGGCATTTTACAAAAGAAATGATTTTTTTTAATGGGCAACCTTTAGGGTTTCTATTGGGAATCCTCTATGTAAAAGGCGTCGCCCTCCTTCGGGGCTTCTCTGATATGCGCTAGAGTTTCCCATGATGGGAACCCCCTCAACCATGCTGCCGCCTGGGGTTCGAAGAGGGCGCGCCGCTAGGGTTCCTGATGGGGCGCAAAGCTTCCTGGGATGCGAGGGAGGCGGAGCCATGTGGTTCTCGCCTGGGGGGGGGGCCTATGTAAGGGGCGACACCACGAGGAGATCGGACATCGCGAGGAGCGCCGCGATGGCGAGAAGGAATTTGCGCGCTGGAGAAGATCGCCCGCCACCTGCACCTGGAGGGTTGAGTTGTTGCTTGGGGTCTTCACATGCCGCCTGGATCTGGAGATCGCGCCTGTGGGATGCGATCTGGCGCTGCGCGACTCTGATGGATGTGATGAGAGGGAGAGACGCGAGATCAACAATAGGGCTCGACCGAGGAGGAGAATCACCTTGTTTGAGGAGAGCAGGTCGCCAAGGGAAGATGCACGACGCCTAGGGCTTCACAGTTGCGCGATCTTGCGCTAATAATCTGAGTGCCAAACCTCTTGAGCGAAGGGGTAGCGCTTGCAACAGGCGCTTCTATGTTGGAGTTCTGATGCGCACACCTGGAGCTTCGGCAGAAACAGGAGCATCGCCTGACATGATTGTCTGGGCTTGCGACTCGATTGGATTTGTTCCATCACCCTTGAAGAAGGGTGGTTTGAGAAGAAACTTGCCACACCGATAGATGATAATGACAGAAATTAGGGTTCCAATACAAAACCCTTACAAAACTTGAACAAACAAGAACAATTGAATCTCGAATAAAAATTAATGAAAATCATTATTTGAGAATCGAATCTGCTCTGATACCATGTTAGAAAATAAACATGCGGAAGCGTAACATGGTAAAAAGATAAAGAACAGGAAAGAACAACGGGATTTAACGTGGAACCCTACTCCGTGAGGAGCGGGATGAAACCATGGGAGAAGCCCTCAAAGGGGTATGCTATGCATTGCACTTTCTCAATGATTACAGGAGGTCTGGGGCCTCCTTATATAGCCTCTCCAGAGCTTCCAAGTCCCACCACTGGTAGATGCGGGACTAAACATATAGATGGGATAAATGGATCTTCTCCAGGATCCATTTACCCTTTGCTACAACTCATATGGTGCACAACCAAATACTCCAACAATATAGAAAATATACATTTTTTATTGGCTTGGAAGTCGAGTAAAACCAACTCTTCTCAGCGGTCTCAATATCGTGGGCAGATTCAGTTGCCTGATGTACAATTTGCGGTGTATAGAAAGAAGAGGGTCCAGAGTTGACCGATCACTATCTCCCAACTTGTCGCAGGGACCTACATAAACTGTGTGGTAGTTTGTTGGTATGCTTACCTGAACAACTCTTTTTTTGTTTTCTTTAAAAGAATCCTTTTTTGTTTTCTCCTCCATCGCAAAAGTGCCATTTAAAGGAGTATCTATCTCATATGGTTAACGTTAGAAAACAGAGAATGCGGAAGCATATCAGAATAATGATAAAGAAATATGAACAAGATGGGATTTACGCGGAACCCTACTCCGTAAGGAGCGGGATGAAACCACATGAGAATGTCTCAGAGGGCGCATGTGTTCATTCAGTTTTCTCAATGGACTACAAGGGTGTGGGGCTCTATATATAGCACCCACCGAGTCTCCACATCTCCAAACTGGTAGATGTGGGACTAAATTCTGGATGGGGTAAATGGATCCTGGAGGTATCCATTTACCCATCTGCAACTCATGGTCGCACAACTAAATACTCCAACACTCCCCCTCAAGTTGGAGAACACAATGCTCAGCTTGAACAAACAGAAAGAAGCTCAACTCACAATACACGACACTACAGACAATATCAACTCAACGCGCACAACTGTCGGCTGCTGTCGAGGACGCTGCTTCTCATGCTGTGCAGGTGAGGAGGACGAACGGGCTGGAGTGTGAGTCAACTGAATGTCCTCGTCGGAGAGCATGTGCTCTGAACTGCGCCTCTTAGAGTCACTGCAACTGAAATGAGTCTCCTTGTTGGAGAACTCTGGCCCGCCACAATAACGTGGACAACTGCTCCATCTCTGAAAAGGGCCAAACTAAAAAGGCTGTGAAAGTGTAATCCTCGTCGGAGTCCACGGTCGCTGGAGAATCGAGTCTGAAAAGTCTCCTCATCGAAGAATCGGGTCTCTCCCATCTGGCACAGAGGATGATACTTTTCTCTGGAGTCCCTATGATACCACATGAAAGCCCTTGCCAACACGGCATAGGGAATGTTTCTCTACTGTGGAGTCCCTATGGCTCACATGAACTGGCCGAAACATAATAATGATGGGGACCACGACAAAAGATGGAAAACATGTGCACATCTGAAAAAACTACATACTCGTGCATGTCTGAAACTGACTCGGAATCTGATGTCGGGTCTAACAAAATCTCTGTAGAGTCTGGAAATTGGCTGGTCTGGAGAATATCTAAATCCGACCTCTGAATCAAGGCCTGTGACTCTACACCATAATCCCACTTTCTCTCATACTTATCGGAAAATATAGACATCAACCAAGTTGGGAAAAGACAAGAAAATGGGGGTTAAACATGAATATTCTCACAAAATTTCTTGCGGCTTTTCTTCAAAAATATTTTTTATAAGCCGTCCATGATTACTTTTTTCGGCTTCCTTCTCTCCTTTTTTCGTGCTTTTTTTAAAACTTGCATATGACTTTTTTTGTATATATACACCTTTTGTCATTTTTTTTTGCAAATAATACCCCTTTTTTAATAACTCCCTCATTTTTTGAACACACCCTACAAAATTATTTTTTTAAACTCATGAGCCTGTTTTAGGGTTCCAATCGTGGGTCCCCCTTCGTATCCCCAAATGTTGGAAACTCATGCCTGGGGTGGCGTGAGGATTGGGACTCGCCGCGCGTTGACTAAGAGGAGAGGGAGCCCCACGATGACTTGTTAGTTTCCTTTGAATTTCTTTTCTGTGCTCAGTTCTTATCGTTGTATGTTATTACTTCTGATTGTCTTGCATATTTTCTCAGCAAATTCAGTTTTTATTTTATGAGAAGGATCCTTAAACTGAAAAACTTTTCCCAAGTAAATTGAGCAGGACATCTACATTGACTTCAGTCTTAGAATATAATTCATCTGCATAGCTAGCTATCATTTCCGCCAATTTCTTGTTAGAATCCATTATTTTCAACTCGATTCAGACTTGGGGACTAGATGGGTGTTTGTTTCCATTTCTTCCCTTGTTCAGAGCCTGGAACCGCTTCAAGTCAGAGCTTTATAATTTTGCGGATGAACCAAGGCGTTTTGAAAATTGCATGGCGATATTTGAAGTTTAAACATGCGACACATTGCATCTTAGAAGAGAAAGGGAAATTTATATCTGACAGTTCGTGGACCTATTTGTTGTACATATTTTCTTGGCAATACTGTGTATTTGTACTTTTTGCTTTGAGAAATAATCAGCACACCAATGATGTATATTGTGTTGCAAGTTGTAAATAAACAAGGCATTTGCATTAAACACCAAGTTACTTATCAGTCTTCAGATAATTCGCAGGAGCCTGACTGATCAAAATGCCAGATGTAGAGTTGGAAGGACGAACTCTCAACTGGACAATCGGGCAAATTTCGAAAGGGTCGGACCTTGCCTGGGAGGTTCAGACATTGCTCAGTTCAGGCTATGTTGTGGGAATCGAACTGCTACGAGGAAGGTCCAGACCAGTGTTCCGGCTGCAGCGTGCACGGGTTTGTTTTGTTGCATGGTTATTACAGAGTAACATTTCATGTGTATTGAATTCAGAGGGTTACTCCAGGAGTAAGCCATACAGGAATACTTTTTCCATACAGGTTTGAACATACATGTATTGAAATATGATATGTGAGAATATAGCTTAAAATATATTTATTTCAGCAGATATGAATACACATTTATTTGTCTTAATATCTGTATCCATATTCCAAATTTCTATAAAGGGATTTTTACATCATCATGACCTCCATAAACTTTCCACTACACCATAATATCTGACTTCACAATTACCCCATGCACTAGCATACTTTCCAACTCTTACACCATATGACCCTTGTGGTTTACTCTCATCCATTTGATTGTTGAAGTGACCAAGGATATGTCAAAAATGTGGTATTTACCCTTCAAGTTGATTAAATTTACCAAATAATACTCTCTTCTTCCTTCACCACCTCATCCCCTCTGCTCCTTGGCTAAAGATGGAGAGCGAGGGGTTGGCGATTCGGGATTGCAAACGCAAGGCGGTCGGCTCTTAAGCAGTTGGCAGTCATTGATCTAGGTTGGTGGAGGAGACTTGGAGCAATGGGCTCGAAGATGGATGTCAAGCATCAAGCATCATCAATTCAGGCCTGCGAACTCAGAGTGGTCTGTGGAGATGGAGCAGGTGTTCTATCGAGAAGCGGTGAAGTTGAGAAGGGAAAGGAAAAATGAAGAATGGGGAGCGGAGAAGGGAGGAGAGAGAGGGAGGGAAATAGCAACTGTGGAGTAAATTAAGTTATATTACTCTAACATCTGCAAGAAACACTCTCTAACTTTTCAAATTTGTGGTGTTCACTAACTCGTACAAAACTAGCATTTGCATGATTCAAAATAATCAAGTACAATTATACATAGAATGTTTACATACATATACACATGCAAACACATACATATTTAACATATTTACCTTTTTATGCATATATACGTAAGTAGATAGATCTTTATTCATTAATGTATATCTAGTATCTATGTCGATTAAAAGTCCAGATTAACAGTCTAACCAACCTCATCCTATATATCAGTTGATTAAGTTATTTTGGACAACTAACTCTTCCTTCAGTTGGCCATTGTCCCAATGGTTAAAAACTTGAATGTTAATCAACCAACAATTAACTGGGCAATTTAATCAGCTATGTCCTAGTCCATTCAACTAATTCCTCAAATTTCAGTCAATGTTCAATCAATTTGCTACTTTAGTCATTACTCAACTAATAAAAAAATATATAAATTACTAATTTCTCAAGAAAAAAACATTTGATTTCTATCTGAAATTTCCATCCAACTGCTTTAAAACTAGTGGGTTAATTGATAATAAGTTGACTAGTTGTGTTTCAATAGACTGTCTTGCATATTTTTTATATATTTTTTCAATTCGTTGTGGACATTGAATGGATCGAAAGAGAATCATTCACACAACAATCTTTAGTGATCATGTGAGCATCATATGCATGTTGATCGAGTATCGAGGGAGACCATCACTTTAGAGCTTTGGAAATCATTTATAAATAAACCATTGGTATGCGAAGCATATTGATCCAAATATTGGAGCCTCATATTTAGATTAGGAGTTCTCTTTCAAGTCTAATATCGTCCTCTCTCATCCTCTAGCACGACTGACACATATGTATTTTACATGGTATCAGAGACATGATGATCGACGATAGCCATTATCATCAACGTTGACATTGTCATCGATTGTTTTTATATCTCTCAAGGAACTTTAACTCCATCACTACTCTTCTCTCACTCAAAAAAAAACATAACGAGTCTTAGACAAGATAATTTCAACTGAAATAGGAAAAGTGCAAGTGCGTTCCTTAATGGTGCAAACTAAGGAATTCTGAGTTGAAAAATATACTTTGACATGTTATACATTAGTATTCACTCCATCCATCATCGATTAGTTGAGTAGGATCTTTCAAAAGTAGAGATCTTTGAAGTTATGGAAGATGAAAAAGCCTATATGGTACATGATAAGAAATAATTAGGACTCTCCAATGTGAACTATAAAGGAAAATTGGAAAATATCAATGTGGTATGTGCCATAGTTACAACAAGTTTGACCACTTCAAGGTCAATTATCCCAACAAGAAGAAATTCAAAAATTCCAAATAGCCTAATCATGAAAGTAAGAAGAAGATAAATTCTTTCTAATATTGTAGAGTGCAATTCCCTAGTCATGGATTGTGAAGGATGATGGATTCACTCTAGTGAGGCATGTCATATTATTAATACAAAGAGGGAATATTGGACTTCAATGAGATAAAAGACAACCAACAAATCTTCATGGGGAATAACATCTTTGGATGTTAAAGATGTTGGGATTAGAGTCATAATACTCAAGGACGGACTATATGCTTCAAGTATATGCCGGAAACTCATCTTTGTTCTAGTTATGCTAAAAAAAGACAATGAAGTTTTGATTTCATAATAAACATGTGTCAATTGGAAAAAACAAGAAGATCTATACCATAAGAACATCTGTATCCAAGCATGACATGTTTTATCTTCCTATAGTAATTATTTCGAGTAAATTTTGAGTACTCTATGTTATTTACTCAACAAGATTTTGTATCACATGGTATTGGAACATCCACAGAACACAAAAGTTAATTAAAAAATTACGTGTGCAAATTTTTTTTCATGTCGACATTATTTTATCAAAGAAATGACAAGCGAACCTTTCTCGACATCAACTCGATTATGTGAATTGCATATTTAATCGATTAAGTGAATTGTTAGATTTATTCTGGACAGATATAAGTAGATATAGATATATGTGGACCACCAAGGGTGCGTTTGGTACGTGGGTTAGTGCGGATTAAACTGAGAGTGTAACACATTTTTGTGTTTTAGTGTTTCGATGGAGGGTTAAACTGGGGGTTGGTTTGAAGTGGGTTTGTTCTGATATGATTGTATTGAAGATTGAAAAAGTATGTAGTTATTGTGATGCGATTGTATTGAAGTTTGGAAAAGTAAGTAGAAGTGGAGTAGTTTATAATTATTATATGATATGATGGTATAATATATTATTTTTTGATTGAATGGATTAAAGAGAATTGATTTATTTAATATATTAAAAAAAGATAAAATGCGAAGCCCACGTTAGAGAGAGAATATGGGGGTAAACTCCCACCACCCGAACGCCGCTACCTATGTAAATAAGGAATACCTTATTATATTAATTTATGATCATTTGAAGTTCTCTTTTTTATGTTAAGAAGTCAAAAGACTGAGACATTTAAGAGATAAAAGATAGAGCACGAGATAAAATTTGCAAAACTAATTTAGATATTCGAGATTGATAAAATTGGAGACTATATCTTCTCAAAGGAGTTTAAGGAATAGTGCAATCAAGTAGTCATTTGGTAGAGTCGAAGTCTGAAGATCTATCAAAAGCTATAGCGGGAAAAAGTCATAATGCTTTTTTGGCAGCTGTCTATGTATCAGGTATCCCATTTCCTTAATCGAAGTAGCCACCCCTTGTGGCTGTGTCTATTATTTTCATAATTCTGGTGGGTGCTATTTTGTACGGTGTGTTCATATTGGCAAAAATAACAAACAAGAGTCATGTAATTTTCGAGTAAAACAATTTACTTTACATATTAGCGACATGATTGTTTGGCAAAATTTTCACAACCCGCAGACGAGAGAAGACTCAGCGACGGCAACCATGGTTGACGGCGAAAGAAGCCACCAGCGTTCTTACGGGCTGCCCGGTTCCGTCGGGGGCTGGAGTTGGGTGCCCTACGGCCTGCGGGGGACGCCGCCGGTTTACGTCGGGGACAAGGAGGCGACAACGACGGACGTGAACCCGAAGCACAGCCGGTTCCTCTTCTCTTCGTGCGTGGAGCAGTCCCTGCTCGACTTCCTTACCGAGGAGGAGCGCCGCATCGTCTCGAGGGTGCCCAAGAAGAAGAAGGCATCCTCCACTGCGAGTAGTGAGAAGAAGGAGAGGGAGAGGAAGGAGTCGGTGGCCGTGACGGTGATCGACAGACATGGAATCATGTATGACATGTCCCTGACGAGGTGGTGCAACAACTCCCTCAACCTGACGAGCAAATGGATGTGGTTCGTCGCCAACAACGGACTCGTGAGTGGTCAGACGGTGAGGATGTGGGCTTCGCGTCTTCTCGTTTCCGATGGGGACGGGGCGATGCTGTGCCTGTTCTTGGAGATAAGGGATCCCGCCCTGCGCTCGCTGGTGCATGAACTCGAGAAGGAGGTCGGCGGGCATGTCCTCTGCCCTCGCAACGACGACAACGATGACGACGAGAGCTACCGTGAAAAAATGTCAAGAATATATTTTTGAACTTAATGACTTTCTTGTTTTTACTATCATTTTGGAACGTTCATGGAAGGTCCTCTGCCCTCGAGATGATGATGAGGATAATTGTATGAATTATGTTCATGGAATGTAGATTCTCTCATGTTCCATATGTTTACACCCATGTTGGTTGGTATATTTGTTCAAGAAATTTTAAGCTGGGACGAGAATGGAAAAAAAAATATCGGTTTAATTCACTAAATGAAAGCAAGAGTTTAACACAACTTTCCATGATAAAACAGTAAAGCAAGAGTTTAGCCTAAATTATTCTATCTTTCCGTATTAAATAAGATCCTTGGCATATAGTCAGATATCTTGAAGATGTGATTCCAATCAATGCAACGTGGGATATAGACACACGGGGGTTAAGTGGACACATATACCTCAATGCAATTTTTATTCTCTAAAGTAACAATAATTTCTATAGTTGAGAACAATATATCTTTAACCTTGATGAAATAATTAGTTGTTAATATCCGTTAAATCTTAACATAGCTTAAAGTATACCAAATCCACACGATGATTGTTGCAATCTCGCATGCATGGTTGCGATGGCCTTGAGATCTTGCGAGCGGTGAAGTACGAGGAGCAAGTTGTCGTCGTATAGAAATATGTAAGAGGTGATTGCGACGAAGGAAGGAGCTAGGGACTTTGTATATTGGGTGTGGCTTGTACACAGTAAGGAGAATGGATATGGTGGAGAAACGACGGTCACAAGAAAAAACCATATCATTATGGAAGAAGAAAAATTGTGTATAGTGACGTTTTTTTTCAAAATTAATCACTAAATCAGTTGTTGTTAAATATGTAATGATAATATTAATAATGATTAATTAAAATTCTGAAAATAACAACAGATTAGTGTCACTACATGGATCGTCGCTAATGACATAGCGACATATATGATATTCATTGATAATTTAAAGTATAAAAAATCATTTCACAAACTAATAATATCGTCACTATATATAAACGTCTTAATTAGTGATGGGTTTTGAAAAAAATGTCACTACAAACCAATTTTTTTGTTTTTGGATTGGCCTTAAATGGGACACCCATCCCTGTACCACTTCAAACTATAGAATGGTCAAGTGGCCAACGTGGTCAAGTGTGGTGTGATCAAGAACCGTCGGCGACAATTGCGCGAACGACAGTTGCAAAGATCGAGTCTCGCGGAGGACACAAACCGTGGGTGTGGGGAGAGGGTGAACTTGGTGACGGGGCGTTCATGCCCTATAAATATTAACCTCCATCAGGAGGAGAGGAACATCTGAGAACCACCCTCACCATAAGGAGCCCTCTTCCATCATCATCTCCCTTGTCCCTTCTCTCTTGCTTTCTCCTAATGAAGCAATCGAAAATGACATACCTCAAACTTTCACTGGTATCAGAGCTCTCCCTGCTTGGAGCCGACACAAGATCTATTGTTGCTGTGAAATCCTATTGCAATTGCCGCCAAAGATCTCCCTCGGCTGTCATCACCATCCCTAACTCCTCTCACAAAAAACCCTAAGGGCCTGTTCAGTACAAGCATAAGGGGCCGGAATAGAGGAGAATAAGGGGCCATTTTACTCCCGACACGATTCCTCGTGGTACGATTATTCTCCATCATTTCATCTTATTTCACTCTTATTCCTATCTTTATCCCACGTTACCTACCTTTATTTCACTTTATTCTCCTTATTCCTATCCTCCAGCTGAACAAAGAATAGACTCTTAATCTCCTTATTCTCAATCCTTATTCATGCTTATTCCCGAACCGAACGGGCCCTAATACGAGTAGGCCAACATGTCTGTGTTTTCTTTATTTTATTTGTTGTGGTCTGTACTGATAGAGAAGTTTTTTTTAAAAAAAATTCTGTCGTAGCCACATCAACTTTTTTTTGCTCTCTAAATCTTGTTTTATTTTCTTTGTGTCTGTGTATGGTGGACATACATTAAAGAGGCTCTACCGTGTTTGTTTAGTTTTTTTGTTTAAACACCATTGTCGTTCAAAAAAAAATTAACATCCGATAGAATGCATTACATCAAGGATCTTTTTTAAGGAATCGGTTAAGAATTATTATTCAATCATAGTTGTTAATGTTCTTTAAAGTAATCTCATTTCCTCAGTTGTTTAAAAAAAGGAGGGTCATTTTTTTGTTTATCATTGTTAATTGGCACACTCTTTTATCATTCAATCTTAGTAGACGATTGTTGTTAAATTGCATTGTTGATTAAACGGTTAAGAACATAAAGATTACTGATTAAAGCTTTTATTAAAAAGAGATGTGATACTTTAACTATTTTTAAAGAAGGTTTACTTAAATTGTTTTTTGAACCAGACATTTTTAACCTTTTTGGTGTAAGTTTTTTAGTTAAGAAACTAGATCTATTATTTTTTAATCAAGTATAAATTAACTATGTATTATTTTTTGAAGTATTGATTGAGTATCCTTGTTTTTTTCATAATTGGAATATAAGTTTGTTTTTTAACATTCAAACTTGTTCTTCAAATTGAAATACATCTTGTTTTATCCCATTAAAACTTTTATAAAAATAATAAATTGGAAGTTTTTTTTGTTTGTGGAGGGCTTGCCGTTTTTTAATAATAAAAGATTGAAAATAAAACGTGTATTTTTTTGCAACTCTTGTTTTTGTTTGTTTGTTTAAAATAAAAATGGGAAAGGGTTATTATTATCTTTTTTGTTATTTTGGTTAATCATTTAACATTACAAGTTTTTTAATTAAATTATAAATTTTCAACCAAGTTTTTTTATTATCACCAGCAGAATCTGCACAATCGACGACGTTTGTAAACGTCGGATTTGATAATGTTAAACATCATCGGAGGATAAATCAACATTTATTAATGTCGATCGGGATATGTCGCCTCTTCCTCGTCGTCGTTAGATAATCCGATATAATAAATAAACGTCGACCTTGTTGGTAACTAAAGCCGACGTTTATAAACGTGGAGGAAGTCCTTTGAACTGACCGTTTAATCACGTTGTTAAAGCTTTCTATCGACATTCAAACGTCGACTTTGGATAATAGAAGGTGACATTCAAACATCGTCTTTAATTATTAAAGACAACATTTGAACGTCGAGAGAAGGTACATGAATTCAAACCACGTTTGAATGAGCAATCAACTACAACATTTGAATGTCAATGCCAATTGCGATGTTTGAACGTCGGATAAGGAGTTTTCTAATCTTATTGAACAAACGAACAATCAATTGTGAAGTTTGATCGTGAGAGAGGTCTCTTGTTTTTATGTGCAATTGAAAATAGAGACTTTTACTTGCTCGGTACCCATGATACAATAATATCCATGCACATTCGATAAAAAATTATGCACAGGAACTTACGGTATAAAAATTACAAAATAAACTTCTTTCATTACAAACATATTTCAAATAAATGTTACATATACAAGAAAGTATAAACCAACAAAGTGACAAGAAAACATCTACATTCCTTCGCGAGACTTCGCCATTTGGATCATCATTATCGTGCAGAAGTTTAAAGCTTGAGAGTGATTAGTGATTGAAAAGCATATGTTACGAAAAGTCCCCTGCTACTCGTACTCGCTCAATTTGTTGGTCCCCTACTTGAATCTCCTATTGGAGCCATGAAAACATTCTGTCAAAAAAAACAAGCTACTTCAAATAGTTCAAGGATGGTCTGTGGAAAAAAATGGTTGTAACTGTAAAAAAAGACGATTAGAAAAAGAAGAGTTCGGGGTTACCTCGTCATATTTGTTTTTCCGCTCAGAGTCCGAGGATTCAAAGTGTTAAGGAGATTGGTTATTGTTGGTGAGGGGGGTGGGGGCATCTTTTGCAGAGAATCGTGATGATCCATTGACTTCTAAGTAGAAAAGAATGATCCGTAGATGACAATGCCGAAGCATACTCATCGAAGGACTTCCAACTCAACAGAACATGCAAAATCTGAAAACTCTTTGCCCGATGGAAACCCATCACCACGTACATGTTCACATATAACATAAAGATTGAAAATAGAGATTGTGTATGAGCCTTCATACCTCGGATCTCGTGCATTCTGGCAACGAGGGACCAACGAAGGCGAAGATTCAAGGAGAAGAGGTCTCGTTGGTGAAAGCCTGCAAGAGGAAGGTTCCGGAAAACATGGACTTTAGAAAAGAAGGAGAGGAAAGGACACCCTTTCACCTCCCGACATTGGTTTATAAAAAAAGGACGATCAAACTCAGTCGGCATTCATTTAATAAACGTTGGCGTACAACAAGATTATGTCGACATTTAAAATAAAATGTCGATGTAGGTACACATTTAGGGACGTTAATGTTAATGTTAATGTCGACCTTCATTTGACCTAGGTCGACATTCATGGTGATTGAATGTTGGCTTGGGTTGCTTATTATTGTTTTTTTCCGTTAAAAGCATCCTTTTATGCTTATCAATGAAATGTTAATTTTGTTGATAAGAATCTAATTGTTGTTTTTCCACTATAGCTAACATATAAAAAATTTTACCTTTGCTTTCTTCTTATATTAATTTGCACAATCTCATACATTTTTTATTTCATTGATACAAAATGACAAGCAAAACTATTACCACTAGGGATGCAAGAGGATGTGGATATATCCGTATTCGTTCGTGTCCGTATCCGTTTTAATGAGGATATGGATGTAATTTTTTTATTTTGACGAATATGGATACGAATGTGGATGTTGATCTTTAGTATCCGACGAATACGAATGCGAATACGGATGTTAAAATTCATGTTTTGGCGAATATGGATATGAATACGGATATATATGCATAAATGAATACGAATACGGATATTCGTTTTTAATATATATATATTATTTTCATGTAAAGTGGCATTCATTCATGCTATTATTATTTTAATAATTATAATAATAAAATGCAATTGTGAACCCATGTCCCAACCCGAGACCCGCCTCCACTAACCAATCCGCCAATCGTCATTTCAACATTTCCCGGAAGCCCTACCAAATTACCAATCCCTATTTCTCATTTCACGGAAGCCCTAACCCTTCGTCCTCTTCCATCTCTCCCTCCATTCCTCACGCCGCCGCCAACACCACCTTGACTCCGATCCCGTTGGTTGTCATTGCTCCTCCCCTGTCCCGCAGCCGCCGCCACCAGCCTTGACGATCAGTCGCTCCCCGCGTCGCCACCTACTCACCCACTGGACGTTTTCTCGACATCACCGCTGCCAACATCGACGTTGAATCGCTCCCCACATCTCCACCTGCTCATCCGCTTTGCGCAGGACTTCCCAGGCAAGGACATCCATTTGATTTCATGTCTTGCTCAATTTTATATTATTAATTTATATGTTTTTAATAGGGATTCTCTATTTTGCCAACTTTTTGTTCTTAGTTTATACGTACAGATTTTTAATAGTAATTTATAGCCTACATGGGAGTGGGATTTATATCACTGGATTTCTACAACCGTGATTCTTTATCATTTTGAATGCTTGTTTTTATCAATGTCAGGTTTGCAGCAGCTCATCCGGGCCTTACTTGCAAAGAAGTTATTCAAAGGACTGAAAATAAGCTTGCAACAACACATTCGGTCCTTACTCGCATGTGCTTTGGATCAAGTATTCTTTCTTTTTTTTAATTTCACAGGTGATGGCACATTCAAATACATCAAGTCATGCGCGCAAACTTTTTTGTTGTTATACTTTTATTATTACATTAGCTATATCGCTTTCATTCACTGTAAAAACTATACAACTTTCATGATATTTTGCAAACAAACTTTTTATAATTTCTTTTGTTAGTTAACATCATTAGATGTTAACTTATGCTTTTTATTTATTCTTAGATATTATTGCTGCTATTATGAAATATACCATGCTTGTTATGTTGTATTATTATCCAATATTCATTTTAGGTGACTACGACATGACCATTTGTTGCGAGTGTGATTTTCTTCTCAAGAGATTTACTACTAGGTATATTTTTTATAATTGTTGCTATGTCTATCATGCAGCTAATTTAAAAAGTAGACGGTCATGGCTTGCATTGTAATCTATTTTGACTTGTTGCAGGATCCAAGATAAACAAACATGTGTCAATATGAAAGATGGAAACACACCATTCCAATTTATTATGACAAATAAGATGGGTATGTCCTTTTTTTAATTGCTTTTTTTATGATTATCGTGTAGTGCATGTGAATGTTGTTGTATGAGTTATCAACATTTTTTTGTAAAAATATACAAGTCAAAACATTCGTAGGATAATCCGCATTCGTTTGTCGAATATCCGTATCCGATTTTTGAATATCCGTTTTACATCCGTATCCGTTTTTTAAGGATATGGTTCCCTGTTCCATACATTCATTTAACATTCGTATCCGGATCCGTATTCGGATTTAAAAATAGATAAGGATATGATAAGACCTATATCCGCATCCGTATCCGACCGTTTGCATCCCTAATTACCACTGAGGTGGGAAAAATTGAATACCTTACATTACTAATTATGAACTATGAAGTAGAAAGATCTATTTTAGCATGTTACACGATAGCATAAATTCCATTATAGATAAACCTAGCCCTACATTATATGCGAATCCAACTATGGAAGAAATTAGGTCCCACGAACATTGGGAGAAAACAAATAATATGACTAGGAGTTTCATGCTGACCCACATGGATTTGAATCAGATTCGGGGTATTAGAGACCTATGAATCAACTTACAAGCTCTGGATTGAGGTTAAGGAGAAATATAACTCCAAGTTGGAAGTGGGTGTAAAACTTCTTCTACAATTTTACAACTCGTAGAATGAAGGAATCTGAAAACGGCCTCGAGCACGTGAATAAAATGATCGTGATGGCCAAGAATCTCGCGTCTTTTGAATGCACAATTCCGGAGAGGATGCAGATAGCAACCATCTTAGAAAGTCTCCCTCCATTATTCAACAAGGTTGACAAATCTTCGAGGATGAACGACAATATCAAGAAGGTGACGGACCTGCCTGTAGAGCTGGCGATTGAGCAAGACCTCTCAAAGCAAATATCGAAAGTCGAGATCTTTGACATTGAGGATGAATAAGAAAAAGCTAATGCGGTGCACACAAAGAAAAGACTAGGACCTTCAAAAGCAAATTTCAAAAGAAAAATGTGAAAATACCCTCGTGGCTCATGCTACGGTTGTAGTAAATACGGACATTTCATGGTCTATTACCCCCAAAGAAGAAGGCGGGAAATTCTAAAATGCTAAAAATAAAGACAAGAAAAAAATGGAATTCACGGATGTCATAGAATGCAACTCTACGATAACACACTATGACGGGTGGAAGATTGACTCTGGTGTAACCCCCCACATTAGCAAGACAAAGGAGGGGCTTGTGGACTTTAAGGAGTTGAAGAAAGGGGAACATATGATCTTCATGGGGAATACCACCTACTTGCACGTTGAAGGAGTTGGGACATACATGCTTGACCTGGGCGATAACATAATGGTACTTCAGGATGTACTATATGCTCCAGAATATGTTAAAATCTCGTATCTATTCTAGCTCTCCTCAAGAAAGACTTTGAAGTTTATTTTTATAATAAGCGTGTATCCTTAGGAAAGAATAAGAAGGTTTATGCCATGGAAAAATTTGTACCTGAGCATGACTTGTTCTGTCAACCTGTAATAAGATCTAGTGAAACAATGAATGTAGCTTCTGAGTACTCTCTGTGTTATTTATTGGATTTTGATTTATGGTATATGAAATTAGGTCATATAGGAAATTTGAAAATGGATCAGATAATCAAATCTGATCTTCTACTTAAGATTACGGGTGCAAGGACATTGCCCTCTGAAAATTGTTTGACTGGAAAAATGACGAGAAAACTCTTGAGAATCTGGTCAAAGAAATTATTAGGCTTGATCCATTTAGATATATGTGGACCATTGAGTGTCAATACACATAGAAACAAAGAATACTTCATAACATGCATTACTGACTATTCTAAGTTCTCTCATGTCTATCTCTTAGAAAGAAAGACAGAAGCCTTTGAAACATTTAAGAGATACAAGATCGAAATAGAGACCAAATTGGGAAAATAAAGTAATACTCTTAAGACTAATAGAGGTGGAGAATATACCTCAAAAAAATTAAGGAGTACTACATTCAAGCAAGTATTTGTAGGCATGTGCCTTGTACACCACAACAAAATGGTGTAGCTAAAAGAAAGCATGAAACTAAAGGTCTGATTGAAAGCTGTGATGCAACTTTTCTTAAAATTCATCAAGAAAATGAGCAGGAAGTAGAGGAATCAGATCCTCTTATTGTCCCACGGGACAATGAAGACGACTTGGAGATAAGACAAGAATTAGTAAATGATACTGATGATCCATATATAGAGAATGAACCTACGGTCAATACTGATCCTTTAGAGGAAGTGGGTTCACCCACACAAGCCATGAGTATAATTGGTAACAAGAGACCCAGAACATGGCCCACATGGACGGAAGATTATCATTTTTATGAATGTGAGGCATGTGTTACACCATAGATGAGGATGTTTTGGATTGTACGTATCCCATATCCATTAATGAAGCAGAGACTTCTAACAATTCAGAATCATGGACGACAGCCATGAGGGACGAGCTGGACTCGATTGAGCGAAACAACGTATGGGAGTTATGTAATTTACCAGAAGGCAAGAAATCCATAGGATGTAAATGGGTATTCAAGAAAAAATATCGAGTTAACGGTGTTTTTGATAAATATAAAGAAAGATTAGTTGCCAAGGGTTATACTCAGCAAGCTGGAATAGACTTCTAGGAAACCTACTCTCCGGTTGCGAAGTTCGCATCGATTCGGATGATATTACCTATAGTCGCATATATGGATTTGGAATTATTCCAAATGGATGTGAAGACGACCTTCCGTAATGGAGAATTAAGAGAGGATATTTATGTGTGAAAACCTGAAGGTTTTTCGGTTGAAGGTAAGGAGAAAATGGTGAATAAGTTAAGAAAGTCATTGCATGGTTTAAGTTAATCTTCACGATAATGGTATCTCAAGTTTTACAAAAAAATTATCCAAATTAAATTTGTTGCAAATAAGTTGGATAATTGTGTATATGTCATGACGAGTGGAAGCAAGTTTACTATCATATCATTATATGTAGATGGCACTCTACTCGCGGGTAATGACATAGGAAGGCTCAATGAAATTTAAAGAAAAAATTGAGTAGTGAATTTGAGGTGAAGGACATGGGAGAAGCGTCTTATGTTCCAGGAATTTGGATTACAAGAGATAGAGATTCAAGGGCATTGAGTCTTAGTCAAGAAAAATATTTGCATACCGAATTGAGGAAATTTGGAATGCAAAATAGCACTCCATCTCCTACACCGATGTACTTGGAAAGAGACTCAGTAAGAGTCAATGTCCTAGAAAGGGGTAGAAACCTTTTGAAGTTCCATATGCATAAGCGGTGGGAAGTCTAATGTATACAATGATGTGCACTCAACCTGACCTGGCTTATACAGTTAGCCTAGTCAGTAGATATCCAAGTAATCCCGGAACAACACATTGGGAAGTTGTAAAGAGAATTCTTTGATATCTAAATGGGACTGTACATCAGAAGCTGGTGTATCAAGGTGAATCATTTGAAATAGTAGGATACTCCGATGCATATTTCAGAGGGGATGTGGATGATAGAAAATCTACATCAGGGTACCTTTCAATGTTTGGTGTAGCAAGCGTTTCTTGGGTAACAAGAAACAAGGATGTGTATCTAGAGATACATAGGATGAAGAATACATTGCATGTAACATGGCCACCACTCGTGATTTGGATTAATTTTTTTCTGGAAGACTTAAGCCTAAAATTGGCTAAAGGATTAATAGAAATAGAATGTGATAATCAAGCTGCAATAAGTTTGATTAATAGTGGGGCTAATTGTTCTCAAGGAAATCACACTGAAATCCAATATCACTATATACAAGATATAGTGGTGAAATAAGAAATCATGGTAACTGAAAAGTAAAGAAATCAGAGTTGCTAAATTGAGATAACAAAATTAGCTTCGTTGTCATTGAGGCGACTACTCATCAAATCTCTCAGCTATTTCAACAATTAACCCACCCATATAATCAAGCGATTAAGAGAAAGAGTTAAAATTTTTTATACCCTACTAAATGTGTATAGCGACAAGCAAGTAAGGGGTGGAACTCAGAAAGCAATGGTGTGGACTAGTGTGAGATGGAAAATCAAAGCACAATATGTTTCTCAAACACTTAGCCAAAATATGATTTTTTGTGTATTTTTTTATTTTTTTTAAATTTTTTCAACAATTTTTGTTTTATATTTTTATATTTCTTTTTGAATTCATATTTTTGTATTTCCTTTTTATATATTTAGATTTTTAATTTCTTTTTTATGTAAGAGATTATAGATATAAAGGTAGATATATGTATAATATATATAATATACAGATAGAATATATAATAAATAATAAGAAATTAAGTGTATTTGTATTTGCAATATTTTTGTATTGTTTTTACGATTTTTCGAAAAATTTTACAAAATTTTAAGGATTTTTACTTGGGATAAAAAGTCAAAACAGTGAAAATTTAAACAAACAGGAGTATTCTTTATTTTAAAAATACCAAGCCACAACAAAAAATCCAAAAATTATTTTAAGGCAACCTATACTCCATAACACAAAATCCAAAACAAATCAGATTATTTTTGGGTATTTTATGATTTTTTGAGAATTTTTATAAAATTTTGAGTGTTCTGATATTTTTAGAGTTTTTATTTTAATTTTTTATTTGGATTTTGACCAGATGATGAAATACAGTAAAACAAATACAAATTTATTTTTTAGAATTTTTCAAAATGGTTTTATATTTTTTGGATTTTTAAGGTACGTAGCAAAAAATAATAATTTTTTGTTTTTTCAGAAAAAGAAAATAAACCTAAATCAACCTACGAAAAATATATGGGTTAGATATGATTATAGGGTGTTTCAATAATATTTCTTAAAATTTTTGGGCAATAGTAGCTATTTCTAACAAAATAAAATAACAAAGAAAAAATGCACTGCTAGTAGGGATATATTTGTAATAAAATTAAAGTTCAGGCTAATATCAAACCTCAAAAAAGAACTACAAGTGCAAGCATGCAAAATTCCCAAGTAATTAAAATATGCACACCTAATAAGGGCCTATTTGCAATATTCAAAACATTCTAGGTCTAACAAGCAAATTTTCCACAAAATAATTGTAACGTCCCAGGCTTAGGTCCCCGGTCCGTTATCTAGGAAAACTGACCCTGACAACTTGTTGGGTTCGGGTCCAGATGGATCCGTTGACAACCACCCAAAATGCTTAAGCCAAGTTGTTCGGTAGTAAGCTCCTCACTATTTATCCCACCCGGAAATTTTTGTTTTCCACGGTATGGGATCTTGTTTGGGGTTTTTACAACCTCCCCCACTTATATTCGCAACGTCCTCGTTGCGACATGGCACATCACTTCTTCCCAGTGACAGTGGCGGCTGCACGCTCCGGGTAGCCATTTCCTCCAACCTCTTGCAGGGGCGGCTCCACCTCTCGGGTAGCCCTTTCCACTGTCAGAGGGCGTTCGGCTCTGATACCATTTATAACCCGAGCTTAGCTCCCCGGTCCGTTAACGGAGCGTTACTGGCCCTAACAACCTCTTGGGATCAGGCCCATACGGACCCGATTAACCACCCCCAAAATGCTTAAGCCGGGTTGTTCGGTAGTAAGCTCCTCACTATTTATCCCACCCGGAAATTTTTGTTTTCCACGGTATGGGATCTTGTTTGGGGTTTTTTGTAACACCCCAACCCAAAACATAGTACCACATGGATAACTCACGAAGTGTGGGTGTGGTATATAAGTGGTGGGGATTACTACTTGACAACTTGGGCTTAAGCATTTTGGGTGGTTGTCAACGGGTCCATTTGGGCCCGTACCCAACAAGTTGTTAGGGCCAGTTTTCCTCGATAACGGACCGGGACCTAAAGCCCGAGACGTTACAAATGGTATCAGAGCCGAACACCCTCTGACAGTGGAAAGGGCTACCCGAGAGGTGGAGCCGCCCCTACAAAGAGGTTGGAGGAAATGGCTACCCGGAGCGTGCAGCCGCCACTGTCACTGGGAATAAGTGATGGACCATGTCGCAACGAGGACGTTGCGAATATAAGTGGGGGAGGTTGTAACACCCCAACCCAAAACATAGTACCACATGGATAACTCACGAAGTGTGGGTGTGGTATATAAGTGGTGGGGATTACTACTTGACAACTTGGGCTTAAGCATTTTGGGTGGTTGTCAACGGGTCCATTTGGGCCCGTACCCAACAAGTTGTTAGGGCCAGTTTTCCTCGATAACGGACCGGGACCTAAAGCCCGAGACGTTACAATAATACACCTAAGATTCAAAATTTCAGACCAAACCACAATAAATAAAACCCACGAGGGTTTGCTTGCAAATTCTTCAATGTTTGTCGGTTGAGATGGCAAATGACTAAAGTGCAAATATCCAAGAGTCTAGGGTTCCATTCATAATTAGTTTTAAATGGTAGATGAAAATTTTAATATGAAAACTTAACTATGCAAAGGGTGCAAGGTTCGAATGCAAAATACCCTTAATCGCATGCTAACATGCGACTGAATGAGATTCATGTGACACGCGCCGGGAATCCAACGATGCGTACTGGTTCACGGATGAAGCGACAAGATTAACTCTTAGAAGAGATCCAACGGTTTGGGGTGGCACTTGATCCAATGGCCTTGCTTCAAACTGGGCGTAGACCCCTGATCATATGGTAATGGAATCCCATGGATGAACTCGGAAGAACCATGCATTCTCCGTGTTTTATCATGGGCACAATTAGGCTTCATTTTCCAAGTAGACTAGGGATTTAGCTTCCTGCTGACATCCCGCATCGAGGAGACTCCACAAAATGGTTGAATCTCCGTCGGATGTGTACTGATGGTGGACGACACATGAAGCTCCTCTTCCTGCTTCAAAAGTACTTAGGGAGAGGTATTTTCGCTTAATTACCTGTAGGGTTAGGCTCTCGACAAAAATACGAAGCTACGGATAGCTTCAAATGGCAAAATAATGCGAGGGTGAGTCGGAACGGAGATCTCTAATGAGAGGCGGAGGAAGGAGATCAGATTCCTCGATCTACAAGGGATCGAGGTGACTGACTGGGTGGGGGGCATGTAGAAGGCGAAGGGAGAGGCTGTAGAGGGGAGATGCGAGGCAGAGGATGTTGGTATGGGTCGGAAGTACATGCTGGAGCCGAAGCTCTGTTGAACGATGAAGTCGAGATTTACGGATAGTAATACGTAATCAAGATAACTAGATACCTAAATTAAACTATGTTATGCTAAGGAATAAAAAGAACAAAGAAAAGGGACCAACCTAACTTGCACGGTGGAAAAGAGAAGCTCCCGATGGAGAGGTGGCGGCGACCATAGATCACTTCAATTCTACATCGAAATCATCGCGAACACCTCCTAAAACTCCTATTGTCACTAAGATTCTCTTAGGTGATTTAGGGTTTGGAAGAAATGGAGAAATAAGGATCAAATCATCAAGGGTTGACAGAGGAGATTATTTATACACATGCGGAGAGTGAGTAGTTGGGTTAGGGTTTGTGAGTGGATCGAGAGAGGTTGGACTTCGGATGAGGTCTAGCGTGAATGCAATGGATCAAGGAATGATTTGGTGAAAGATCGTCATGATTTCGAGTAGTGTGCTGATAAAACTCCATTTCATCATCTTTATTCTATCATTTTGACCTTAAAAACCATAGTAAATGCATGTAAATACCTTTAATTCATGCATTTTATCATTCATGCATCAATGTGTAAATAGTGTATAAAATTCAGTTTTTAATGCCAAAATTATAAAATAAAGAAAATAAAAAAAGAATAAAATATCGTATATATTTTATGACCCACCCGAGACCTAGGAATCTTGATGACTAAGTCGACAAGGAATAAAGTAGGGGGAGATAAGGGCCAAAATCGAATAAAATTCCTATTTATTTTAATACATTTTTATTCATTTTTAGGACCTATTTTTGGTTCCACTTTTTATACTTCAAATAAAGAAATTTGAATGTGAAAGTTGTAGACAATTAAATATAGAAAAAGACAAAATTGATTTCATACAAAAATAATATAGAGTTTACAAAATATACTCTAAATAGGTTTCCAAAATCCCAACTTCCCAGACCTATATCTCAAATAAAAACTCAAAATATATCAAAATCATCTTTAATTATATATAACTTTTAGTAAGCTATTTAATGAAGGTGGTTTCATATTTTTTGGAGTTTCGGTTTGAAAGTTAGGTTTTCGGAACCCTATTGTATACTTTATTCGATTAAAATATCCATTTTCATTTTTTATTCATTATTTTCATTTTTTTATATTTTTATAATTTCATAAATATTATTTATAATATATGGACATATTAAAATTAGAATAAAAACATCAAGAAAATGTTAAAATAAAATACTTAAAGAAAATAAAGGTAAAATACCTATATAGACAATATACCTAATTATTTAAGTGAATATATTATATCATAAAAATAAAATAAAAATGTATGTAAGTGTATAAAATTAAGTTATAATTTTATAAAATAATAAATCAAATTAATAAAATTAAAAAAATAAAATAAACATAAAAGACTAAAATACATAGACAAATATACATATATATAACCCTCAAAAAGTAAGTTGTAATTATAAGGCTCTAAAAAATAAATAAAATTCATAATAAATTCTTCGTAAAATAATAAACACTATTCATTTTATAATATTAAATTAATAAATCCATTTATTATTTTTAATCGAATTTCGAAATAATTTCTAACGTGATTTTTCTTATTGATCCATGTAGACCAACCAACTTCTTCCTAGCGTTGACCTCGGTCAACTCTCTGATCAAGGTCTGCCCCCCGTCAGATCTTGTTTTCCCCTGATTTCTCAAATTTTTTGAGGCTGACCCTTTCACCATTCGGCTTTGATTCTTTCGTGACTTTTTTCTCCCCATTGTTCGATGATACACGTCTGTGGGTTGCTTTGGGGATTGGATCGCTGCATCTCGCGATAGGCTTCGTTCTTTGAAACCTATTGTCCACATTGTACATAAGCTACCTGTCGCCCTCTTCCTTCATTTGAGCCTCCTTGGACCATGTTTTCACCTCTTTTGTGTGCTCTGGAATCACATGGGTGACAAACGTGTCTCCGGCCACCTCGAGCGAGCTCAAGCATGGGTTGGGACGGCTCCACCACCTCCGGCGAAGCCTAGTCGTTGAGGTCATTATCTATGAAGTTCCCGACCATTGAGGTCTCTATTTCCTCCTTTTTCTTGTAGTTTTAGATTCACCAAACCCATAGGAATCATTTCCTTTTTTATTTTTGCGTTTCACACTTCGGCCACCTTCGTTCACACCTCGCCGGAGTTCGCTTCGCTTCAGTCGTTCTCCGCCAAACCGCCCCGCTGTGAGGTTGAGGTAAATTGCCCTCGACCCTTTCACTCTTTTTTGCAGGTCTCAGAGAATCAAGCGATGTTGGAGCTCATTTTGAAGGCCGACAGAGGTACCTGGAGCATCATTGCTCCGTCGCCCTCTTGCTCGCCCTCCGGTTATCGTCGGGGCTTTTCGACGCCTCCTGCAAATTGAGGGGGACCACAGGATCGATTTCGACCATTTTGGAGCATCAGAGCATTCCATAGGAGGAGGATCTTGAGGGGGAAAGCTTGCCTCGCCGACGGTTCCTCCTCGTTCATCCATCGCCGCTCTCCGCTGTCCGATCGATGGCCGCAAACCATTTTGATTAAGAACCACCACAGAACCCGAACCGGCATCACCCTCCCTCGTGTTGACATGTGGATAAGTGAAGGGAGGAGAGCCGTTCGATCGCCTTTGGCTGGGGTATTTTGCATTTCTCCTCAGCTATATTCTCCTATTTTGTATTTAGACTATAAACTTTCCTCTTCCGTAGTACATGTTTTGTAATATTTACGACAGACCCTCACCTTTTCATCATTTGCATTTAAGTCCAAGTCCAGCTCAGCCGACCAACTTTGGTTATATTGCAACCGAGCCATTGCGGGTTTTGATTATTTTGCCAACGCTGTATAGAGACCCTCCCGGTGCTCGATTCTAAATCTAAATGACAGTAATTTTAACATAAATATGTGCAATTTTAAATCTAAATGAATGCAATGCTAATGTAATGTCTAATGTCCCCTATTTAATTAATTTAGATTTTTTTTAATAATTATTAAAAAAAACCTCCTAATAAAATGTCTAATGTAATTGACATTAAAAAAATTCATATTACATTTACAATTATTATTTTTCAACATCTTTAGGTTACTTCATAGACAAATGATTTACCATAAAATGTTAACATGAATTATTTTAAAAATATATTTTAACTAAGTATCAATTTTGCACATCTAATTACTTATTAAATTTACGAAAAATTTAATACAAGTAAAATTACCTGAAAGACGCGTGTCTTCCACAAGAAATGTTATCCAAAAGATAATAATAGAATCCGGTATCCGAACGTATATATCGCTCTCACTGATAAGACCCTGCAAAAAATGCACAAGAAATAGGCTACAAAAAATATCTTATTCTTACTTGAATAAGATTAGCAGATCGAGAGAAGAAATCCCGCTTCAGAAAACCAAATGAGTGAAATAAGAGAGGAGTAAGAGGAGAAGATGAAGAAGGAGAGGGGGGAAATGTGAGGAGAATGGAATGAGGGGGGGGGGGGTTATATAAGAAATGGGGGAGGAGGGGACCGTTGGCGTCCCTCCCCAAAGTGGCACCTGAGGTGCTGATTTGGAGCGGGGGCCAACGGGTATGGCCCAAATCGGCACCTCAGGTGCCGATTTGGAGGGGACGCCCCAAATCGGTACCTCAGATGCCGATCGATACCTATTTTTTTTAAATTTTTTTAACCGTTCTTATTTAATTAATTAAGATTTTTTTTAATAATTATTTAAAAAATCCCCCTAATCTGTGAGGAATAGTGTCACATATAATGCTAAATTTTTAAGCATGAGTGTGGAATGTGTCGTATAACTCGATCTAATGTGTATTTAAAATAAAATTTATATTTATACTCCTCATAGAATGCGTAGTGGCAAGTCAAGGAGTGTCAAACCTAAGGCGGTACTAATTTGTGAAGTCCCTATGTGCAGATGGTTACAGTTTTGATTTAATTGTTGGGTTTTAGGTCTTATTTCTGTTATCTTGTATTTTAAGATTTTTATTTGTTTTTTACGAATTTTTATCTGATTTTAATATTTTGTATTTTGTATTTTTTACACTTGTGTCCTTCAGAGATTCTGCAATTATAGTAAGCCCCTACCTTTTTCGTAATAACACATGTGCCCCCTATAATATGCCCCTACCTTTCTAAACAAATATGTTTTGACCAGGATCTAAAAAACCGGACCGGACCGGCCGGTCGGACCGGTTGGACCGGGAACCGGCCCCAATCCAGTCGGTTCGGCCGGTTTTAGGTAATTAATTTTTTAAAAAAAAGAAAATAAAAAATCGGGTCAAACCGGTGGTCAGACCGGGTTGACTCGGGCGGTTGGATCGGGTTGACCCGGATTTGATGGTTTAGTATATTTTAAAAAAATAAAGGTTTAAATAATGAAATAATAGAGTTTTTGTACCCTTCTTAAATTCTACAATTTCAGTTACGCCCCTCTCTTTTTTGGAATATAACTTGTGCCACTACTTTCTTAGGATAATTTTCTAAAAGCAACTATAAATAAATTATTACAATATTATATTCATATATAATGCTAGAAAATGTGACTACCTTTTGTAGAGTTTTATTCGAAACAGACAATCATGTTTTTATGTTGAAAGATTTGACAGTTTAAATGATTATTTCATCGATATATAAATACATATTTATATGTATCTATCTGATTTTATCGGTTCAAAAAACCGGTTCGACCGGTTGGACCAGTAAAATAAGCCCAGTCCGGTTTTTTCCGAATTGATATGAATGATAATGTCATACTGACATCATCACCGATCCCATCTGTTTGGACCGACGGTATGACCCGGTTGGATCAAACCGAAGACTAACCGGTTCAATGTTCGGTCCGGTTTTTAAAACCTTGGTTTTGACATACACACAGATTACATACAAATATTAACCATGTTTTTGTCGGAATTGTTAATCAAGTGGCCAAAATGGCTGACGGAGGAATATGCTGATGGAATCGCTTGAGCTAAATGGGCCGCAGCCCAAGCCCGGTCCGACGTGGAAGTGGACTTTGACCGGAACGTGAGACGGAGTCGGGTCACGTGGCGAAATCCGTGATTACGAAGGAATCCAGGGGCGTATTCCGCGGAGGGGTCACCATTAATAGTACGAATATAAGATATAGCACGATTATAGATATCCGGGTGCGGTGGATGTCGAGGTCTCCTTCTCCATCACCAACAGTTCGTGCTCTGTCGAGGAGGAGAGATCAGAATCACGACAACGAGAAGAGGACATGGCTGAAGAATCCAAGCCTCCTGTGGCCAGGGAGAAGGAGCTGTGGCTTCTCGGGTGCAGGATCTTGGTGGCAGAGGAGGAGGGAGAGGAGGATGGGGCCATGAGGAAGAGCTGGAGCATGGGGAACTTGGCTACCACGGGCAATATGGAAGTGGAGGACGGCAATCGAGATTGTGGGTATCTGTCAGAAGGTGGTCTCGATCTCTCTGCCAGGAAGACCGGCGGAGGCAGTGGGAATGTGAGGAAGAGAGGTGAGCTTCATGTTTATGTTTGTTATAACCCCTCCTGTTGGAACTCTGTTGTTTCATATCCAATCCTTTCTGCTTTGTGTTTGGATTTGGATTTCCTTTACGTCGTTTTTTTATGAGAAGATTGATGTTTAGCTTACCCCCTTTGCTGAAATTGGGTATTTGTTCGTGTTTTCTTTTATTTCGGTTTCCAGTTGGTTTTTATTGATGATTAGTTGTCTATTGCAGTCTTACACGATAGATATGTTTGTAATATCTTATGTCCAGTTGACCTTTTTTATGCTTACCCAAAAAAGATTCTGCTGATGGGAGAGTAGATTAGATTTTCCTGTTTATTCCGATCATTGCAAGCTTGAGAACATCTAACTTCTGAATGAGAAGAATTGCCTCTAGAGACCGTGTGAGAGCGTATGGTGATTGTAAGAATATTAAGGTCACAAAGCTGTCCCTGATCTTGCTAGATCCCAAAGTTAATACTGCTTTGTGTTTGCATAATCTTCAACCTCTTATTTAGATCTCCACTTATACTAATTATTGTGGGATTTGGCTTCCCCTTATAGAATGAAAATATTTCCTTGTGACACTATTCATTGAGTCGAGAAGAAGAATATATGCCAAAGGCACGTGTCTACTTGATAGCTGGTGTGGTTTTGGCAAATCGAAATGTCATTGCTTGTGATCTTTTCGTTTTCTTCATCTTTTCGACTTTTGCATAAACTTGAATCCCTAACTTTTTGGTTATCTGAACTTCTTTTACTTTCCAATACTTTTACACCTCGTTGGAATGCTTTAGTTCAACTTTGTAGGTACGAATTGAAGCTCCACTTGTCATTGTTTTGGTGACTCACAGGAGCTAATTGAGCAGCAACTGTTCTTTCTTTTGCTTACTTCGAATGGAAGTATAGGAAGCATCCAGGCTTTAAAAATTCTACCCGTGATTTTATTTAAAGTTTCACCAATAATGGTATTTAAAACTTGCATGATTAGAAGCTGCAAGTAGCTTAGCCTGCAAGTTAATGCAACTTGTATGTTATCCGTGCTAAATAAATGGCCATGTTTTACAGATACTGCCTTGAGTCAGCCCACGGAGAGATGCTTGAGTTAATTCCTATTTGAAGTGCCTGCTTCCAGAGAACACTGAGTAGTTGCAGGATATTCTGAGGGTTAATTGATGTATGCCTGTTTCATGAGAAATCTATATTGTCAAAAAGTGTTCAAACATAAGATGTAGTTGCTGATTTTGTGACAGATTCCAGAAACCAAGGCAAACTGCCCCCAATGTAGTTTGATGTAGAGACTTAAATAGCAACCTTCTCATATATTTCTCTAAGAAGTGAGCACATGGATCTACATGAGGAACCAAGTGCCATAACATAAAAGTAGAACAGACCTTTTTCAGAACAAAATTATGATTTTCTGGTTTCTGTAGAACTAAAAGTTGAAATTTCAAAACGGGTAGATGTTTCAAATGCTAAAGTATTCTTCATCACAAGCTGACTCTTTGTATATTATTTAGGTGTACCATGGACAGAGGAGGAACACCGAACCTTTTTGAAAGGATTGGATAAGCTTGGGAAGGGAGATTGGAGGGGGATTTCTAAGAACTTTGTGACAACCAAAACACCCACACAAGTCGCTAGTCATGCACAGAAATATTTCCTCAGACAGACAAATCCCCACAAAAAGAAGCGTCGCTCCAGCCTCTTCGATGTGGCACTTAATGACCCGGTAAGCTCCTCTCTTATGTCTCAATATGTAATCAAAACAGTCTCTTTTCGTTATCAGGACGTAGCAGATTGATGTCATCTATTTACACTGTTATCCTGCATCTTTGCACTTCAGCAGTAAACCATATTTGATTTAATTTAATTTACAGGATAAGGACTCAGCGGCAACTCCAACGCCTCTTTTGAGCAACACTCCTGAGATTAAAATGGAGAGTGATCTTCCTGTTCAGGACAACACTAAGGTAAATTCTTGGATCCACTCTCTCCAGTTCATCTCTTTTGTGCTTCATAGCTATGATTTGATTTTTCATGCAAAAAAACCATGAAAGAGCATGGACCATCTAAAAATTTCAATTACCTGTATAGTTTATTTGTTCGTGGATGTTGGTTGTGTAGCTCACTCAAGTTCCAAAATCAACCAATAAATTTCTTGTGGGTCTTGAAACTTCTCCAACGAGGAACAAGATGAGTAGCTCTTTCGAGGTGAGGCGATTTTTAAAAACAGGTGTAATGCCAATTACATTTACCTCTATTGAAAATGAGTGATCATAAGCATCTTAATTCAATAGGTCATGGTCGGTGCTGCCATCAAAGATGAGGTGATATCTGTAGAATCGAAAATTTCCCAAGTGTCTTCCCCAAGCCAAGCAGTTGATGCTTCCCATCAGCCCAATGGAAGTACTCCTACCATCGAGTCAACGACACACACTCGAGATTTCTTTACACTATCTCTTGACACATCCACTCAGCATAAATCCAAGGAAAGATCAATTATGGCAGTACAAAACAGTGATTTGGAACTCCGCATCGGCCTGCCACAGCCAATTCTTGCATCAAGGCTTGCTTCCTCTCCTAAGCCGGGTGCCGTTAGAGTTGTTTAAGTGTTCTAGGTTGCATTTACTTCCATTTTTCACATGAAAGGCGGGTGCGAGAAGTAGACTGAACAGCGAGTAAATCAATATCAGTGATGGTGTTGTATTTGTAGCATGTGTTGTCGTATGTAAATAACACAAAAAAACTTTCAAGCTGCAATTATTATGGTTCCTGTGTGCATGTGCTGAGGAACTGTTGTTTGAGATTTGTTGTGATAAGATTGCAAGTAATGAAAGGATGAGACTAGTCTGTGTATGATATTGGAAACTTTTCAAGGAAAGTGACATGAGAGACTGCGGTTGCCTCAGCATGTTGAAGATGAGATATCCAGTTTCTTTTGGATAAAAAGGACTGGACATTATTGAGTTGCAGCCAAAATGGTCCTACTCTGATGAACATCAACATTACTGTGGTACCTTTTTTTGGAGAAATTGGCAACATGTATTATTTGTTTGTGGGCTTGGGGACATTGTTAGCTCTAGCCTGCCAACCACTAGTTAATTAGGGTAAGCATCAGCATAATATCTGTGTATTTTGACCTGTATGAATAGAAACTTGCTCAACTTGCTCTCCTACTCGTCTGTACTAAGGAATTTAAGCAGAAAAAAAGAGAGACGGCGACTCTTAATCGCAAACTAACCACAAATATGGGATCTGTTTTACTTGCCTTTCTCATTTTGTTTAGATACTTATGGTGAATTTCAAGAGTTGTAAGGCTAAGTACCTATGATTCCAAGACTGCCTTTGTCTGTGGGGTCCGTCAGATCCGCAGACAGTCTGAATCTGTGAGTGCCCGTTGTTTCTATTTTTAGGCTTAATTATTCATGCCGAAGGGCATCCCCATGTGCATGTTGCTTTTATGTTTGAGAAGAAAAATGGAGCATATTCAGAATTTTTAGACCATATGTTTGTTTTTATTTTGAAAATGCAGAGGGTCTACCACCCAAATGATCGTGGTTCAAATCTTACCATTGTGTGGGACATGTGGGTTGCCTTAGGTAGTCGACAACCAACGTAAAAAATGGTCGAATCTTTCAACATAGATTTAAGCAAAAATCTATGCAGCCGATCATACCTATAGTGGAAGAAGGTTCCGTCATTTTGGCCGACCCTACTTAATTGTGGGGAAAAACATGATTACTGGATCGGGAACCGGCCCCAACCCAGTCGGTTCGACCAAATTTATGTAATTATTTAAAAAAAGAAAATAAAAAAATCGGGTCGGACTGGTGGTCGGACCGGATTGATTCGGGTGGTTGGACTGGGTTGACCCGGATTGATCATGTTTTGATGGTTTAGTATACTTTCAAAAAAATAAAGGTTTAAATAATAAAATAATATGGTTTTTATCCCTTGTGCCTTTCTTAACTTCTACAATTTCGATTATGTCCCTCTTTTTTTTAATATAACTTGTGCCACTACTTTCTTACAGTAATTTTATAGAAGCAACTATAAATAAATTGTTACAATATTATATTCATATATAATGGTAGAAAATGTGATTATCTTTTGTAGGATATTACTCGAAATAGACAATCATATTATTCTATTGAAAAAATTGACATTTTAAATGATTATTTTATTGATATATAAATATATACATATATATATATCCGTTTTCATCGGTTCAAAAAACAGATTCAATCGGTCGGATCGGTAAATTAAGTTCGGTTTGATTTTTTCCGAGTCCAGAGGAATGATGATGTCATGTTTACATCAGCATCAGTCCGATTGGTTTGGACCGATAATCCGACCCTGTTGGATCAAACCGAATAATGATCGATTCATTGTCCGATCCGATTTTAAAAACCTTAGGAAAAAGCTTTGTTCTTGTTTGTTACAACTCGTTAGTAAAGAAATAGGAAGATAATATAAAGCTTTCCGCGAATAAAGGGCATAAAAGATGGGTGATAGAAAACGAAAGAAGGAACATGTCGAACAACTCAGCATTTAATGGCCAACCTCTACTTTTTAACATGATTTATATTTTTGGGTAAAAATAACATTTTTTTTACGAAACCGTTGTATTAAGCTTGATTTCAGGGTGTCTGTCGTGTGAAGGTTGACTTTGAAGAGAGGCCTAAGACAACGTTTGTTCGTTATGCCGGGTTATCCAAAAGCGATGAAGTTATGACAACGTAGTCGAATCGATGTTAAATAAAGTCGTGTCTAGGGATGGTCATTGAGTCACGGTTCGATGAGCTAGGCTCGAGCTCGGCTCAATAAGGGCTCGTAAGATTAGCTCATTAAGCTATTGAACCGAACCTGAGCCAGAATATTTAGCTCGATAGCTTAACGAGTTCAGCTCGGTTTGATAATTCAATAAGGGGCTTGATAAGTTTTATATATATATATATATATATATATATATATATATATATATGAGGATAGGGAGTATGCACCCAGGTGCATGTAATTGTACATGCACCCGGGCCTATAACTCCCAACTTTTTTTACTTTTCCGAAAAATACCGCCAATGTATATTCATCTATATATTCCTCCTATATGTTATTCTAATTTCGTCAGAAACAGAGACCCCTACATCCTCCATCTAGAATACATTATTTTAACGGTCTTAGAATTGTTGTAATCGACCTGTTCTGGATGGAGGACGTAGGGATCTCTGTTTCTGACGAAATTGGAATTACATATAGGAGGGATATATAGATGAATATACATGGCAATATTTTTCGGAAAAGTAAAAAAATTTGGGAGTTATAGGCCCGGGTGCATGTAGAATTACATGCAGCTGGGTGCATACTCCCTATCCTATATATATATATATATATATATATATATATATATATATATATATATATTTACATGTATTTATATATGAGTTTAATGGGGCTGCATTCGCGCCGTTTTCGGCGTTTTTTTATTTTTTTTGAAAAATATTGTCGTGTATATTCATCCATGTATCCCTCTTATATGCCATTCGAATTTCGTCAGAAATAGAGACTCCTATGGTCTTCATCCAGACAGACATTTTTTAACGGTAACAAGATTTTTAAATCGACACCATCTCGATGGAGACCGTAGGAGTCTCTGTTTCTGACGAAATTCGAATGGCATATAGGAGGGATATAGGGATGAATATACATGGCGGTATTTTTCAAAAAAATAAAAAAAATGCCGAAAACGGCGCGGGGGCAGCCATGTTGGCTGTCCCAAGGGGGCAGCCCCATTAAACTCTTTATATATTTATATATCTATATATAATACACATACAAGAGGAGTTGCAAGTTCAACAATCGGTACTTAGTTCTACGGTTGTAGCCACCTACATAGGTAGTAATTAAATATGTATACTATACCCGACCAAATTGTAGATCGATATAATTTTGTTTCATGGGCACCTGACAACTATATATGATCATATATGTGAATTTGAATTCTAATGCGACAATGTCTCATATATATTATAGTGTAGACTTAATTACGGTCTCGTGTTATTATACGTCTTTAAATAGGAACATTTTAAATAAATATATATTACCCACTACTGTGTCGAGCCAATATTATATTTTTCTAAGGAATAGAAAACTACAACTACATTCATGTGTTCTAAGTTCTAATTAACAAATTTTATTTTTTTATTAGCAAATAGAATGGTACAATATACAATATAATTTAGCTTTTGAAATGTAATTCAGATAGTGACATACAGGTAATGAAGACAATCCTCAAAGAAGAGGTTGTAGATTCGAGCCTAGGCAACACACTTAACGAGCCTGACTTGGCTCGTGCCCAAACCATGCTCGATAAGGGGCTCGGCTCAAGCCTTATCGAGCCTGAGTTGGCTTGATAAAAGGCTCGAGCTCTGAGCCCAAGCACGAGCCAGTTTGGTTGGGCTCGAACGACCATGAGCATGTGCCCAACTGAGCTTAATAACTTCAGCTTATCAAGCTTGAGCCCGAGCCAGGGCCTGGTTCAGCTTGTTGGGCTTGTGCCCGAACCAGGACCTGGCTCGGCTCGTTAGGATCGATAGCCAGCCCTAGTCGTGGCATACAATTGCGATGTTAAATGTAATTAAAACTGATGTTTACAAACATTGGCTAATGTGTCACAACAACATATTATGGAGATGAAGGTGGTGTTTTTTATTATGATCTATCATGATCCTGTTTAATTTAGCCTGACTTGTGAAATGACTATAGTAAGCTCCTCAACACTCGACATCAGATTTTCTTTGACAAAGTCGTGTCACGACCAATAGAGTTATAACATGGCAGTGAATGTGAGGTCATGGTCGACATGGAGGAGGATGTTTTGGTAGTGAGAAAAATGTGGCAATCTTTAAGGATAGAGGGCATTTTCAACAGTAAAGATGATGATTTGCATTCATCTGAAGCCAACATCAAGAAATAATCACCGGACTGTAACAACATGATATTTCAAATAGCCAATTTGGTTGCCTTGAAAAAAATGCTTATTTTATTATCAACACAATAGAAATGATCATCCCTCTCTTACAATCCAACCAATGCAAATAAGCATTGGCATATTTTAAAGTCAAAGAATAAAAATATGCATTCTTTATAACATCATCTTTAGTCCTAACCTAAGCCACAAGACCAATTTCAAGATCAAGCACAACTGAATAAAACCTACCTTGTGATATCAAGTATCATAAAAAAATGGTTTCATAGTTGTAACCTAGTGTCTGAAGGATATGGATAGATCCTTAAGCGCATCATGGAAGCGTGAAAACCGCGTCATATGTGATTTTTAAAAAAAAATAAATGGTGAAACCACATGATCCGAGAACACTTCTCAGATAGTTTCTAAATCACAAATGAGATGTAGGAATAACTCTTGAAACGTAGTTGCGATTGTGTCTCTAAAGAAAGATATCTCATGTCTCAAGTCCGATCCGACGGAGGAGACGCTTACGAACGCGTTGATGAAACATGTGCTCCTCGCAATCCAAGTTGATATGCCAAAGTAGTGAATCTCTCGATCTCATCACACGAGATCCGGTTACTTCTTTACGAGCGGGGTGCATCGAAGGAGATAGGGATCCACTACCGATCGAAGCGACGACACAACGGTGTGTCGACGACAACGGTCTTCTCTAGGGTAAGAGGTGGACATCCACTCTTGCAAGAGAGAAGAGGCGTGCATATGAGAACGAGAGAGGGAGAGACTATCCAAATGCTGTTGTAAAAATGAAGAGCTAGGGTTGCCTCTTCTTTTATAATATTTTGGGAGTTCATAGATCTCAATTTATAGACAACACAAATCCAGTGGTGAAGATTGATTTGTGTTTCTTTCAATAGGCCACAATTTTGTTGTAAAAATACAACAACAATTAAATTAAAATTATATTGAATAATTATCAATATAAATTATTTCAATCAAATCAATAAGCAAGGAAGGAATAAGAAAGAGTCAAAAACCCTTCCTAATGAAGAGTGGACGGTCACACTTGAATTAGGACTCAAGGTAGCCACCAACCCACCTCATAAGGAAGGCATCTTCCTTATTCCAATTATGTTAGATTCGGTATCTCACATAATCCTTCAATATTTACAACAACTTTTGTTGTAAATTATTTCACAAAAATAATTCCAAATTAATTTGTGAAATATCAATCATGCCATTGGAAATTTGTCAATCACATTCACAACCTAAAATAAAATGTAAAGTATATTTTCAATTAAATGTCCAATGTGAATCTAATTCACGTCAACATTTAAATTATACATGTTATTTACAAATTCTCTCTCTAATATATTATGAATCACATTTACAATATATACGATTAATATGGATAGTGATATCCACATTATTCATATCCTTGATAATTAAATCACATTTAGTTATACTAGATCATCATTCTCATGCATCTAAGTAATATTAATCAAATTCACATTATTCATGATAATTAAATCATATTTAATTATCTATATCTCAATGCTTGGATTTACATTTATCAAAGAAATTATTTTTAAACTCTTTCAAGAATAATGCGCTTTCTCCGCGGATAATTGGAGATTAGGATAGGGCAATTGTACGTTCCATGTATACTGACTTGGATATTGAGATCACATCTCAAATCCAAATCTCGAGAACGTCTCATAGATGCTTGATAAAATCAAGGTCATAAATCTAGTCTTCTCATGCATCTGAATCACATTCATATCACTATCAAACATTTATACCAAAAATTAAATTACTCCTCCACTGAGAGGAGTCACTAAAATCTAGACATGTTTCATCACTCCCTCGGAATGGAAGATTCATGGTTATACAATCATTTATGATCACATTACCCTCATGTATTCCTAATACCTATACATCATGCATACTGGAAGACCTAGAATAAACTCGAAGATATAGATTGATTTACATTGTCATTTTTAAGGTTTTATCATTAAGTTTCTCATTCTATCATTAGGAGTTGGTATTGATCATATGCTTTCCAAAAGCATATATCATACCTACAAATTCTTGTCATGCTTCCAAAACAAGATGACCATGCATGGAATTTGATCAATCCCAATACTCCATGAGTGAGCTCGTGTATTTCAATTCACAAGTGAATCTGTATGATTCCTTTGAGAGATCGTACTACTCATATGTCATTGTATGCACATCAGCTAGCTGGTGTATAGACCTTGATTAGGCCATCAACATATCAGTCTGCCACATGTAATACTTAAACATATAATAATACAACTATTTCTGGTCAGAGGATGCATACCTATATCGTGAGAACATGGTTCCTAAAGCTCTCGAACTTGATAGAGCAGCAGGGGTTTTATAAGATCAACTTCCGATCACTCCTTATTCGTGCAAAAGACCCAGAGAGGCACTACAGTCATTCTTATTTATGTTGATGACATTATTATTATAAGAGATGACAAGCATAGCACTCAGACTGCCAAGAACTTCCTAGGTTAGCAGTTTGTGACCAATGACCTTGGACCATTACATTACTTCCTTGGACTAGAGTTTGCTAGGAACCGACGGGGTCTTGTAATGACCCAGAGGAAGTATGTTACAGATCTTCTTTCAATGGGTATGGCAGATTGCAGACCTACCACTACTTCGCTTGACCCGAGTATAGAGTTCTACGATAATGATACTGAGAAGGTCGACAAGAGGAGGTATAGAGAGCTTGTTGGCAAGCTGCTATATGTATCTATTACCAGACCTGACATATCATTTGTCGTGAGCAAAGTAAGTCAGTTTATGGAGCAGCCCAAACAGGCACATATGGACGTAGTGCATATGATTCTGAGATACCTAAAGACTTCACCTGGTATTGGACTTCTTTTCAACAGAGGGACATCTCTCTCAATTACAGCATGTTCAGATGCAGATTGTGTTGGGTGTCTAAAGGATAGAAAATGTACATCTAGCTTTATTGTGCTCATAGGGAATTCTCTTGTTTCATGAAAGAGTAAGAAGCAAACTGTGGTTGCTAAATCGAGTTCTGAATCAAAATACAGGGGCTAGTACAGAGATGGTATGGGTCAAATCCGTCCTTGCGAACCTGACTATAGAAGTGCCTCTTCACATGCACTTCCAATGTGATAATCAATTTGCTTTCTTCATTGCAAACAATCCAGCCTTTCATGAGAGAACAAAGCACATAGAGGTGGATTGACACTGCACTCATGAAATGATACGGTAGGGTATTGTCACTACTACGCATGTCAGCCCAGGAGAACAGACAACAGATGTACTTACAAAGGCCCTAGCGAGAGGACCTTATCAGAGATGTTGTTCCAAGCTGAGTCTTATTGATATCTACGCTCCAGCTTGAGGGGGAGTATTGAGATATTAACTATCTCTAGTATTATTTCTATACATTGTATTTCTCTAGGCTTCTTTCTGTAATTTACCCAATAAGTTTTTCTCCTATATAAGAGAACCATTGGGCCTCTACCTATGTCTACGATGTGCAGGACCGATCGAGTCGGTGTGTAAGCCTTCTTCTTCACCCTTTTTTTCTTTTCCATGTAAGAACCGATCGAATGCCAAAAATAATAACATCAAAGTTTCTTCATTTCCTTCGTATGCGGATACGTCCATAAAATGCTTTCAGGGGATTAAAGATCATACGAGAGGGCGGCGACTACTGCCTGATCCACCAGGGAGAGATCCAACGCTTTCTGGGCTCGTGCGATCACAACGGTGACACTCTATATTTATCTGTTTTTTTGTTCATCTGACAGTTTGGAGCAAATGGCATTATAGTCTCTGCTTTCTGCATTTGTATCTGTTTTGTTTTTATCGACTTGTAACAGTGATCTTAATAAGATGTTTAATTTTTCTAATACCACATTTATTAAGCATTGCTTAAGTTGACTGCTACAAATAGAACTAAGAATAATCTGATGGTTGATTCGCTTGCAATTAATTTTGGAGGAAGTCACAGGAGCAGGGTCTATATCGTTTTCCATTAGACAGGGTATTTAACCAAAACTTGTATATGAGATGACAGGGGTTATGCCACAGCATTCTCCTTTTAGAAAATGTTTAGGAGATGAACTGAAATTAATAGGACTATTGTCTGGATGGTTCTTTTACCCAAACACTGCCAGTTGAGACTAACAAGTGTGGCTACATTAAGCCAGACATTTGAATTTGTTTGGAATATAATTATCTGAATTCCTACTGTAGGCGGTGTCAGAACCCATTGGCATATCTCTGATTTGCTTTGCTATTTATAGAAACTAGGAACATACTCCCCGCGCTTCGCGGCGGAGAAAATTTATTTTGGATAGTTATATTTACTCATGGGGATTTTTATGAACTTATGTACTAGCAAGAATTATGTATAAAAATTATGTCATGGGTAGACTAAAAATCATGTAAAAGAGATAAACATAAGGTAAAAATCGCATTATAAATGTTTGAAGACTTAACAAGAGAGGGAACAGAAGGTCAAAATGCATTAATTAAGCTTCCGCAACTCTAAACTATAGATACTAAGTCGCTTCAAGGTTCAATATGCTTAGACATTTCAAAATAAGTACTATAAATGAGAATTAAGACATATATGTGATTTGTTTTTGGGATTTTATCACTTGTGCCCCTCCGAGATGTTGCAATATCAGTTATGCCCCTATCTTTTTGGTAATATCAGTTGTGCCCCTCAAAAGTTTCTCCGTCATCAGTTGTGCCCTTCCGTCAGGTTGACCGTCAATGAATTGACTTAACCATGGTTTTTTCAAACCTTGGTGCATTTAAGAGGGGTATTATTGTCCAGGGGCCTCTTCTTCCTCCTCCAACCTCCTCCTCCTCCCTCTCCGGCCCGAGCTCCGCCCCGAGCTCCCCTCCCCTCCCCGACGCCGACCCGAGCTCCCCTCCCCTCCCCGGCGACACCCCGCAGCCCCTACCCTCCCCGGCGCCGCACCTCCTCCCCCCCCCCGCACCTCCTTCCAGCCCGCCGCCCCCTCCCCTCCCCGGCGCCGCCCCCTGCCGCCCACCGTCTTCCCTCCAGGCGGTCGTACCCCACCGACCTCGTGCGGCAGCGTGCCGCCTCCATCTTGCGCAGCCTCGGCAGCGTCCTCCGCCGTTAGCCGCAGCGGCGGCCCGCTCCTCCGCTCCAACCGTGCTAGGCAGCATCTCGCACGACCTTCCCAGATGTCGCTGCCATACGCTTCCACGCATCCTCCTCCAGACGCACCATTCTGTGTTGCGTCGCCCAAAGCCTTAGTAGCCCGTGCACTCCAGGCCGCCCCCTCGATCGTTCGTCGCCCACCTCCGTGGCGCGACAACCGCCAGGCCACCTCCCCTCCAGATCCTCCCTGCTGAGCTCTGCGCCTCCGTCCCACGTGGATCTGCGCTCCGCCCCGACCGTCTAGCGCCTCCCTACAACCCTCCAGTTTGAAGAAAAAAGAAGACGTCGGCACCGAGTCCCTACTCCAAGGCGCCACCGCGCCTCCTCCGGGGCGCTGCTCTCCCCACCCCCCACCCCCCTCGCGTGCCAGCGCGGGGCTCCGATCGTGCGTGTGCGCCCCTCCGCGCCTCCACCTCTGCTCCGTGGCAACATGTCGCTCCCCTCCGTGTGCCGATCTTCGTGACGGCGATGGCGCCCCTTGTGCCTCCTTCCCTTCTTTGGATTGGAAATGGAGGGGGCGGCGGGCTGGAGGGAGGTGCGGGGGGAGGAGGTGCGGCGCCGGGGAGGGTAGGGGCTGCGGGGAGCTCGGGGCGGAGAGGGAGGAGGGGGAGGTCGGAGGAGGAGGAAGAAGATGGGAAGAGGAGGAAGAAGAAGAGGTTGGGGAAGAGGAGGATGAAATGACCATATAACCTTTTAAAAAAAATAATTCCGCTTATGTCCTCAAAGTTAACGTCCGTTTGCACTGTAGATGGACGGTCACTAACCCGAGGGGCACAAGTGATAAAATAGCAAGTTTTGAGGGCCACAACTGATATTACCAAAAAGATAGGGGCATAACTGATATTGCAACATCTCGGAGGGGCACAAGTGATAAAATCCCTTTGTTTTTTATAATTTATACTTAGAAGGATAAATATGCAAGCAGGATTGAAAAATTAATACCTTTAAAATACCAAGAAGATTTTATACACACACCTGAATCTTATGTAATTGTATAGATATGCATGTAAATATTATAATCATACATATATCTCTAAATGTTAATAGTTTATAGCATTCAACCATATAAGTATTTATATCATTCTAGATGTATGTGTATGTAATCACACAAACACCCCACATGCTTTGTATAGTAAATTGCGTACCTCTAAATATCAATTATTTTGCATCCATGTCCCTCCAATTTAATGATGTCAGTACAATAAAATTGACCTAAGATAAAAAATAATTTGAATATTTGTTCAATATCTTGCGAAAATAAATATATCATTCGTTGTCAAATTATCTTGTGTTCTTGTAATTATACCAGATTCGTTAAATATTCATATAATGATGATTTATCTATTATTTTATTCGTTATAATTTGTATTAATCATTGCTCAATTCAACAACGATTAGAAGAGGATGTCGACAAATAATCAATGTTATGTTATTTGTTAATAAGAATATAGGGCATTATTCATTGCTAATTTAAATAATCAAGTAACAAATAGTATTTCTTTATTATACACTTAACTACAGAGGATATGGTGACGAATATTAAACTATGTGTTAATTTTAGTAATTTAGAAAATCAAATTTCTTATCAAGTGTATATATGTACAAAACAAGTCAAAGCAATAAAAAAGATAAAAATAATAATTTATGTATAGGTAAAACTATTTAAATCCTTAATTCAACTTTAAAAATTGAATAACTCACATTTAACATCCCAAAAAATATGGTACACATTGAAAAAAACATGATGAAAATCTCTTATATCTTGGTGACTTGACATTTCAAATTAAAATTACAATATTTTGGCTTATAGTTACAATATACCTAATCTCAAGTTCATAATTAACGTTTCATTGTTGTTACTAGAATAATCATTATCATGATTTTTTATTGAAGGCAACAATAACTCATACAATTTACGCAAATTGTTAGATCATATAGGTCACATCTATGATGTTCCTTTTATCATCTTAACATTAAAATATACCATAACGAAGTGTTACAGCAATGAAACTTCAGACACCAAAATATCACTATTGTTTTCTTGATATGTATTCGACGCAGACACCAAAATTTTAGGACCTTTCATGTAGCTCACTAAAAAATAATGGTACTAATAGAGTACAATCTTAAAAATATTTGCTTAAAAAATAAAAAATTATAAGCAAATACAGAGAGTATGGAGGGATTTGACAGTGTTTGATGTTTATAGGGTTGCATATATGTATAAAAAATCATGACCATGATTTATTACAATCAAATCCTCCTTAAATGGACATGTCATGACATATCATGACAATAAGTATTGTACTTTGTTGCAATCAAAACCTCATTAAAATGATTATATCATAAATTACCATCAAAGAATGATAAAACCTTATATAAATTAAGTCAACTTACCTAAAAACAACTAAAGTTTCTTGCATTAAAATATGATTATATTTAAGGACATATATGCAATACTCTCTATAGAATACCAGAAATAGAAGTAAAGATGGAAGAGAATCTGAGAAAGAGAAAGGTGTGAGAAAAAGAAAAAAAAAGAAGAGGGACAATTATTACGGATGGGAATTATCATAGAGAGAGAGAGAGAAAAAGGGGGAGTGGGGGCATTGAGAGAGAGAGAGAGAGGAGTGGGGGCATTTCCCAATAATGACAGATGAGGGTGCGGGGGGAGTAGAGACGTGGGAATGGTATATAGATATAGATGCTTTGGGCTAAGGAACTTCCTAAAAAATTTCCATGGGATATTTTTTTATAGGAAAATGTGTATGATACCGTAAAACAAGCACTCAAACAAATGATATTCACAAGTTAATGCATCAAAGTTACAAAGACCAAGGATCCTTGTAGGATCTTGGCATTTCCTAGATACTAGGAGGATACCCGCACTTCGTGGCGGAAATTGAATTACCTCAATTAATTGTAGCAGGAGTAGAAACAACTTAAACAAAAGAGTACAGTCTAAACCTTCAGGTTTATTATAGTATATCTCAATTGCAGAAACAAATGAAGGTAATTGATAATAAGATGTGATATTAAATGATGATATTACCATTGATTCCCCATAAACACATTTAAATTTAAACATGCAGACTATGTAACGGCCAGCTCAATGGCAGAAACACATGAAAGTAGTTGAGAGCAAGATGTGATGTTAACCAATGAAATGACCCGATTGCCTATGAAGTAAAAAGGTACAGTCTAAACCTGCAGGTTTATTATAGTACAACTAAATGGCAGAAACAAATGAAAGTAATTGATAGTAAGTCGCCATATTAACTGATGAAATTACCTTTGATTGCTCGTGAACACATTTAAGTTTAGCAAACATTTATTTCATTAGATATAAATTAACACATACAACAAAAAAAGTCAGAAATCATCCTCTCAAACAAAGAACGGGTGAAAAATAAATCATTATATATTTCCGCAAATAAACAACTATCCACCAAAAACAAAGAAAAATAGATGGAACACATTAACAAACACATACACGCAAAATAAAATTGAAAGAATATCAATACCAAAATACAAACAATAAGACATATAGATTGCATAAGGATCATAATTCAGACCCGATAATACACAATAGATGTTTAAAACGATCAAGCCTTTTAGAAAATGTATAAAACAACTTCTTTCGAAATTTCTATGAAAAATTGAAGAATGGTACATAAGTTGCATGTATAACCAAAAAACAATACAAAATGATTGTTGTCATAATATAAACCATGTAATATTATTTTTGTTTGCAAAAATTAAATTGTAAAATCAACTCAACTGAGAAGGTAAACCATTTCTTCTGATCTTCCGCACCCACAACCAAACATAATAAATTAAAGATAAAGTATAAAAATAAAATAAAAACATGTGTATCTACATACGGATACACCCACATCAAATACATACCTTAAAAAATAGCAGTAGCTGAGAAACGTACAAAATTAAAATCTATTGTATATCAAAACAAACCACTACAATTTGCAGATACGACTTAAACAACAACACTAACAAACGGTAAAAAATGGTGATTCCACGGACCTGAATCTTTCTCAAACATCATATTCTAATCTATCTTCCAAACCCATATTAAAACGGAAACAAAGTAAGGAGGATAGATTTCAAGGGTATAGAAAGCAAGATACAAAATTCCAGATCAATCAACATACTATTTGCATAAACTTGTAATAAATGTTTGAACTTATACCAAACACGGCATACCTGATATAAGGAAGATCACGAGAAGAACATACCAAAGAACCAAGGTTGAAATTCGGATTTCACGGAAGACACACCTAAATAGAGCGCAGGCGGCTGATTTGATATGCAGCATTTACGGTTTTGTATACGCATGCAAACAAAGAGGTACGGAAGAGGCGCAACAGAGAACACATGTAAAATTTATTGACAGATGAAGGGTTCGCATAACCATCGCGCAGAGTCGTACACGACTACACGTAGGAAGGGAGAGACGGAGAGAGACATTGAACAAATTCTAGGAGGTCGGTCTGTAGATATTGCAGAGATAGGGAGAGAGGCACGCGGCACATGCTAAGCATCAAGCCTCAAAATAACCCACCAGGGAATCACGGTTGAGGCATCCACGTGGCAATGTATAAGGTGAAAACCCACCTTTAAAATATGTATATAGATAGTACGTTTTACATGATAAGATAAGAAATTAATTGGAGTTCCGAGTACCTGAGTACCAAAAAACTATGTGCAAAGTAAGGGTGTAAACATGAATTGATTACGGTTACATGCTAATTAACCTAAGGTGTTGTTCGGGTAGGGGGTAACCCCCAAAGTACCTCATTCTTTCTCTTTCCAAGTGGGTCCCACATTTTTCCTTTTTTAAAATATTAAATAAATTAATTTTATTCTATCTATTCCATCAAAAAAATAATATACTATACCATCATATCATATAAAAATTATAAAATACTCCACTTCTACTCACTTTTTCAAACTCCAATACAATCACATCACAATAACTATTCACTTTTTCAAACTCCAATACAATCATATCACAATAAGCCCACTTCTAACCCACCCCCAGTTTAACCCTCTATCGAAACACCAAAACCAAAAAATATGTTACATGCTACCATGTTAACTCACCTAAATCCATTATCCAAACACACCCTAAAGGATGATCTAATAACAACTTTTTAAATGAAGTTCTGTTCATATCATATTTGTAAACATGTACTCACTTCCAGGCACTTTTTTTTCAAAAAGCCGGGAACATGGTGACCGGTTTCTTTCACCTCACCATCCATCAGCCATGTAGCAGCCTTTAGCGGCATCTTGGCCTCCCTTATCAATGGATTGTTCGTCCACCAGTGGTGCACGCTCCGAAAGACATGGCTGATGCGATCCGCTATCGTATTTGTTTTATATTGATTTCGATATCCTTATTTTTATTTGTTTTAATGTGATTGTGGATATAGATATCACTTAATTATTTGTGAATATTCGTGTATTTTCTTTTAGTACGTACGTAAATATAGTCCTAGATTCATTTGTAACAGTGTGTAACAAAATTTTATAATTACCTTTAATATTATTGATATAGTTGTAATTATGAAATGTATATATTTAGTATATCAATTTCAACATGGATTTGAACAAAAATCTATGTAACCTACCATATTTAAAGTGGGAGAAGGTACTACTGTTTTTTATCTATTTTATATATAACATATCCTAAACATCTAAAATTTATTTAATTTATAAAATATTCATATTATTATTTGTATCCTGAATCGTATTTATTTATACATGTACTCATTTTTAAAGATATAGTAATACATTTTTTATACCGCATTCGTATTTTAAAATGGATAAAGAAAACATTGTACTTATATTGGGACATGTATCCGATGTTTTCATTCCTAATGGAGAGTTACATGCCTCCTTTAAATATTTGTGTTTTTAAAGACCTATTAATAGACTATGTTCATATAAAAAATTACAGAATACTTCAATGAAAAATTAATATATATCTTAACTGCATATAATAAAATCAGACTGCAGCACTAAATTAAGGCATTGTTCATTTGAGGAATACATCCTCCTTTTCCTACAAAATTTCTATCTCTTCGAAGATGGTCAATATTTGAGTTCAGTAGTCAACATGAGCGATAAGGTCTGAAACTCTATCTCTCCATTGTCAATCTTTCCCGCCAGATTTATATAAATAAATACTGCTTATCTTACATTTATATCTAACACAATTAACTTTTATTGTATATCTCTTCTTATCCAGCCGAAAGAAGAATAGCAAATAACTACCATTTATCCATCCTATCCTAGAAGTCGTATCCGGATAAAATAGAAAGGAGAGGTTACATCTTTATACTCAATTGTTGTAGTTTTTTTAATCGGTCAGATACTCTTCAATCTCTAAAATGTGATAATTACTACATGATAGTCATTACTTAATTAATATTGAGAAAATATAAGTAGCACCATTATTTTCAAATTAAATTGACCAATCCATACTTGGAGAAATACAAAAACGATTGTCAACGGTTGATCAGGCACTCCGAGAAATAAAGGTAGCTATTCTTTAATAATTTTGATTATCTAATTCTATACCATATCAAATTTATCAAACTATACTGTCTAATTTAAAGCTTTTTTAAAAAAAGGTACAAACTTCTCATCTTTAATGATCACTGGTATTATTTACTTATTCCTTGACATTGGTTTACCATCATTTGAAAAAAAACATGTTTGTAATCATATATAGTTATTGGGAGTTAGATATATCATTCATATTTTTATCTTAGGATTTTTACCTCATGAATCTTAAAATATTTGTAAATTACATGCTCGGCCTTATAAGCATTGTTATTATCCCCTCAACCTCGTAAACTTGGTCTGTTTTACCCCACGAATCCTATCGTAATTTGACTCCTCTTTTGAGTCAACTTCCTTGAGTTAAGTCCTAGCTAACCAAAACCATCACAGAATCATCGGTGAATTTTTACTCCATCTATATCCTTCGTTGTTTCCTTTTTTAAGCATTCAAAGTTATCTAATATTTAGGATGGAAAATAGTCAAACCATTGGAGCCTCCCCTCTAGAATTATATCATCCACCGCAATCGGAGCCAAGACAGAGGTGTTGGGATGTCAGGGTGGCGTTGCGAGGGTTGGAGGTGGCACTTGGCCGATTAAGGGCAATGCGAGGGAGGGCTGCAAAGGTTAGGGTGGCTCTGGGATGGTGAGGGTGACTCTGGGAGGGTTGTGGCAATGCTAAGCGGGTCGGGGCGACGTTGGTTTCCATGTACCTTCTCCTCACTTCCCTCCCCAGCATTTCCATGATGGGAGACACCCTCAACCAGAGCCAATCCCTCTGAGACGATGAAAGCATCACATCCCAAGGTCGACTGAGCTTCTTCCACCTCGACTTCTTCGCCCCTAGTGGAAGCACATCCAAGAAGGATGCGATGGTCGAGGGAGCCGTTATGGAGGCAAGCGACATGCTCCTGGATGAGCCCTAAGATGGGTTCGTTAGCAACGATGGGGTGGAGGTAGGCGTTGTCGTTGGTGTCGGGGAGGGAGACAAGGAGAAGCCAGGAGAGGCCATCGATGGAGTTGTCGAGGAGGGTGGAGATCTTCTTAAAGGCGGTGGTGGTGGGGTGCTCTCGTACAGGTCAATGGACCTTGCCGCTTGGCAGAGGAGGCTCGCTAGCCGCTCTAACCTTGGCTTGAGCTCTTAGCACTCATGGTGGTAAGAGGTGGACATCGCCATGGTTAGAGGTATGAGGTGGACACAATCTCATCCATTAGGTGGATGGGTTACGCCAGCACCTGCTTCGCCCACTCCTCCATGACTATTGTTGTTTCTTCTTCTTCTTCTCTCTACTTCTTGTTGGTAATATATACCTTTTTTGGACGGAATCCATCCCATTTTAACAATCATATGGATGGAAGTTAACCGCGAGTTTACAAAGTTGAGCGGATAATAATGATATTTACAAAATATTCTAGGTATTTTTCAAAGATTCTAGAGTTTGTGGGATAAAAATCCCTTTATAACTTGTATGTGTATATTCAAGCTACATAATAATATTAAGGATTTAATTCTTAATAAGAAACAATACAAACAAATGTTTCATTAATAGAAAGATGTTTTAATGATAGAAAGAGGAGATTGATGCTTTGAAGCAAACAAGAATGCAATAAGAGAAAGATGGGATTAATTAGAGGCCTGATGCACTGAAATGCGTGCAGAACCTGAAAAGACTAAATATACACTTTCTGATCTGCTAAAGTAGCTGTATAATATTATTTTCACAACTCAGATGAAAATAATGAGACAATTCAGACATAATAATGTTCGGAGACATGAAGATCACTAAGCCTTTCAGATATGATGTGTTCGACATGGTTTAAAAAGGCTGCAGAAAAGCTACATCAGGGACCCCCCCCCCCCCCACACACACACACAGAGAGTAAGTGACGCGTAATCGTTATAGAATCTATAGTGGGAAGCATGTCTAATATGATGGCCAAAATCGCAAAAAATCACTTGATAATGAGTGATTAATTTTCCACATTACATACAGATAGAAGTAAGCAAATTTCTCAAAATTTGGAAGAAGAAAAAACTCTGTGATCATAATGGCACTTTCTTAAATCATTGGAAAAGTAAAAAGAATACATTAAAGACAATTTAACTCACAGACATAAGCTATAAGAAGATTGCTTCTTCTTAAGCACAAGCCCTCAAAGAGAAGATGTACCGTTGAAACTAATCAATCTAAACCTTAAAAAAAATAAAAATCATCTTAAGTGTTCCTGAAAAAGTTCTCCATATTTTGTTCCGTTATGTCCATTGTTCTGTTCAAATGCCCATCTCCAGGAACACGCAGATATATTTAACCTTATTAGCACCATAGGGAACTATAGTGGCAACACTGATCTAGACATAGCAACATATGATGCCTGACAGTTATGTGTACCCATATTAAATTTCACACGGTAAGTGGCTCTGCCTCCGAGTCTTTAAGTGATGTCCAATCTTGAGGCTCTGCATACAAATCGACATGAGAAAAATTTAGTGAAGCCCAAAGCCTCAAAGTGATGCACAATACACGATGGCCATAAATTAGAAAAACTTGGCAAATCTGCATGACAAAACGGTATCACAAAAATGCCACTTACTTGACTTGTGGGCCTCTGCCACTGCCAGCAATCGTCGCTGAAGGACCGATGCCATGAAGAGGAATATGGCACACATGCCGAACATAACAGTGATGGGGAATGCATTTACCTAAAAAAAGTAGGCATTGTCAGCTGCAAAAAAAATTACTGGCCTAATACATTAAAACATGATTTGAGATTTTGTGAGGCTAAATAATGGATAACTCGAAAATTTTGATATACTTAATGATAAGACAAACCGATGTACGTTACATAACAGGTTTGGATGAATTAGAAATTTGATTTACATAGTCATCTTATTGAGGTGTGTGCTCCAAGTACAAACAAGTGCACTTTGTTGTTCACGAGAAATCAAGGAAATAAACTAACAAATAAAAAGCCAAAATTTAAAAAAGATATCATAGTTCTTACATTGTACAGCACAATGCAGACAAATATGTTGAGAGGAATGCGGAAAAAGTTCATGATGGTGCTCCTTGCTTCCTCGGGAATATACTGGGATCTCATTTTCATAATAGATGGCCAAAAAATTCCAACGCTGACTTCGAACACACAGAAACCGAAGAGCTGGATACACCCTGAATATGTTATGCCTCCGCCTTTCACGCCCGAAGGTGGGGCCAAAAACTGATTCAGGAAAAGAAGTTAGGTGAAATGTGCAAAAACAGTGCAGGTCTATGACAGAGAATTATGCATTTCAAGAACGAACATTAGCTAAGACAGGAAGAAGGAACGTTGAAGCCGAGATGAGGAAGACAATCTGCATATAACTTTCCACTTTGAGTGTCACTCGAGCCATCAGCCTCGAGGCAATTGAGCTCCCCAACATGGATGACAGCATAAAGGTAGCAAAGATAAAGCCATGGGGAATGTCTTCGTCATTTGGACTTAAAGCAGGAGTCCAGAGGAACACAAAAGTATACATGGAACCTTCGAACAGAGACTGAATCGCACCCAGCAAAGCAATCTTTTCATCTGACAAACCAGTTATCAAATATGTTAATTCTACTAGTTGATATTAACAAAAAAACAAAACACTTCAAAAGATAAGGATGCCACACATACCAGAAGCAATGGCCACAGCAGCACCCTTGAATTGAGTAATTAAATCCTTATTATCTGAGGGATCTCCATAGTTTTCACTCCATGATGATAAGATAATTGCCATGCCAATAGCGAGAAAGCAAGCAGCAGCATCAAAGGGGGCCACTGGACCAAAGCCTAAGTTGTCAGCCAGCATGTTTGCAAATAGCCCCGAGACAATAGCAACTAAACCATTCCCAAGAAATATAGCCTTTGAGAAAGTAACCGACAGCCATTGTGGTTCAAAACCCCTCTGCATAAGATTAAATTTGAGGTAACATTCAAAATAAGTACGTTTAATCAACAAACACAAGGATAAAAGCAAATAAAATCACAAGAATTTATTATAAAGCATCTTTTTTCCACAGTGATCTCCATTGCAGGCTAAAAAAAGCATGAAACACTAGAACTATAAGTTCGAATTGGTATGCTAATGATATTCAATTCAGAATACAATTTAATGTTACATCTTTCTCATCTAGTAATATCACATTTCATTTACCCTTGCCAGAAATAAATGCATCTACTCTAACCTGATATAACAGTAAAAGATTACTTGTTAATAGGCAAACTTAAAGAAAACACTTCCCCTGATGAATGTACTAATTTATTCTTGTTATAATGGGTTTTTTTATGACGGAATGAAAACAAAAAATAGATCAGGAACATGGATACAAGGAGCATTATACATGATGCTTCTCAACATAACATCTCCCCCCTGAAAAGTCCTGCAATTCGTCCACACCATATAGCCCAAAGGACTGAAAATGGCCACCCATTGGCTTCTTTATTGTTCTTGCCATATGTTTCCGCTCCTCCAACAGCATAATTCTCTTATCGCAACCCATACCACTCTTATAAATACTCTTATCGCAACCATGCCCCCTCCTCGACAAACGAAACTTTAAGGGATACATCATGTTTAAGTTACAAAGGAAAAGAAATGATAACTAACTAGGAGAAATCCTAAGGTTAATTTTAATCATAAATGTGCAGTTGTTCGAGATATTCGCCTGTGACTATCCTTGTATGAAGTATCTTCTAATTATATTCCATCACTTCAAAGTGCTCAACAACTACCCTTGGTCTAGAAAATACGGCATTTACTAAAAAGATACAAGCATCACCTTATTATGTTCAGCAACAAGCCACGACTCAAATGCAGAAAACAGAAGAGATGTAGCGATTCCTCCCAGAATACGCCCCAGCATAAGAACCTTATATTGCGGGGAGTGCTTAGTTATACAGCTGAGAATATAAGTTATACAGTAAGTCACACAAGCCCGTTTCCTCCCCCTGCATCAAACAAGATTGCAACAAGCACATGAGAAATGCAATTATGATAAAACTCTAATTACAAAACAAAAATCAGTCTATGACATGGAGATCTCACTGTTTATCAGCCAGGGAACCGACAATAGTCCCAAAGAGCATAGAAGATCCAAATCCAGCAATGAAGAGACGCCCAATATCCCCCTTATCAAACCCATACTGGCTGTAAAGGAAGTACACATATGGACCCTGAAGCCAATCTCCAGCTATTGCAGAAAAAAAACAATATGATCAGCAGAAAATCCAACGCACCAACACAATACAAAGACATTAACTCACTCAACCACTAAAAAACGATTGATTTATTATCCCACATACACATCATTGGAAAAGCATAACCAGATCTGGAGAATCAACCAGCCAAAAAACTAAAAAGGCAGCGGATCCATTTCACCCCCATCGCAATAGCTCCAAGATCCAATATTTCCACCTACCCACATCCCAAAATCCAATCTTTCGGATCCAAATTAGACCAAAATCACAAAAAATGTTCGTGACCCAGATCTGAGCCCCGAGGGTACCCACAAAGCGAAATGGCGAAGGTGGAGAGATGCGCTCACCCATCATGAGAGAGTAGACGAGGAGGTAGTTGTTCTTGAAGGAGTTGAAGACGCCTGAGGTGGTGATACGGTCCTTGCTGGTCTTGCTTAGCTCGAGGGCGGCCACCACAAGCGAGAGGCCCCCGAAGATGAGGTAGTACATGATCTCCATTGCTGCACCAACAAACAGCCTCTCCTCCCTCTCCTCTCCTCTCTGGTGATTGCCGGGAGAGCCAAACTTCGATCCGCGATCTGCAGTGCGGGAGGGAGAGAGAGGAAGACGCGGCTTTGGTGCTTCGCTTCTTGTGGGTTTGCGATTGATGTGACGAGAGGAGCGAAAAGGGGGGAGAGGTCCTCATTATAAATAGCCATAGCTTAGGATTATAACCTGAGCTTTAGATGAAGTGCATTCCGAATTGAGTTAACAAAAAATATAAATTACAATTTAGGTCTCCATCTATAAATGAGATTTCAGAATGGATGTCTTTAAATTGTAACGATTCGGGTCTCCAGTCCATTTAGGAAATAAAAATTTTGGGTCTCACGACGAAAATATCCTTGTCGGGTAGGAGAGAAGAAGGGAATGGTGGCTGGGTTCCTACTTTTAAATAAAGGCATTTTCGTCACCAGACCCAAACGGTTCATTACGTTCACGGTACGGGGACCCGAATCGTTACAATTTAAAGATGGAGACTCATTTTGGGATTTGATCCATAGATGGAGACCCAAATTGCAATGTACCTTATAAAAAATTGAGTAATTTACAATGAGGTTATCAAACTTTCCAACTGATATCAATATGGTCCCAAGAGTGGTATCAACGCGTTGCAACATGATACTTGTTTTTTAAGACTGATCAATCTGAACATACCATATAAGTATTGGGAATAAATTTTTAAAAGAACAAAATGAGAATCATATGATTTTGTTATTTAACCTAATCGGATCTAGTTATTAAAAATTGATTGGAAATCCACAAAAATGAATAGGAAAGTAAAATGAGATTAATATGTGACTTTATATTTTATATTCTGACAAATTGGTAAGGTAAAACAGCTCATAAATTTGACGGCAAAGTATAAATTACATTATAGCACAATTAATATTGTAATGTTAACAATATAGAGAGATAGAATGGAGGGAATGAATAAAACGGAACATAAAGCCTATATTATTGAAAAGGAGCATATGAAAAATGACATTCATGTGATTTTTTGTCAAGAAGTTGTTGGTATATATTAAAAAGCTGGAATAGTGTTTGGAAAGTGAGGTTTGGATAGGCTTGCTTAGATCACAAGCTGAGTTTGAGCAAGAAGCAAGCCCCAAACTAGGCAAGAGGCTACGTGCGACGGAGGATGGGTCGGAGGAAGACGATGGGTGTGGGAGTGTTTGGACAATTATGAAATTCACCATGGTTTAAAAAAGTTATGGTTAAGTTCAACTTATTGACGACTAAAGTAACATAGTAGCACATGTGATAGAACGGCAAGAAGTCAAGGGCGCAACTGGTATTCCAAAAAAAGAAACGGCATAACTGAAATTGCAATATCTCAAAAGGCAACAACTAATAAAAACACTAAAATTTACTTCCAAAAAACTTTTGACTCGGATTATGGAAAATTAAAGATTTTCCTCTACAATGTTATGAATTAGCTTGTCTTTAATGAATCCTTTGTTACATTGATTTGGAAAATCTTGAAAATTTCTAAACAATTAGCAAGAGTTATGTAACACCCATACTCTCACAAAGTGTGAGAGTGAGTTATAAGTGGTGGAGATTGCTACTTGATAACTTAGGCTTAAGCATTTTGGATGGTTGTTAACGGGTCCAATTTGATCCGAACTCAATAAGTTGTCACGACCAGCTTTCCTCGATAACAAACCGATCACCTAAACCCGGAACATTACGAGTTAATAGAAACAATCCTCCTTTTCTCGTTTCTTCCAACCTCCTAGGAGTTGGAGGCAAGGAGGTCCACCCATCTGTGCTATCATTTTATACCCCAATGTCCATTCTACATATTATGCTGACTCATGTTTAAAGAAATGGTCTGATTAAGGTATATACCTTAACAAAACTTGGTGTATTATGTCCAATCTTCAATTCACACGTGATCTCCTCATCTTTAGTTAGGATAACGAGCTCTGTTTACAAACCATATGCATGATCTCACATATTTTATGAAAACTTACTGGTTTGGAGATTAATTATAATAAATCTAAGCTCTTATGATTTTTAGGTGAAAGTGATTTTACGAAAGTCCTATCACGGTTTGGTTTTGTTCAAGGAAACTTACAACCAGTTTCCCAAGTCATGGATTTCATGTGAGAAAGCTTGCCTTTGAACTTCTGGAATAAATCATTGATATGGTGATGATCCGGTTTCATATACTTAGGAACTGAAAATTGAGTTTATTTCTTGAACAAGTGCATTCAAGCAGAACTTTTAAAAAAAATTATTAAATACTTTATAATTAATTAAATAGATAGCCAATTTAGATATTTAAAAAATTTATCATAAATCAGGTGTCGATTTAGAGGGAGGTTGCAATGACCCTCCGATTTGAGGATGATCGTTGGCACATCCACAAATCAGGTGCGACCATTGCTTTTTAGTCGTTGCCCCTCCCATCTCTTTTTCTTTATAAACCCCCTCACCGTCTTCCATTCCTCACTTTCCCTCCCCACCATTTTTTCTCCTAATTCTGATCATCTCTTCTTCTCGACCGTCTTGATCTCTCTCGCATATTCACTCTCTCATGTGCATCATTCCGATACTCTAATTGGAGTAAGAGAGAATCGAGAAGTTGTATCTTTTTTTCATCACCCTTTTTTTGCAGGAGTATATTACTGACAGTGAAGAATATATATAGTTGCGAACATATCTTAGTATTGTCTACTCGAATATATTTTCTATCTTTGAGGATGTTATTTATACCATGTAATTTTAATTATATACGTAGATATTTTCTTTATGATATTAATGAGATAAGGATATGTAGTCTAAAGCAAATAAGTTTTGTTTTCGACTTCATATGTACTCAAATGCAATTGACTTAAATAATTTAATGTTAAAATTAATTGAGCACATATTAATGCAACTAATTATATGTTAATCTTTGAAATGTAATTAGACAAGTAAACTTCTTGATATTCTTTGATATCACTACAACAAAATTTAAAATTTCTCATTTAGAAGTAGAAAGTCACATTTGCTCATCGATGTGTATTTAACATACACAATACACTCATTACTCACTCATTTACTAATTTTGGATATTCACATTTTTAGGGAAAGAAACTAATTATTATTTTATCATATACAACCAAAAATATATTATTTAAATTGAAAGTGGTATACATATCAAACACAATAATTAAAGATAATTGCACATTTTACACAGTAATTAAACATACACGATACAAATATATCAAACACAGAATATTATCAAAATCAATGATATGAGCAATAAAGAAAATACTATTTAAATTATTACATATTGTTTTCAATGAACATTGTTTTATATGAGTCAATTAGAGTGCATTTAATAAAGTTGTCAATAAAACTTATATGCAATATAAATTGGATATTGTGTTTTTACATATTCACATACATACAATATAGAAAAAGAGAAGTTTTGTAAGAATGTATCAATAATGGTTAATTAAGGTAATGATAAAATCCGGATAATATCCCAATTTTTTATTCCAAACAATGTGTTATCAACCTTTAAATATATCTGGCTTACTCATACTTTCGATCTTTTATTTTGTTTGATTTTATATATGTTTATTTAAATTTCTTACTTAAAAGTAGACATTCAATATTTAGAAGATCAGCATTAATTTTATATATCATTTTTAATTAACATTATTTTATATGAGACAAATGGAGTGTACTTAATAAAGTTGTCGATAAAACTTATATAGAATCGAATTCCATTTAACATACATAATACATTTATTAATGGACATTGATATAATTTTTTCCAACTTAGAAATAAATGTTTTTAAACTAGAATTAGTTAAATGTTAAACGTTAAATATAAAATTAATTATACGAGAAATGATTTGATGTCACAACATATGAACAATTCAAACATTAACATATTTAGATGGGCATTGATGTGTATACACACTACATTTTTCATACTTATACATCATCAATTATTCTAGTATCCTCTTAAATTAAGACTAATAATCAACCTAATGTGTTTTTTCATTAGATACGACAACTAACAATGTTCATGTATTACTATATTTAGATGGGTTAGTGAGTGTGTTTGATCATCACGTAGACTATATTGTCGGTCAAAAGCGTGTGGTTATATACCCACGTCAGATAATTTATCTTGATCTATTGGATCGAGTTTTCAAAGCCACTATCATTCCCCTTTATCGATACATCCTTACATTAACATGTAAATGGTTGTATGAATGATCAACTTTCTACCCGATTTCAATCTCTTACAATGAGTCCACTTTAGCTATTATGGATTCGATTGTTGAAGTGAGATTCATCCATCTCTTTGTATAAGGCACCCCTTTGATAAAGGAAACATGCAATCATCATCAAGAAAATATAGTCAAATTTAAATTAGAAAAAGAAAGGATATACTTGCCTCTACTAAACTGACTAACATATCTTTAATCAGGCCAGCAGATGTTTTGGTGTGGGATCTAAAATGAATTGTAAGAGGGTGTTAGGCAATGTTATCATGAAAGCACTAAAAATAGAAACTACAAAGTTGTGCTCTTATTAAACCAATGTCTAATATATATGTTATCTCGTGGCTAATATGGATGTTGTCTCGAACTACTCTAAACGTGATGCCTTTTGATCATCGATCGACCACACTCCTATGATCTTTGATGATTCTCTGATGGCATGATAGAGCTCCAACAAGGTTGTCGGATTGGATCCATACTTGGTCTTAAATCATCCAAAATCGAGTCCTTAATCGGATCTTAAATTGAACATAACTTAAATATGCTGAAAATAAGATACCTTGAGCTAGAAGTCTTTGATTGAAGTTTTCTATAGCTCATTAAAGATATTGACAAGGTAATCTTAGTGATATCATATAATCCTTGGTTATCATTTTTTGCTTCTAGAAAAAATTCTACAATAGAAAAGACATGATTTCTCATTAAAAAAGATGGTATTGTCCCTATGGACAAATATATACAAGAGAAATATTGTGAGCATGCCTTTACCAAACTTCATCCAAGCTCTTGCCATGAGCCCCTCCTGTAACATCTCGGGCTTAGATCTCCGGTCCGTTATCGAGAAAAATTAGCCCTGTCAACTTGTTGGGTACGGGTCCAGAGGTCTCAGCATACCATATACATTACGATTCTTTTATAGTGGGCAAGATAATCAGTACATTAAGATTCTTTTTTTCTTAAGCAAGCTCTCGAGAAGGCTTGGTTGATCCATGATTTATATTTCACCTTTTTTCCCATTTTTTTGGTTTGGGAAAGATATCGATCATTTTTTATTCTTTTTTTCTATTGATTGTATGTCGATCGAGATGTGTGTATCCATGAATCTATGAATCGAAAACCTCATTGAAAAGATTGGATCGAATAAATCAGGTAATCAAATCGATTCAACATAACAGTGACACCAACATTAGTTAAAATTAGATTAAATCGAACCGAAAAGATTGGATCACCTTCTTTCCTTTTTTTCTAGATCTCTCGATTGGATGAATACGCACACCTCTCCCCATCTCTCTATGTGCTTTTCTAAAAGTTAAAAATTCCTTTTGTCGGGAAGTCGTAGGGCATGTCATGTCCGCATTTTTGGGATCTTAAATAATTTGCCATACATAATATCCTATATTTTACAAGTCAGAAACATGTAGATCTTGGCTCGGAATAATAATAATCCGATTGGCCATTATTGGAAGAACATGCTTAACCATATGTATATAAGTTGGAGGGAGGTGTCGGTGCCCACTTGCAAGTTATTATCTATCAACACTTCACAGTACTTAATTAGTTAAGTACCGTTCTAACGGTTTCGATCGTCACATCGTTAATTGATTGAAATGAAATATTGATCCAATTTCGATCTAATTTTCGGTTATTTCGATCACCATCGCTTCTGCCGGCAACCATAAAGGCAGAACTTTGAATATTTGATATTCAGTTGAATTTCGGTCACATGTCGAAACCAAAATTTGACTTTTAATTTCGAGAAAAATTGATGTCATGTATGCAAGTATAAGTCCGAAATTTGATAATGTTCGTGTGTTATTGATGTTGAAGTTAATGTGGAGACTACTTGCTAAGTTCAAGAATGGAAATTGGATACATTTGGTAATTGAACAATGCAGAGAGAGATCAGGTTTGCACGAATCATCATTCTCTACTTCAAAATAAGGTTTTAAATGTCGGATTTTGGTTCCGTTTCAATGACTGCTCGAAATGAAATTTCGATTGAATTTTTGTTAAAATTCTACCGAAATTTTGATCATTTCGGACGTTTTTTGAACTAAGGCTCCCAAATTTAGGTCGAAATTTAAGGCCATGCTTCAAAAGGCATCAAGTTATAACTAAGGCATTCATGGATTTGAAAAACAGTAGACTGAAAAAAAAAAACAAGTCTTCGTAATAGATGTTTTCCTTTTTTTTGGGTATTTGTGCTGAAAATATTTATCGCCGACAGAACAGAACGTGTTGACCAGCACGTCTCATATAGTCATGGAGGAGGCGGTACTGTGGAACCCATATTTTAAAAAAATAGCAAATTACATAAAAACCCTTAATTATGCAATCAATTTCAATAGCGTATGTAAACTTTTAGAAGTAACAATGTAATATTCGGACTTTTAAGATTTACTTTAGAAAAATCCATACTTATCGAGATTTAATTTTCAATTTATCTTTCTAGCCTCAAATAATATTAGCTTAAAACCATTTTGAGATAAGTCTTAAAGATCGGGTAGCAAATTATTACTTTTCTAGTTTGGTATGATATTTAAATTGTACATATATTTGAGGACTTTTGTGTTATTTATTCTTTTTTAAAGAATCAGCCGCATCACCACACGTTTTCATTACTCTGCTCTGTAGTCATACGATGGATTGCGACTAGTAATTATTTTTCTCCGAAATATGAGTTAGATTTTAACTTGATTGCACTTTGTTAAATTGCCATCTCAATGCTTCTTTATCAAGCATAGAGAAAGGTTTTTTTTTTCATAGATGGGATGGGTTCGGATAACTTCGTGTGAATAGTAGTTGTTTGAATGTGATGTGATATTATATTGATTTGTGATGGAATTTCAATCAAGGAATGCAGCTCGGTTACCAAACGGATCCAAAGAGTTGGGGCTTAAATTGATCTAAAATGTGTATGTCCGACTTGGGGCGGTCATTTTTTGGATTTTGGACAGGGCCAACGTGTGCTAAAAAATTAGAAAGTCGGAATTTTTAGGCCTAGATTTGATTAGGCTCATGTTGATCTAACAATGGGTTTATATGTGATTTTGTAAACAATGGGCCATAATTAAGTTGGATATCCAAACATAGGTGATACGTGGTAATGCATGTATGGTCGTTGATTTTGATAGTATAATTAAGTGGATAATCAAGGATTTATTATAACCAAATTTTGAAATGTCCGATTTTTCCGAATTGATAGGAATGATGACGTCATGTTAACATCATCACTAAGTCCGATCGGTTTGAACCGACAATCTGACCCGGTTGAACTAAACTGAAGACTAATCGGTTCAATGTCCAATCCAATTTTTAAATCCTTGATCGAGGCTGAGCGGATGACAGCCCGCACAGGTGGACTTACCGGTGTCCATACCCAACTGCGACAAAGATAGATTGAGGTGAACGAATAGAAAGAAGTACAAGCTTAGGTCTATGATTTGCACAATAATCAATTAAAACTTAAATTTTAATACATTCTTGCCAAGAAATAACAAAATAATATTCCATCGAAATGACTACGAAATAAAAATTTATCTGTGTGATATCATGTTTTTATCCAATCATCTGCATAAAAAAATATGAACATTTACAAATGTATACACGTATAAACAATACTATGGTAGCACGCAAATACAAGGTTCGAATCTGACAAATTACAGGAGGCTAAAGCAAGAGTTACGTTATTTATTCGAAAAGGGCGTTATAGGAAATTGCAACAAGCAGATTTTTTTTAATTTATAGCGTATTTGTACAGTAGTAGATATCGTTAAATCCATCATTTCAATTATTTATCCAATTTAATCCATCACTTCGTATAGCGAAAAAACAAGGGGGTAATTATGTGAAATTATTTACATATGCATATTTAAATGTAAAAAATACGAGGATATATGTATGCTTGCCAACATTTATAGAGACGCATAGGCTGCTAATTGAACTAAATCATTCGAACTCAATTAGGATTCGTTGATAAAAATTTGAAAAAAGTTCAATTCAAAATAAAATGAACTGAATTTGAATTTTACTTGTGGATTCGATTCCCTAATGAATCGAATTTGAATTAACATGAATTCGTTCGATAATGATTCGATTCGATTCGTTATTTTTATACGTACATAAATATATATATATATATATATATATATATGTATGTATGTATATATGTATCCATGTATATATATATATATGCATAGTACATACGTATACATTCATATAATACATGCATATTTACATGCATACATGTAACAACTACTCTTGGTTGATTATGATATTTTCTAAATATTCTTGTACAAGGAATTATAGCATTATTACATCAAAAGGTTGAGATGTGTAAGTAAATAGATGCAAATTAAAAAAGAGTATATGAATATGTATTAAAAAAGTTACTACATTTAGTTTACATTGAAAGATTTAGCATTTGCATTATTTCACTAGGCATAACATGTGCAAGCAACTAAAGATACTCTCAAACGAACTTACTATAGTGATTAAGTGGTTAATTTTAAACTTCTAATCATATCTATGATCCACTGATATGATTTATCATATGAAGCATTCAAAGTTATGATTTATATACTCCCACGCGGCATTGATATGACATGTAAATGTATGATGTGTATATGCAACATTAGCCCCCCCCCCCCCCAATGAGATCCAATCTCTTTCCTTTCCTCTTATAGCTAAGTTCAAGTGGTTTGACAATAAAGTATGCTATGAAATAAAGATGTGTGTCCCTCATGCATCGGTTATAAAAAAATATTTAAGTTTGTCTTTACTTCTTATTACTTTGTATAAGTACAATAATCAATCTTAGCATGCTACTCAAAAACTTTGAGGCATTAAGAGTATACAAAGCACTCTAAGCCATATCCAATTTAATATACATATATGTATGTATAATCTTATTATTTAAAGACTAATTATTGGATATAAAAAGAGTGAAAGATATTGGTTATAAAATCTAATAAGAAAAATCAAATGTCTAATATTGTTATTCTAAATCCTCATCCACACATTTACTTTCATGTTCTCACATTCCTTACACTGTCTTTTCCATTCTCCCTTTCATTATCTAACAAAGTTCCTAAAAATCTATGGCAGATTATGGTGACCTTTCTCCTAGCACGTGAAAATGATGGTTTTGCTATTTTGAATTCCTCCTTAACATTTATCAGAATTCAAAATTTATCTAGATATATCTCCTTTATTTTTTTACTTTGATTTTCCTTTCATGGCAATCCATGATGAATATCATTGTCAAGGTGAAATTTAAAATCACATGAGTAATATACAAGTTCTTCTCACCATAATGTAAGTTGTTCCTTTGTACATCAAAAATTCATATATTTCATTTTCATGCCTTAATTTTTTGATATTGAAGATACTCACGTTCAATGAAGAGATTTTATCTTTTTACGTTATTTTTTTACAATTCTCATTATTTCAAATAATAATATTAATTTGTATCAACTTTCTATGTAAAGTTTGATCTTATCTTTCTTTAACATGCAATGATAATTATATTGTATAGCTTTTTTGTCAATGATTCTATCTCTTTGATAGGCTAATATTATTATATTGCATGCATACATTCATTCATCATAGAAAAAGTATATTAGATTGTAAAAAAACACATAATAGTTGTAAAAATTAGATACTTTTATCCAATGTATTGCGATGATTTGATATTTTCCTTGATTTTATAATTTTCAACTTATCTTAGTAATATACTTTAAAAACTAGAATTTTACAATAAAACATTGATATTATATTATTATTCATATAATATTATGTATATAAGCTCGAAAACATCAATTAACATTTCAAATTTGAAATAAAATGAATCGAATTTGAATATCCAAAACTCAAAATGAATCGAATCGAAATTTAAGTTAGCAAATTCGTTTGAAAATCGATTCAAGTTCGAATTTGAAATTTCTATAATGAATTGAATCAGAATCCTGGTGGATTCGAATGTATTCAATTCGATTAGCACCCCTAGAGACGCATATATACAATGGAGTCTGATCTTGGTTGTTTGGTTCAGAGAGAAAAGAATAAGGGGGTAAAATACAAAAAAGCGCCTCAGCTATGTCTCAATTCTCAATTAAGATTTCATTTTTTAATTGCAAACAAATATGGGTTTGAACTTTCAGATTACGTGGTTAACGTCGACATACAATGATCGTTGAAGCTTATGGAGACCTTAGTTCAAAAAAATCAGACCCCATTTGTTGCAATTAAATGAAGCACGTAATTGCAATTGTAGCATACTTGGGACTCTTTTTGTAATTTACCCACAATTTTCTTCTAAGATGGATACATCCAGCCAGATCACACACGTATATAAAGAGCAGCCAACACGCCTTCATCTCCCAGATCAAATCACCCACAGTTGACACCGTCCAAGAAAGGAGTTGGTGAGCAATGGACGGAGACGAGGAAGAGGAGGACCATTGGCAGCGAGAACAGAGGAGCATAGACTACGTGTTCAAGATCGTGATTATCGGTGTCTCTGGGTGGGGAAGTCTCAAATCTTGGCCAGGTTCACGCGCGGCCAGTTTACCCTCAAATCAAGTCCACCATCGGCGTCGAGTTCCAGACCCGCACGGTACCTCACGACAACAAGATCATCAAGGCCCAGATCTGGGACACTCCTCGGCACGCACATACGCACCATCCCCTATCAGTCTATCGACCCCGTGAACCGACAGTTCCAGTATTGCAGGTTCCATGGTTACCTGATCATGAAAAAATTGTTTGCACGTCAGAAGTTAATTGATATATCTTCGACATTTGATGATAATGATCGTTCGATCACATATGCTTCACTAATTTCGCTTTTAAGATTTCACATTAGGAGTTAAAACGTCTCGAAAAAGACTAGTAGTTGTTTAGACGAAAGGTATAAATCAAGGCCGTTTCGGTGCTGACGTACCACTAAAAGATACTAAAGTAGTTTATAGTATACAGTTTATAGTATACTGCTGCAGTAAGGATATATATTTACCATTAAAATGCACTCCATCAACACCAAATAAGGCTTTTGTGTTATGTTTACCATTAAAAGGGAATAAATTAACAACCTTAACCTTACCGATGTGATCACATGATCGAAAGTTTTAATGAATAGTACTTGATTAGTGATATGCCATTGGTTTTTGTTTTTGTTTTCATTACCATAAAAACATTGAAAGTATGACATATCTGATATAATAACGATAACATATACATAATCAGGTATAGCTAATCAGGTGTTGCTTACTAAAGCTTTAGATTCCATAGATTATAGCCGACAGTTTCTCAATTAATAGTTCCCATCACTTCTAACGCACTCACTTCATAAGTTTCCGATGTGAGACTACGTCGAGGTGTTACTTGTAAAAACTCCCACTCATATTTGCAACGTCCTCGTTGTAGTATAGGCTCAATCACTTATACTCAGTGATAGTGGTGGATACAAGCACTCGACTTAGGTCTCTTCAGGTAGTTCTTTTCTTTCCATTGTCAGAAGGAACTCATCTAATACCCATTTATAGCGTCCGGACTTAGTTCCCCATCAAGAAAAACTAACCCTGACAAATTATTGACTTCAGACCGAATTGGACCCGTTGACAACCACCCAAAATGCTTAAAACAGAAATTGTCAAGTAGTAATTCCTACAACTTAAAATGCACTCCCACACTTCGTGAGTTTCGGATGTAGGAATATGTTGGGGTGATACAAGAACAAACTATGTCGCTATTTCCAATGCCTAATTATAACTTACATGCCCAACTCCTCCATTTTTTTAGCAAGTGTGCATATCTCATCTTTCCTCCGCACCTTCAGCGTACCTCTTGTCGTTTAGCATGTAACCTCCCATGATTATATCCCCGAACCATTATCAGAAAAAAAAGGGGTTGATAACTTGTTGTGTTCGGCATAGAATAGACTCATTACTAACCACACAAAATGCTTAAGCTCAAGTTTTCAAGAAATAATCCACATCAACTAAAACTCACTCTCACACTTTTGAGTTTTAGATGTGAAACTATTTTGGTGTTTTACAACCTCACTTGTATCAGCAGTATCCATGTTGCGACATGGCCCATCACTTATTCTAAATAGCAACGACAGCGGCACACTTCAATGAGTCTTGTTTTCTATATCTCTTTGTAAAATTGACTTCACAGGTAGTCCTTGCCACTATAAAAAAAAACATGCTCTGGTATCATTTGTAACATCCTGAGCTTAGATCCTTGAACCATTATCAAGGAAAATTGGTCCTGGCAACTTGTTGGGTTTGTACCCAACTAGACTCATAAACAACCAACCAAAATGCTTAAGCAAAGTTGTCATGTAGTACTCTCCACCATTCCAGTTCACTCTCACACTTTGTGAGTTTTAGATGTGGAACTTTTTGGCGTGTTATACAATCACACCCGTGGCCTCCATTTGCCAGCCAACCAAAGCCAGAAATTCAAGCGACTGCTTGACATGGCATAGGGCAGCCTGAGTGAAAGAGTAAAACCAACTCAATTCTTTTCTTTGCGTCCATCCGACTCTATGCCGCTAAGTTGTATGTTTGCATGCACCTTCATCCTCTGTGGACTCCACATTGAGTCCTAACTGTTACAGGAGTTTCACATCCAAGTACATCTGACTTGCATACTTCAACATCAATTGAAGGGGTTTTAAAGTTGTTCCCCGGGTGACTAGGTCATGACGATAGAGCCTATACAGTTTATACTAACCAACAATCACACATTTGACAGTCTGGGTCGCTATAATGATAATGCAGTCATGGTGCCTACACCACCAAGGAGCTAAACATAGCCATGAGATGTAGTGTACAAAGTATCTGTCTTTACTCGGGTAAGAAAATCCTCCTTTCATCAGTCAGACTCACTGGTATTGTTTTTTCCCCTAGAGAAGCCGATTACTGGATTGCACCTTAGAACCGGTGCAAATCCTCTATCCAGATAACCTCAAATCCCTGATCTCACCTATCCGAAGTCCGCACAGGATTGATCATTGAACATATTTCAAATAAGTGACGAAAACATCCATGTGCGAGGCAATTACTTACAAAAGCTTGGTAAAAGGAAAAAGTGGCAGCAGATCTTGCTCATATTTGCAATGGTAACGGGATTGGTATGAACACTCTTGTCAACGAGCAGCGGCTGGCCAGGGAAGGGGCATCTGATGCTGCGTGGATCATTGCGGGAGACTTCAACGTGACTTTGATGGCTGAAGATCATCCTGGTGGTCGTGGGGAGAGAGATTGTGGCTCGACGGAGTTGCTGGGCTTGGTGGAGGAGCTTGGTCTTCAGGTTATAAATGTGTCGGGTTGTACGTACCCGTGGAGGAATGCGAGGTCCCGCTTGCGCATTGACAGGTTCTTGGTATCGACGGAGATGGATGTGTCGCTCCCGCTAGCTGGGGCTCGTGCTTTGTTGCGGGTGCATTCTGATCATACGCCTTTGTTGTGGTCATCTGGGGAGGACGTGCATCATCGGTCCTTTTTTCGATTCGAGCGGGCATGGCTTTTAGAGGAGGGATTTCGGGATTCTGTGACATCCTTTTGGGGGATTGCAAACCCAATAGTTCAACAACCTGCATGTTAGCCTGCAAGCTCGTCTCGCTCAGAAGATATTTGATAGATTTCAATAGAAGGAATCGGGAGCAGCGACGGAGTAGAAGATTGAGGGCTCAAGAAGAGGTGTGCAGGTTGGACAGACTGGAGGATGAAAGGGCCTTGACGGCAGAGGAGATGCTGGCGAGAGGCAATCACTTGGTCGAGATCTTGTCTAAGGATAAGAAGGAGGGGTGGCCTGGAAGCAAGCAGAGATCGAGGCAAAAATGGCTGAAAGAGTGAGACGCAAATACAAAGTTCTTTCATGCCATGGCTAGTGGGAGGCGGCGCAGAAATTTGATACATTCGGTTGCAGTGGACGGTGAGGTGGTGGAGGGAGACCGGGAGGTGGGTACTGCACTGCGATTACATTTTCAGGATTTTGACAGGCAGTGGACCCGCTTGGGTTAGGGATGGCAGGGAAAAGGTGTCTTGCGGATATCGAACACGGAGGCGGAGCTGTTGATACATATGATTACTGTGGACGAAGCTAAGTGTGCACTCTTCCAGTTTAATGCAGATGGAGCACCAGGACCTGACGGATTCCCGGTTTGCTTTTATAGGGAATTCTGGGAAGTGATTAAGAGTGATGTGATGGAGGTGTTGGCGGAGTTACAGGAATGGAATAGGGGGTTTGACAGACTGAATAAGGCGCTCATTTTCCTTCTAAACAAGAAAAGTGCCCCGATCAAAGTGGAGGATTTCAGACCTATTGTGTTGTCGAATACTAATTACCTTTTGATTTCTAAGATTTTGGCAAATCGGTTGGGGACAGTGCTACACGGGATAATCTCGCATGAACAGTCTGCATTTATACCTGGTAGAGCTATGGTAGATGGGTTGGTTATGGCTCGGAGGTGGTGACGAAGGGGAGATAAAGGGGTGCTCTCGAAGGTAGATTTTTCCAAGGCCTTAAATGTTAGTTTCGGTCACCATTTCGGTACCGACCAAAACAGAATTTCGATGGAATTTCGGTGGAATTTCGACCGAAATTTCGGTCATTTCGGTCATTTTTTGTACTAGGATCCCATATTTCGATCATTTCGGTCATTTCGGTCGAGTTTCGATTTCGATTGGATATCGATATTCGACAGAAATTCGACCGAATTTCACTGAAATTTGAGGCCATGGATTTTTCCAAGGCATATGATTGTGTGGATTGGAGATTCATGTGGACGTCGTTGGAGAAAAGGGGATTAGGGATTCCCTGGGTTGTGGATTGCATGGATCAAGCGTTGTATTACAACTGCTTCTCATGCGATGTTGGTCAATGGTAGACCGGAGGGTGGATTCTTTCAACCGCAGCGGGGAATCAAGCAGAGTTGCTCATTGGCTCCACTACTCTTTGTGTTGGTATCTGATGCTCTTGCAGTGCTGATGAAGTTGGCGGTGGCTGAAAATTGGTGTTCTAGATTTTCGAAGGAGGAACTTTCCATCCCTTTGCTTCAATATGCCGATTCTACAATCTTATTCATGGGGACTGAACCGGAGAAGATTAGGCAGGCTTCTCTCGTCATGGACATTTTTGGAGATGTGTTTGGCCTACGGGTTAACAGAGATAAGTCGGTGGTGGTTCCTTTCGATCCCTCGGAAATGGAGCAACGGAGCGTGTCTGAGGTGTTGGGGTGCTTGATTTCGTCTCTACTGATTACATACTTGGGGTTTCCTCTTGTGGCGAGAAAGTCGAAGGTAGGGGACTGGAGGATTTTCCTGAAAGGTTGGAAGCAAGGCTAGTGGGTTGGAAGGCGACTCTACTCTCTAGGGGGGAAGCCGGTGTTGTTGACGCATGTTCTCTCGACGATCCCAATCTTCTTTTGCTCAACAAGATCGTTACCTGTGGGGGATCGAAATAAGATGGAGGCGTTGATGAGAAGATTCTTTTGGTCAGACAGTCGACAAAGTAAGAAAGGTTTTCACCTAATAGATTGGGCCAAGGTGACGAGCTCAAAAAAGAAGGGTGGCTTGGGGGTGTTGTGGATGGGAGAGATGAATAAGGATTTTATGGCCAAGTGGATGGTCCGGCTACGAGGTAAGTGAGAGGATTTGGTATGTCGGTTGCTGAGGAAGATTTATGGGATGAAATTGTCGCTGGAGGTAACTCCGGGGCGGTTGTCGTCGTCGTTGTGGAAGGGGACTACTACAGTGGTGTCGGAGATTTCGTCCAAATTGTGTCTTGTGCTCGGGGACGGAGCGGGATTCCGATTTTGGTTAGATGACTGGACGAGGGATGGTATACTGGGAGAGTGGTACCCACGTCTGCTGAGATTGGCACGTGACAGTGTTGTCACGGTGCAACAAATCTGGGACAATGGGACGTGGTCACCGATCTTCACTTCGACTTTATCAGATCAGAGGGTGGTGGAGTTCTTAGCGCTTCAGACAGACCTATTGCAAATCATGGGACCGTCCACGGGCAGAGATCACTTGGCATGTGGAGATGGAAGATTTTCGATTAAGAAAGCATATCAATTTCTGATGGACGATGGGGTGGCAGAGCTGGATGAGATAGGAGTTGGCATGGGGATGATTTGGAGATGCAAGGTGCCGAATCGGATTAAGGTTTTCCTTTGGTTGTTCAGACTGGGAAGGATTCTCTCCAAGGGTCGTCGAGATCTTTTGTTGGGCGAGGAGGACGTTTCTTGCGATCGATGCGGTGCGGCAGTGGAGGATGTGGACCACATGTTCTTTGCTTGTCAGTATTCAGCGAAGGTGTGGATAAGACCAACATTGCGTGGCTAGAGATTCGAGATTGCGCCACTTTTTGGAGGAGTATAAGAATGGTTGTGGTGTGGGACATGAGGACAGCTCGTTTCAGTTTATTGTTGTTTGATCTATTTGGCAAGCTAGGAATGAGCTCATCTTTAGGGGACAAAGATTCTAATATGATGATGTGATCGAGTATTGTAGGGTGTTGTGTGTTTCATGACAAATGTAGGAGGATGTAAATCTTTTTATTTTTAATTTATATAAATATACTCTGAGGTGTTTCCCTAGTTGGGAGGCCACCCTTTCAGCTTAAAAAAATGATAATTGTGTGGATTCACTCTTCCCGCCTTTGAGTGATACTACGTAGGCGTTATCTGCTAATTTTTCTAATGACCAGAATGGGTATACACCTTGAAATACAGTGGCAAAAAGACATGAAGCAGATAGAATCTGGATAGATAGCACATTCCGGAAAGGATGGTGAATAATGTGCATCCCAGATGTTGATAGATGGAGTAAGCTGGGAAAGAAAAATGCCCAGAGGACAAATGTACCTGGAAATTACAAAAAAGCTATCCTTTGACCAAGACATTGTACAGATATATTTTGTATCGACTAGGCACGCACATTAATGTGCAGTGAAGAAACGAAATGACAGATCGCCCTTGATGCACATTACGAGCCTTTGGTTTTTCATTGATATACCTTATTCTTGCACCTTTTAGCTCGCTTCAAGATGGAATTTTCATGGAGTATAAAATGCATGAATCATGCCTACACTGTAGACATTTACCAGCATGATGATTCCCAGGATGGGAACATGCTTAACATTGCAATTGGAGCTGACGCTTGAGGCAAATAATATCAACTATAAGAACCTAAACTTAATACAGGCAAACAAACAGGTTATGCACAGTTCCATGCAAGTGCTATTTGCACATAAGTTAACCTAGTAAAGCCCAGTTCGTCTACTATATTTATATTCCCTGTTTTATCAAGTATGCTCAACCAAACATGCGACAATAATCAATCAAAGCATCTGGTCTAACTGGTACAGGAGGTTATGCCAATACAAGAACTGACTAATTCCAAAGTCCAGACAACCTAAACAATTTATCTCATTAAAGAAAAAGTATTGTCCAAAATGATCTGGTGGTAGTGCAATATACCTAAGAAGGCTTCGCCATTTAAAGAAAAAGTATTGCCAGTCCAAACGAAACCAAAGAAGCTTAATGGAACACCGGTAGGCTGGAGTGATTCCGATACCAAAGATCAAATTAATTGTTTAACAATTACTAAGATTTGTCATTGGGCATACCAAACAATTTACACCAGATGACAATCTATTTTTAAAAATTAAAAAAAGTACTTATTGTAGTCTTTTTCTTTCAAAAATTTTACTAAGAAAGAAAGGCCTTCCAGGTACAGGAAAACAACGAGCGTATATTATAGGTTAGCCTTGGGAGCAATGTTCGTTGACGACATCACCAAGAGCCAGTCCTTTGACCATGTCGCTCACTGGTTTGAGGATCTCCGTGCTCATGCTGCCAAGTCCATAGTTACCACGCTCATTCGCAACAAGGCCGACCTCAAGGACCGAAGGGCTGTTTCCACTGATGATGCCAATTGAATTTGCAAAAGACCAAGGTCTCTTCTTCTCCGAGACCTCTGCCCTCAGTGGAGAAAACATCGAAACTGCCTTCCTAACACTGTTGGAAGAGACCGTTTTCCCTCCTGTAGGTCTTCGAGCTCCTCACCGATGAGAAGTGAAGATCGAAGGTACCAAAATCGGATAAGATTAATGGAGCGAGCGAGAGGCGGAGCGAGCGTGCTAGGCGGTGCGAGCGTTCTTGGCGGCGACGAGCGTCAGGCGGAGCGCGCGAGAGGCGGAGCGAGCGTGCATGGCGGTGGCGCACGACAGGCGGAGCGCGCGCGAGGCGGTATGCGTGTGCCTGGCGCCACGAACATGCATGGTGGAAGCGTTCGGTGGCGTTCCGCTTTCGACAGCGGAGCGAGCGTGCACGACGGAGGGTATCTGCCGGAGACCGCAAGATGGGAGAGGGTGGTTCGCGACAAGGTGAAGGTTGTCGTCACTCTCGAAGAAGGGTTTCGTGGTGCGTTCACTTCGGCTGGCGCTGCGAGAAAGGAGCAGGAAGATTAGGTGGAGGTCACTCATAGGAAGCCTGGCCCCAGATGCTTCCGGTGCGGCGACAGAGGGGCACTTCGCCTCCTTCTGTCATCTCCCACCGAGGTGCTTCGGTTGTGGGAAGGTTGGTCATCGCCATGCCTCCTACACTTCGCGTCTTTTGGCGGCCACTTCGGCGACCTCTTCAAGTAAGGCCTCTTCCATGGCCGGTCGGTAGACTGGGAACTCTAATCCTATTCGCCAAGGTGGTCCTTCCTTCGCGGAAGTGGTTAAGCTAGGCGTCAGGGGCGCTCCTGCGGCGAACTCCTTAGCTCATCCTCAGGAGGGAGGGGAGGCGGTCCCTCTAAAACCCTGGAGAAAAGCCAAGTTCTCAACGACATCGCCGTCCTCGCATGATGTGATCGGCTACGCAACTAAAGGAGTTATCGACCTACACGTAATCAACTCGCACCTGTCCGGATTCTTTGGGTCACATTTTACAGGAGATGTGGTGATGGTGGGAGATCGAAGATGTTGTGTCAGGGGCCTAACCGATCTTCAGAGGGAGCGCCTCATCCTCAACGGGGACGTCGGCGATATTTGTTGGAGACGTCTTCGCTACGCTGATGGTTCCTGCGAGAAGCTCGAGGTATGCATGGCAAAAGTCAAAGGTGTCCCTTTCTTGTCCCGGCCGTCGATTGCCTGCGGAAGGCCCTGGGCTAGTGGGGTCGTGTTCGTGAAGTGCTTGATAATGGCCTTCAACCGGGTACCGTGGTCGATCTTACGACCATTTTGATTGAATGCTCCTCGTCCTTCCTTGATGACGTTGGCGATAAAAGTTGTTTTTCCGAGATGAAGGTCGGCGGTTTCGCCTTTCAGATCGAGATGACGATCGACTCCCTCCGCCTCCTCCTCCTCCGGCGTTCACGAGGACGGCGTCAGCCGAGGAGGCCTGGGACACCTCGGTTATGGAGACGGCGGTTGGCTTTCCAAGACGCCCCCCTTGAGTGAAGAGTTACGTCTCAACCATAACACGCGGCGGCCCCTGAACTACCCAAAAAGATTGCCCCTGGCTTCACCATCATTCCTTTTGCATGGCAACGTGGACAGTCCCTCGGTGGGCCCGCCTTCTAAACTGGCTCTTGGGACGTTCGTCGTATCCACTTCGGGCGAGGGGCTCCACCCGTTTGACCCGTTTGCTTACCCACTATTGCGGAATTGGTTCGCCCCGGAGTCGGGCATCGGAAAGGAGATCCTTTTACCCGAATCGGCGGTGGGTGAGTCATTAGTCCGACCCACTCTCCCCTTCTATACCGTGCTAGCCAGTTACCTTTGGGGTGGGCGGATGCGCCTCACGTGACAACTCTTGTGGAGCTCGTGCAGCCTCTGCCCGAGGATAGGCCTCGGACTCCAACCATCTCGTATACGGCGGCCTGACCGACCGAGTCTTCTGCTCAAATATCATCCTTCCCGGAGGGTCACTCTGACCAGGTTCACGTGGGAGAGTCCAGTATGGGAAGAAGCGTGAAGCGCTACCGAAGAAGGAACAGAGCCAAGGCAGCCAGACCCTCAACCCAGCCAGATTCATCGTTCAAGCTCCTTGTGGCGGAGGCGGCCGATGTCTTGCAACTTAGGGGGAGCGACGAAGGTGCCAAATGAAGGTTTTATCCTGGAACGTGCGAGGGCTGGGGGATCAAGACAAAAGAAGGATGGTGGGCGCTCAGTTACTTGATTGGGGCTGCGACATTGTGCTCCTTCAGGAAACGAAGCTCCGCGGCCTGACGGAGCAAGATTGGAAGGGGTTCGGTGCTGGAGAGATAGATCAGCTCAGGTCCTTGGAGGGGACGGGATCCTCAGGTGGGATGATTGTGGCCTGGCGTTCCTCAAGGTGGGCCTTCAACTCTTTCTTTCGCGGGCGGCATATCTTAGCGGTGGTCTTGGAGAACACTAGATCTGATCTTCGGATTGTGGTCTCGTGCGCGTACAGTCCTTGTGACGCGGGCTAACGCGCGCATTTGTGGGAGGATCTGTTGGCGGCGGCTTCTTCTATACGTGGAATCCCCTAGCTGGTGGGGGGGGGGGGATTTCAATGTTACTCTCCTATCTTCGGATAGGCCTGGCGGTAGGGGCGGTCAGGATCCGGGCTCCTCCTCTTTCGCGGACACCATTGACTCGCTTGGCCTCGAGGTTCTGGACGCCATGGGTATTGGCTATACTTGGAGAAATGCTCGGTCCCGATCGCGGCTGGACCGCTTCCTGGCATCGGAGGAGGCCGGCGAAAAAATTTCCCTTGGCAACTGTGGAGGCGAAGCCTAGGGTGTGCTTAGATCACAACCCCATTTTGTGGTGGTCGGGTGAGCGCCCTAGTCAGCGGGGCCTGTTCAGATATGAGAAGTGTTGGCTGCAGGAACCTAACTACCGCGAGGTTGTGACATCTCATTGGAGGGAGGCGATGGTCTCTGGCTCTGCTACGCAGAAATTCCATGCCAAGCTATGCTCCTTAAGGATTCGGCTTGCGGCTTTTAAGAAGGAGACGAGGGCGGCGAGGGCGGCAGCCAAGCTGGAGGCGGAGACAACCATTCATCGGCTGGACTCTATCAAGGATAACCGAGAGCTGTCTTCCGAGGAGCTTTCGGCTCGCACCGAGGCCCAAAGCAAGTTAGTACTGGAGGAAAAGAAGCAAGTTGCGGAGTAAAGACAAAGGTCAAGGTTGCGATGGGCTCGGGAAGGGGATGCGAATACATCTTTCTTCCATCGCTGTGCTAATGGAAGGCGTTGATCCAACTACTTCCGCTCTATTACTATTGATGGTCGAACCGTGGAGGGAAATGGCGAGATGGGCACGGTTATATCAAACTACTTCAAGCTTATGACTTCTACATCTATTCCTAAAAGATGGAGGTGGCGGGTCGGAGGACCAGGCCGGTGGCTGATGCCGCCTGCGAGAGCTTGACTCGCGAAGCCCCCCTGAAGGAGCTGCGTGACGCAGTGTGGGACCTCAACGATGACGCGTCTCCTGGCCCGGATGGTTTTCCGATCTCCTTCTATAAGGACTTTTGGGACACTATTGGGCCAGAGGTTCTGGAGGTTGTGAAGGAGTTCTGTTCTGGTAACGAGGGCTTTGATAGAGTCAATCGCGCACACCTTGTTCTTATTCCGAAGTCGGTCGCGGCCTCTTCGATCGGGGAGTTCAGGCCCATTGTTGTCTCCAACGCTATTTACCTTATCACGGCGAAGGTCTTCGCTCGTAGGTTGAATTTTATTCTCGGGGACCTCATCCCTCCGGCTCAGGCGACTTTCGTCTCGGGACGTCAGATCTCTGACTGCGTCTCCCTCGCGTCTAAAATTATTGCTGATTGGCGGAGGAGCGGCACTAGCGGCATTCTTTGGAAGGTCGACTTCTCCAAGGCGTACGATACTCTTGATTGGAGATTCCTTTGGAGCGTGCTCAAGAGAAAGGGCTTCCCCGACATCTGGATCATTTGGATGTGACTTTGCATTTCTACGGCGTCATTTTCGGTGTTGGTCAACGGGAACCCGGAGGGGGGCTGGATTCAACCTCGCAGGGGAGTTCGCCAGGGGTGTCCCCTCGCGCCTATGTTGTTCATCCTTGCAGTTGATGTTCTTTCTGACATGGTGGAGGGTGTTGCGGCCCACGGGCTGACTAGGGGCTTCTCGAATGAGGGGCTGGAGGTCCCGATTGCGCAATACGCTGATGATATGCTTCTCTTCATCGAGGGGGGCATCGACGAGGCTACGGCATGGCAATGACGCTCGAGATTTTCTCGGAATTATCGGGCCTAGCAAAGAACAACTCGAAGTCGGTTTTCATTCCCTTTAGGCAGGCGGAGCTTGTTTCGGTTAACCTGGAGGTGGTGTTGGGTTCGGGCAGATCCTCTCTTCCCCTTGATTACCTTGGCACCCCTCTATCGCTGGGGCGTACGCGGATTCGGGACTGGTTGCGGGTCGTGGAAAAGGTCGAGGCAAAGCTCGCGGGTTGGAAGGTTGCGGTCCTCTCGAGGGGGGGTCGGCTGGTACTCTTGAAGTACGTCCTCTCCTCCATTCCTATCTTCCTCATCTCCAATCGTAAGATGCCTAAAGGTCTGCGGGCGCGGCTGGAGAAACGGATGCGGGCTTTCTTATGGGCCAGCGGTACGGCCGGCTCTAGGGGGATTCATTTGGTGGGTTGGAAGGAGATCTTGCGCCAGAAGGTTGACAGGGGATTGGGGGTAAAATCCCTTGAGCAAATGAACGAGGCTCTTTTGCTAAAGTGGGCTAGCAGAATTTGGGGCACGGGGAATGACCTGGCGTGCACTATGATTCGGAAAATCTACAACGTCTCCGGTGCTCCTCCTCCGATGGTTTTCGCCAACTGCTCCCCCACCCCTTTTGGCGCAACGTGGTGAAGGCCTTTGTGAGCAACCTCGCCCTCTTTAGGCCTGTTCTCGGTCGGGGGGGCTCCTTCGCGTTTTGGTCTGATGATTGGTCGGGGTGGGGCGTTGTGCTCTCGCGTTCCCAGGCTGTTTGCGATTGCAGGTGATAAGACGTGCTCGGTTGGCTTTTGCTGGAGCGACGGCCTCTGGTGCCCCATCTTCGCGGCTTCCCTCTCTGATCAAAGGTTCGACGAATTCTTGACGTTGATGGATTCCATTCGGGAGGTGTGTCCGCCTGGCGAAGGCAGGGACCACTGGGCGTGGAATGATGGTAGCTTCTCCGTGAGAGGGGCCTATGGTGCAATCTCTAGACCTCCCCGGTTGGCTCGAAGCTGCTCTCCACGGACTGCTCGCTGATCTGGGGTCTCAAGCTTCCGGAGCGGATTGGCTTTTTTCTGTGGCTTCTTAGGCGTAAGCATCTGATGACAAGGGATAGATGCATGAGGCTGCTGGGGGTTATTTCGGATAGGTGCCTTCTTTGCAACGCGGCGATTGAATTGATTGAGCACTTTTTTTCGTGCCCCATGGTTTCTCATATCTGGCTGGAGTTGGGACTGCCTTGGTGCAACAGGGATGACTTCCAATCTTTTTGGGATTCGGCACACACGAACATTCATAGATCGCAGGGGGAGCGGATCACCCCCATGGCCATTCTATGGGCGGTCCGGCGGGGAAGAAATGACCTTCTTTTTTCGGGTCAACGCTTTTACAAAGAAAATGTGTGTGTGTGCTTGTGAATCGGTTACTTCTCGATTGGAATCTGTAACGGGTGGTTTGCGGGGCTGTTTTTGACCCGTCTGTTCCTGTCTTTTTTCTCTTTTGGTTTTTAATATATTTTGGGGCGGACACCACTGAGTGTTTCCCCCTCTCTTTTAGACTTAAAAAAAACACTGTTGGAAGAGATATACATGATCACCTCAAAGAAATCTCTAGATTGCAGCAATGGGAAGAGCATTGGAGATTGTAGCCGAGATAGGGAGGTTCTGATGTTAATGGGGACGAATGTGTGCATCTCTCTAGAAAAGATGGAAATGAGTGCTTTCAAGAACATACCATCTTCCTGGTCTTGTCTATCCAATTAAGCAGTATGCATGCTACATTTCTTTTGTAAATAAATGTGTGGTTTTGCTTGAGGTGGCCTCCAGAAAGAAGATCATAAAATATGCTCGTCTACAAACTGAAGGCCTAGTGCATGTCAATGCAGGTGAATTCAAAAATCAAAAGATCACCATGTCCACTTGGTTTAGTATAAATGGGGAAAATTATGTTTTATTTGGAAAATGAGACAAACCAAACAATCTCTCTAAAAACACTATTTCCTAACACCACCATTAAAGATCTAAACACGAGATCCTTCATTATCCTAACAACTTTATTCAAACAAAAAGATTTTCAAACAAATGAAACAAAAGAAGAAAAGAGGAAGAGCTCACTCACTGAGGTAGCCATCTCCCTCTCCCTCCCCCTCGGCCTTCTCCTCCTCATTTCCTTCACGTGGCGCCTTCCAGAACGCCTCGACGTCCTCGACGGCAGCCTTCCTGAACATCCCGAGGTCCACAGCTCCGGACACCATGTGATAACCCCTCCTCTTGAGCTCGGATGGGGGATCATGCGGCATTGCGAAGCCGCCGAGCCACGCCTTCCCCTTCCCACCACCTTCCAGCATCCTCCTCTCGACGTCCCTCAGCACCTCCCTCACCTTCCTGTGCCCCGGCTCCCAAAGGTACCCAAGGCTCGCGCTTAGATCCAGCGGCCCCATCTGGACGCAGTCGACCCCGTCGACTGCGGCGATCTCTTCGACGTTGCGGACGGCCTCGGCAGTTTCGACTTGTACCATAATGAGGAGATCATCCTCGTAGGTCTGGAGGTAGCCGTCATCGATGCCGTAGGAGGAGGCGCGGACGACGGTGTGGGCGGAGCCGCGGATGCCTCTAGGGGGAAAGCGGCAGGAGGAGACGGCGAGGCGGGCAGCATCGGGAGAGTCGACGGTGGGAAACATGAGTCCGTTGGGGCCGAGGTCGAGGGCCTTCTTGGCCCAGAGGGGAGAGGGATCCGGGAGGCGGAGGATGGAAGGGGTGGAGGTGGAGGAGAGGGCGCGGAGGCAGGGGAGGGCGGAGGAGATGCCGCCGGGGCCGTGCTCCATGTCGACCACGACGAAGTCGTAGCCGGAGAGGCCCGCGATCTCAGCGAGGGTCGGGGAGGAGCTGAGGAGGAAGAGGCCGTAGAGGGTGTCGCCGGCGGCTAGGCGGGACTTGAGGGAGGGGCTGGTGGCGGTGAGGGAGCAGCAGACGCGTGGGGTTCTGCTGAGAGGTTTGGACTTGATGGGGAGGAGGAACGAATGCCATGTTGTGGCGGTGGAGATGGAGTTCAGTTGGGGTTTAAGGGTGGTGGTGGGATGGAGAGCGGAGGACGACAGCATTGCGATCTGAGGTGGTGAGCGAGGGGAGAGCAGAGGCGGGCGAGGGGGGTGCTTGCCTCTCCTGTTGTCAGACGGTTGGGTTGTGCTTTTGTTATTTAGAATTTGATATTTATATAAGGGTTAAATGGGGGCAGCCCTTATGGCGAGCTAACTCGACTCTCCACTCTCATTTCGTTTGATTTTTTTATTTTTTTTTTAAATTTCTTCAGTAGAATTTCATCATTATATTTTATATTATGTTATTAAAATTTTGTTTTTGATGGACCCTCCTCCCCCCCCCCCCTCCCCCTCCCGACCCCAACCCTAACCCTAACGCCCCGCCGCCACCTACCTTCGATCCTCCAACCTCTGACCCCTCTGACCCCATTTCCTCCGAAACTACTTCTAACCCACCCCCTTTACCTCGGCCTACGCCGCGCCCTTGGAATGTGGTCTGCGGGTCGGCTCCTCCCTCTTCCTCCCCGAGAAGAATGGCTTTCGTAGAGCCGGTTGTGGTGAATGGCGAGGGCGTGGCTTTCATCTCTGAGGCCGACGCATCTTCCTTGGAGAAAACTTGGGTAAACACCCTCGTCTTCTACGTGCTTGGGAAAAAGCCCTACCGGAAGCTTCTTCAGCAATTTGTCGACCGCGTTTGGAGGCCGGCCGCAGGGTATAAGCTCTTCCACCGCGCCAATGGCTTCTTCTATCTGCAACTCTCTTCCGAAGAAGAATGCCTCCGCATTATTGGCGGGGGCCCTTGGCTGTTCCAGGGGAGGCTTATGGTCCTCCGGCGATGGGAAGCTAACATGTGCCTTGAGCGGGACCTCCTCTCGGAGATCCCTCTTTGGGTTCGCTTCCACGGCCTAAGCCTCACGCACTGTTCGCCCATTGTCCTCAACAAGCTGGCCAGCCTCCTTGGTACCCCACTCTTCATGGACGCCGCAACCTCGCATGGTCTACAGGATGGTTATGCTCGTTGCTGCGTCTCTATCCACGCCTCCAAGGAGGTCCCTTCTGCGGTCCCACTCGTCTTCTTCTCGGGCGCTCGCCAGATGGTTGATGTGGAGCTTGAATGGCTCCCGCCCAGATGTAAGTTCTGTGTTTCTTTCGATCATTCCTCGCTCCATTGTCCTTTCTCCTCTTCCTGTGGCTCCGGCGACTCTGCTGGACATTTTGAGCGCTCTCTGGAATCGTCCGTTGTGGCCCCTGATGGGTCTGCTGATGGCCCGCCCCCTCCGCAGGGGTCTGAAGGGTCTTCTGGGCCCTCATCAACAACCCCATCCATGCCCGACCCCTGCCATGCCGCCTCTGCTAACCTCGCCTCTCAGGGTTTGCTGGTGAATGAGCAGCCCTATCCCTCTTCTGAAGACTCGCGTCCCGCTCCCAATGCTGCATCCGCTAAGTCCTCGGCTGTGCAGGGTGCTAGATCCCACAGACGGCCCCCTGGCCGCCCCTTTACTGCCTTCCCGTACGGTCCCAAGGGCCTTCTCCATCGGCCTTCCCCTGCTTCGAGGAGGCCTGCACCCTCCACCCAAGTCCACACTCAGCCCCCAGAGGCTCAGTTTGATCTTAACTCCCCGGAAGCCCCACCCTTGGATGGCTCTTGTATGTCTGAGGGACTCGGGCAGCAACTCCCAAACTCCACGCTGGACATGGTCCTTGTGGAACCCAATCCGGCCTGGAATAAGGCATCGCACAGAAAGAAGAAAGTTAACAATGGAGGTGAACCCTCCCGCCAAACAAGACCGGGGCCGCGGGCCTCAACCTCTCCTCCTTCCTGATGTCTGCGGTTGTTTGCAACGTACGGGGTCTCAACCGGCCCAGGAAGATTAAGAGCGTCTTCAAACACATATCTGCTCTTGGGGCTGAGCTCATTGGCCTAATTGAGACTAAAGTTAGACCTGATAACAGGTCCAAATTTGCGGAGTCCTTCCCTGCTGGGTGGGGCATCCTCCACAATAATACCCCCCTTGGCCGTATCTACTTCCTTTGGAAGGAGAGCTGCTGGTCTTGCTCGTGCATTTCTGCCTCCCCGCAAGCTTTAACGCTCTCCTGCAGCAATCTGGGTGGTCTTTTGATCACCGTCACAGTGGTCTACGGGGACAATTTGCCTTTGGCTCGTAGAGCACTCTGGGAGGAAATCATTGCTATGAACTCAGTCGTGAATTCCCCATGGTTGATTATTGGGGATTTCAATGCTGTTAGATTTGACAGCGAGAAGTTGGGAGGCCGCCCCCCAAACTCCATTGCAAAATCTGACTTCAACTCTTGTATTAATGTTTGCGGTCTCCTGGAGCTGCACCCCTGTGGTAACCCCTGGTCGTGGAACAATAGCTCGGTTGGCCCTTCCAGAATTGCGGCGAGGCTTGATCGGGCTCTCATTAATGATGATTGGTTGCGCTCTCTCCCTGCTGCTACCCTGCGCTACTCCCCCCTCCCGAGTAGTGATCACCTTCTAATGTCGGTGTCCCTGGCGAAAGTGGTCCCAAAGCCGAGACCTTTTCGCTATTTTGATTATTGGGCTGCTCGCCCTGGCTACGGCGACTTGGTGAACACTGCTTGGGCTACACCTGTTAATGGTAATCCCATTTCGAGGATAGCCTGTAAGCTCCGGAACGTGAAGCAAGCCCTCAAGGCTTGGTCCAAGGAAGAAGCCAATGTCCTTATGGAGGTGAAACATACTGAATGTGCGCTTCTGGCGATTAATGAGGCTCTTGCGGCCGACCCGCTAGACCCTTTCTTGGCCCAACTTGAAAGGGATATCAAAGCCCACTCTTCCAGCTTGGAGGATGACCTCGAATCTGCTTGGAGGCAAAAAAGTAGAGTGGACTGGCTCACTTTGGGTGACCGGAACACCAAATTCTTTCACCTGTGCGCAAAGGATCGCACAGCCAGGAATCATATCCCCCAACTTCTCTCCGTCGAGGGCCACCTCATTGACAAACCGGCCATGGTGGCAGAGGCCGCTGTGGACTTCTATAAAGAGCTTCTTGGCCCATCCTCCCCTCGGGCTCCGCTTAATCCGCCTCCTCCCCCCAAGCTGCGCCTCACTTCAGCTGCTTCCTCCTGGCTTGAGCGCCCATTTCTGGAGGCTGAGATTCTCGAGGCCGTTAACTCTATACCTTCCTCCAAGGCCCCGGGGCCCGATGGTTTCAATTGTGGGTTCTTCAAGCGCCACTGGCCACTCATCAAGAGTGATCTCTGTGATGCAATTTACCATATATACTGCGGTGGCGGGAATATAAAGGAGATGAATCAAACTTTCCTATCGCTTGTGCCAAAGGTGTCCTCCCCGAGCACTCTTTCTGACTTCCGCCCAATTTCCTGCTGCAACGTGATCTACAAAATTTTTGCCAAGCTGCTAGCCTCACGCTTGGCGAACGTGCTTCCGTGCTTGATCTCAAGTAACCAATCGGCCTTTATTAAAGGACGCACTATGGGGGACAATTTGCGGCTGGCACAGGAGATTCTTTTGGGCTTCGACAGGAAATCTTCCGTCAGCCGGGCTTGCCTCAAGATTGATCTCTCCAAAGCTTTCGACTCAATTGAGCATACTTTCATTATTCAATCTTTGAGAGACATGGGATTCGGGGATAGGTGGCTCCGCTGGATCCACGGTTGCATCTCCTCTGCCACCTTCTCGGTAATGGTTAACGGCTCCCCTTTTGGCTTCTTTCGGGGGACTCGTGGGCTGCGGCAGGGCGACCCTCTTAGTCCCCTCCTTTTTGTGATTGGTATGGAGGCTCTTTCATCTATCACCGATGATTTTGTGAGACGGGGGGCTCTGAGGCCGATGACTTGCCACAGGAGGGTTGTTCCTACCCACCTCATCTATGCAGACGACCTTTTGTTTTTCTGCAAGGCTTCCACCGCCTCTCTTCTTGCGGTCAAGGCCATCCTACAAGAATTCTTTACAATTTCGGGTCTCTCCATGAATGCGAGGAAGAGCAAGTTCTTCCGGCCCAAATCCGCTCCTGAAGACTTTGGTTTGTGCCTTCGTTTGGGACTGTTGAGGCGCTCTTTGCCCACAACCTACCTCGGTCTTCCCATCTCTTCCTCCTTTGGTAGAGGTTCCTTGGCAAGGCCTCTTGAAGACCGGGTTAGGGCCTTGCTTTGTGGCTGGAAAGCCAAGGCCCTATCTTTCGCCGGCCGCCTGCAACTCCTTAAGTCTGTTGTTGCTGGTATTGTTATCTTTTGGGCGGATGGTACAGTCCTTCCTCTGCGTACTTCGAGGATGATTGATAAGCTTTCTGCTGCTTTCCTTTGGAACAATGGGATTCATGCGGTTGCTTGGGATACAATTTGCCTCCCGAAGGAGGAGGGGGGCCTGGGCCTCAGGTCGGTTGTTTCAATCGGGGACGCCATGGTGATCTCTTGGTCGTGGAAGGTCCTTAACCGTGGCCCCTCCCTGTGGGCCGAGTTTATGTGCGCTAAATACCTCACCTCCTCCTCCTTATTTGAGGCGGCTTGCTCTTCCTTTGCCTCGCCTATTTGGAGGCGCATTCTCTCCGCCCGCCCTCGCCTCAGAGCTGCGGTCTCTGGCTCCTCCCCACCTTTTGCTTGGCTTCCTGCGGGCTCTAAGTTCTCCTTTGCTGCTGCTGTCGATCTCTCTCGTCCTAGGCAGGCTCCTGTGCCTTGGGTGAGCGTGGTTTGGCACAAGGGAGGCGTTCCCAAGCATTGTTTTACTCTTTATCGTGCGGTTCTTGGTCGCCTTCCTACCACGGATCGCCTTGCTAGGCTTGGTATCGCTTCACAATTGCCTTGTTATCTATGTAATGCTGTTCTGGAGTCTCATTCCCACCTCTTCTTCGAATGTGGCTACACTTGGGAGATTTGGTCTTCTACATGCAAAGCCCTCTCTCACTCATCCTTTGTCCCAAGGAGCATGAAGGATGCCTTGGACTGGATCCTGATGCTAAGCTCCCCGGCCGTGCGTAACCGCCTCAGCCTTGCTCTCGCTGCTGTTTGCTGGGCTGTTTGGAAAGAAAGAAATACCCGGTGGTCTTCTGGCAGGCTCGCCCCGGCTAGTCATACTTTGGCATATGTGATTACTTGCATTGACGCAATCTCGACTCATGGATAGTTCCGGATTTTTGTTTCCTCTGGGCTTCTTATTAATACTTGTAAATTATCAGCCCGGAGTTTTGTCATCTTTGGGCCGATCTCTACCCTTTCTCCTGTAAACAGGGCTCTTGCCCTCCTTTTGTATTTTTGACATAGTTATAGTGAAAAAACCTTTCAAAAAAAAAAAAATTTTGTGCGAAATAGAAAATTCTACGACCTCCATCCAGACAGTCGTTTTTTAACAGTAGCAGAATTGCTAAAAACGACCTCGTCTGGATGGAGGTCGTAGAGGTCTCTGTTTTGCGAAATTTTAATGACATAATATAGGGATATATTGATAAAAATTCACGGAAGAAATTTTCAAAAAAAATAAAAAAAAAATGGGTGAAAATTGAAATGACGCGGGGGATCCAAGTTAGCTCTCTCTGTGGGGACAGCCCCATTTTACCCTTTATATAATGGAGTAATTTTACATTTAGCGCCCAAGTCTTGATGGTGAAAAAAAGATGCCAAAGTTTATAATGTGTTCTTCTTTTGGTTACCCAATTTATTGAATGTTATATTAAGATAATATCCTTTTCAAGATTTCTTCTTCTTTAAAACTCAAATGTCCCCGATGATCACTGCTATCAAGAAATGGAACTTGGATCCATTAATATTTGTGAGACTCACGTATTCATCAATATCTAATGGAGAAGGTTGTTTGAGATGATAAATTAAGTGTTACTGTGAGATGTATTATTTTTTCTTTAGTTAAATACTAAAGGTATGAACTTTTTATATTGTACTCTTTTGGAAGCTGAATTCTAAAAGGTATCATATTTGAAGATCACTTATGAAATTTGAAAATTCTTGGAGATAACTCATGAAGTTATGACTACCGTTAAAGAGATTTATTTTAGAATGCTAACACTTAATTATAAGACTTTTAGGATGCAAGTGGAGGAAAGCATAAATTATATGAATGGATGATTCACTTCAATTCCAAAAGCAACTAAGAAACTTGGGAAGAGTTTTGCTACTAATAGAATCGGAAAGCAAAATCTATCATCTCACTCTCCCCAGATAAAAATATAAAGTGACGACGAAAGAAGAGTCGACCAACTTCAACACTACATCATTGGAGGACCTTACACATTTTTTCTTATGAAACAAAGTTAGATAATAAAAATAATAACAAGAAGAGAATCCAAATAAGAAACTAAAAAAATAAAAATAATAAGAACAAGCGAATCCAAATAAGAGTATAGTCTTCACAGTGATAACAAATTCAAGATGAGATTCTGGATCAAATAATGATGATCACATTGCCCTCGCCACTCAAAAGTTTAAATCATTCTCAAAAAGCAACATAGAGAGAAAGGGAGATGAAATGTTTTTGATACAATGAAGTAGGGTGCGTAAAGAAGGATTGTCCATGACTAAATATGAACTTCGAATTCGAGAAGAAACCCAAGAAGAATGCAATACAAGCAATGGAATTATTCAAAACAGTAGTGAAGAAGAAGAAAGCACATTGTATTAAACAAGCTGAACCGGTGGATTATGACCCATTGATTTTCGATGATGAGGTAAGCAAACTTTCTTATATAACAAAACAGAAGTCGACTCGACCTGACTCGCATTACTCCTCTGCAAGCGGCTCACGAAGATGTTAGTCTCTAAGTACCTTGGCTACTCAACTCTTGAAGTAGTCGACCTCAATGCCTAGGCCTTGCAACACGTATTAGGCAAAACAAACATATACACAATAACAAGAGAAAAAAAATAAAAGAAACAAGAATTAATAATGAACACAAAATAGATATGTGAAACAATAAACACACGATTTAAGTAAACATGAAACCCTAAAAACCTAAGACTCTATTGATTGCCCTAACGTTGTCTCTCCAACAATGGCGCCATCTGATGAGCATGCCTGATCTGCTGCCTAAAAACATAGACAACCTAATGGTGTAAATAATACAAGGACTTAAAGAATGCCTACAATATTTATTTTGGATTTCTATTAGTAATGTAAATTAAATAATTTAGCAATCATAGAATTTTTAAAAGAAATAAGATTCTTTAACATAAATTCATAGATCAATGTAAACTCATACAAAGTATGAAAAAACTAGATACAAAGATAACGATACAATTCTATTAAAGATAAAATTTATAAAATACGAACCTCATACATCATAAGAAGACTTAAAATATCATAAAAAACTCATAAAACTAAAAAATTGTAAATAAAAAAACACATGGAAAACTACACCTATGCACTGGCCACTCTACCTACAACCCCAAGTAAACAATTGCCTTCTTACATTCAATCATGGACTCAATCAATTAAAAAGTATAAAAATCTAAAAAATGGAATTAAAACCATGATCTCTATAAACTTCATAGTTGTGTGACAACCTTTGTTTGATTCATATTTAGCTCATAACCCATGCTAACTCTTACACCATAAGCCTTGCAGATAACTTCCATCCATCTTATCGTAAAATGAACATAAAACTGTTAAAATATTAATAAATATATCATTAATATTGAAACAAAATTACGAAATAATACCCCATCCCCCTCTAGGCATCCTCATCCTCTTCTTCACCTCACTCTTCGATCACCACTCACCTCGCTCTTCCAAATCTCGATCAATCAAGTACTCTTCTTCCCCCCTACAACGGTTGAATCTCCAACTTCCCTCATCAACTGCTTGGGGAGCACATCATACTCTCCTCCACTCCTCCTTCCTTGGAGAACAACTAACTTTAGGCAGTCACAAGAGTCACGGGCTCCTTCAGACCACAATATTCCTCTCCAAGCCTCTCTTTGGCGTAAGACTTAAGGTCCAATGGGGAAGGGCTAAGGGGAGAACGATGTGACATCATCAATGGCAAATAAGGGGGCTAGGGTATTGGCAATGCTTGATCGCAAGGAGCATGCTGACATCGTAAATAGAGGAGGAGGCATCTTAGATGAAGAGTTGCGTGGGCATAGGAGGTTGGTGGATGGCGAGTCATCCCAAGGCTCGGCTCTAGCAAGGCGACCGAAAAAGCAACCATGTTGGGTGTCTGAAAGTGGAGTGCGATTGAGGTCCTCCATTTCTCACGAAGGATGCTATGATGTGCATGAGGCGGAAAGGAAATGGGTGGTATTAGGTTACCGCCATTCAAGCATTCTGTTTGACTAATATGGCAGGGTTAGAGGCACCAACGTCGACAGAAGGGTATACGACGGGCGGCCATATCAAATGAATAATCAAACAAACCACAAGTGATAAATGTATTTAATGTAGAAACCCTCTCGGTAACAAGCATGACCCGAGTCTCCCCACTCGAGCTTTCAACTTGACCGAACCTTGATTTTCCACTAACATGAATTGCTAAAAAGGGTGACCCAATCATATTGTGGTAATCAATAAGTCACCTAGAAGTGTGATTATTCAACTAGAGCAAAGAAATTAGTTGGCTGAATGCATGATACAATGCTTCATGAGTTTCTTTACAACACCAAAAGAATACAATTGCAAAGATTCAATAAAATAAAGTTTTCGATTTGTCTTGAGCTTGAGTTCCTTCAAGCTCGAGCAAGAGCTTGAGCTCCTTAGCCTTGAATTCCATCAGTTTATTTCCTCCTCTTCTTATTTCGAACAACTTCTATATCCTTATGCAACCTTGCCTTGACCCAGGTGCAAACTAAATGCATAAATTTTCTACCATCAAAATATGCATGCTTATGCATGACGTAAGATTCTCTCCTTTTCCGATGATGTCGAAATAATTTGTATGTTAGCGAATATACACACTCTATGTATCAATATGACATGATTTGAGAGTGTTTATATTGAAAGATGAATGCACCTATATACCTTGATGTACACTAATTCACGTTTGATATATAGATGCAACATGAGAAAAAGAGCGAGACCTTGTTGATGTTGTTTATTTATACATAATGTGAGTGGTACATTAGTAATTGATCTTAATACCAGAGCCAATGATCATTATACTAATGAAAGATGGTTAGGATTTGAGGATATACCCTAATGATTGTTAGTCATTATAACCACGACACTTGAAAGAAATAAAAGGATATATGGTCATGGCTCTTGAATGTAAATGGTCGAATAATGGGAATAGATGATTTGGAGTATTTTAGCACATGTCGATATGTGTTAAAGAGATTATTAATAACCCTATGGTGTAGAACCCAATGCATCGAGTATTATTGTGTCGGATACCTACAAATATGCCTTAGAAATAGAATGGTTTTCTATTGATTGATGGGTGACCCGTGGGTCTTAAATGATTCATGAATCAATCTTCATCTTGCATAATCTTGTGATGAGTCCCAAGACTAGTTCTTTTGAGTAAAGTACACCAACACAAGCTGAGGATGAAGGATAAATACCACAAGGGTGGGTGCACAATTTTGTAGCCCGATTGAAGCGATTTTAAGTCAGCTCCTCCGAAAGGACGTCATAGAGTGGATGGTGGTAGGTACTTTAGAGAGCCTTTGCTTATTGCACACATGCAATTCGGTATATAGATCCATACGTGTGATCACTTATATTGGGACAAGTGAGGCTCCGTCTAGTTGACTTGGTTGATGAAACTGCAGCTTCCGGTACTATTTGTACTAGCGGAAGCTTCGTACTTATGTATAATTTTAATTTTATATTCTAAGTGGTCACGATCTAGTCTAAGTATACACTTTCTCTTTTGACAGGTGAGTCTTAATAAATGGAAAATTTTCTCTAAAGGAAACATAATAACTATATAAAATCAAGTAGGATATGATATAGATCTTAACATAACCATAAGTAGGGTGGAGCATTGGGTTCGACCCGGCCCAACCCGGGAAAGCCCGACCCAAGCCCATTAATTTTCCGTGGGCCTTGGACCGGGTCGAGGCTCACTTTTTTCAGCAAACTGATGACCCGGGCCCAGCCCAAGGCCCGCGAGATCGGGCTCGGGTTTGGGTCGGGCTCGAGCTCGGGTTGGGCTCAACTCGCACTTATTTTGATTCGGGACTTTTTTTAAAATAATTATTAAAATATTCTTAATTAATTAAATAGTCATCAAGATATAATATTTAAAAATATAGCCATCAATCGGTACCCGAGGTGCCGATTTGGGAAGTAATGTCCAAATCGGCACCTGAGGTGCCGATTTGGAAACACGAGGAATAAACTTGCAAATTGCCCAATGAGTTTGCCCAAATCGGCACCTCAAGTGCCGATTTGGGCATCCTCATTGGGAAATTTGCATTTCCATCATTTTGGCCATTTGTATTCCCATCCCCTCGTTTGTTATCAATAGTTTTTTCAACTAATCTTTTTTGTTATCAAAAGTAGAGCATTACCACAATGATATAATTACATTCGAATGATAAATGCATATCCTTTCTACTATTTAAATAATACTTTTCAAAATTTTAAATTTTGTTCTAATTCTTTTCCTTCATTATATTTTATATTAAATCCCTTATTCTAATTAATTATCCTTATATGTAATAATTGCCACATATTCAATTTAATTCTAGAATGGTCAGACCAACGCTGACTAACTATGAAAAAGGATCAGATACGTATCAGATATGTCAATTTTCGTATCCATATTCACACCATCTATATCGAATAGGAATAACAATCTGCGTATGGATATGAGTCGAGATGAAGATTAAGGGAAACATATAATTGGATACGAACTCATATAGAATACATTGAATTAAATCTGAATCAAATAAAAAGTGAATAAGAATATTGATCGACTAAAGATCGGATACGAGCATGATCGAATAAAAATCAATGTTATTTAGGAATCATATAATTGGAATACATATTATTAATTATATTATAAGGGATTTAAATATATATATTATATTATAAGTATACATATTATTAATTAGAATAAAAGATTTAATATATAATATAATGAAGGAAAAGAATTATAATTACAAAATTAAAAATTTGAAAAGAATTATTTAAATAATAGAAAGGATATGCATTTACCATTCGAATGTAACTATATCCTTGTGGTAATGCTCTACTTTTGATAACAAAAGAGGTTAGTTGAAAAAAACTATTGATAACAAACGAGGGGATGGGAATACAAATGGCCCAAATGATGGAAATGCAAATTTTCCAATGAGAATGCCCAAATTGGCACTTGAGGTGCCGATTTGGGCACACTCATTGGGCAATTTGCAAGTCTATCCCTCGTGTTTCCAAATCGGCGCCTCAGGTGCCGATTTGGACATTACTTCCCAAATCGGCACCTCAGGTGTCGATTGATGGCTATATTTTTAAATATCATGACTTGATGTTTATTTAATTAATTAAAAATATTTTAATAATTATTTTTTAAAAAAGTCCTTTTGATTCCATGAAGTTGCACTTTGATTTCAATTTATTTTTATGGATATAATTCATCCATAACACATGAATATTAAATGTATTGTTACTATATAATATTACTATTGATAGATGAAGGAAATATTGGATGTATTTTGACTATAAATCCGTGTCCCCTACTTTAGTTCTAATATGATTTTTTGAAATATGAGGGCGGCCCGGGCCTAGCCCATTTGTACTTCGAGTTCGGGCATGGCCCAATCCGAGCATAATATTTTTCAAAAATGAAGACCTGGGCCTGGCCCACTTGTACATCGGGTTCGGGCCGGGCTCGGGCTTTTGCGGGTCGGGTCAGGGTCGGGTTCGGGCCGGTCCAGCCCAATGCTCCACACTAACCATAGGCCCAACTCAATTAAGTGTGGAGTACTTGGTTATAGTTGTTGTAGAATTTTACATCTTTTATAGTTTCTATGTAATGGTTATTTGTTGTATTAAGTCATTTATCTTACATGTTACAATTCTTAGAAATCTAATATATGTGGATGAGTAAGAGACCAAAGCTAGAGTGATAGGTATTGTAGTTGAGGAGCACTCATGAGGTTGAGGCCATGTCGAATAGTCTTACTTCCAGTTCATTTCCTTTTAACTCAAGCTTTATTGTAATAAAGTTATTCATTTATATTCTCTTTTCATCATCATAGTTTAGACATTTTCCTATCAAAATGGAAAATTTAAAATGCCCATATTTTATTATATGAATTGTATATTGTGCATGTTGTTTGTGATCATTGTTGGATAAAATGTGAATGAGTATCGAAATGTGTTTTGCGAAGGCAGGAAGTTACATGTTGGGTTGATGATACAAAGTCTTGAATTAAACTATTTTATTTGATTTAGTTGGTTCATGAGGACGAGGTGAGTTGGAATACATGGTATCAACCAATAATCTTGATAACTTTCGGCTTATTACAAATATAAATATCACATGGCATTACATTAAAATTATATAATATATGGTTGTATTTGTAACATTGAGAAATCAGATTTATTAATATCATTAAATTATCACAATAGATATTATTAGAGGTTTATGTTGTTCTCCTCGAATGCAAAATTATAGTATTTTCGCAAAACTTGAGAAGCATGTGTGATTATGATTTGGACTTATAGTCTAATGATGCATACATATCCAAGGTCGTTTACCGATGATTAAAGAAATTGCAATTTAGTATACATAGAATATTGGATAACTAGATTGAGGAGTCATAGTTTCTATTCTTCTAACTTTTAGTAGTCTGTAATTGAACTTATGATTGGCCTCTTATGTTTTATGTTCTTATCTAGATTATAATCAAATGAATTTTCATTGTTGGTTTCATATTTTTTTCCCATTATATATGGCATTTTGAAATGATTGAATGGTTATTGGATTTTGTTTTGCTCGTGTGTTTTTCTAAAAAGTATCCGCCTCTAAATTGCTTCATCATATTTTACATATTTCAAGGTTCGTAAAACGACAATATACATGAAAATTTCATAATTTGGGAGTGCAAATACCGTATATAGATATTTTATATCATCAAATCAATCATGCTTCTTATGATCACATTGACACCCGTCTTTAGACGTCCATGCAACTAGAAAGCGTTTAGTTATGAAATATGCATATTCCATGGCAAACACATAAAGAATACATCTTGATGAACGTAGCACTATGATATTATCGTATATTGGCCTCAAAATATTTTAGAAAGAAACTGCTTATAATCCCACTAAATATATAGATTTAACATCATTTAAATATGTGATGACTAAAAAAATCTTAATTATATCATCATAAAAAAATAGATGTACTACATTATCTTGGTCACGGGTTAGCTTAAATATAACTAAATTTTAACATATTGACGGGTATATTTTCTTTCATCAATGTAAATATCTCGTAAAAAGTCATGATGCTATATTTCCTGAAAATCACGAAGATCATAGGGAGTATAGACTAGTTGGATACTCACCTATAATTTTCAACGTGCCCTTTAATGAACAGGGTGGATAGACATCGACAAGCAACATGGAAGATGGCCAATGAACTAGTAGAGAGATGATGATGAGTAACATGAAAGCAACATACAGATATAAACGGTTGAATCAATGTCAATCACCAAGGGAGAAGACAACAATCTCTCATGTGAATCACCAATGACATTCGATGAGCATGTAATAATAGCACGTCCGATGCAATCAGGGACAATAGGAAAATGTATCACAACTTAGATACCATGTAGAATATTAACGTCTAGGAATTGCGTGGAAGCGAGGGCTCCTGAGCAACTTCTTGTGTTCATTCTTTACCCCATTGGTAAATACACCTCTCGTCTCTAGCGGAATCATCTCTGCCTTAAAAACCATAGGTATCTAACATTTATCTCGCAGCTAACTCAAACAAGGATAAGATTTAAAGAAGAAATATATTTGAATACATCACATGCACAACTAGTACGTTCTCCCGGTAACATTTTCTTCAACCACATCCAATGATGTGCTAATCGAAACTTTCATATGTTGTGTACGGTCAATTTTATCCAACCATAAGCAACCTTCATCAGACACCGTAAAATTTCATTTCTGAAGTTGACTAAGTTCCTATGTGACGTGTGAAGGACTTGCTAGCACCCTACAAACGTTTTCGTAAAAAATCCTATCATCACGAAAAATGGCACAACAAGGGCTATGTAAAATGATGCCGATTCTATTGGTTTAGTGGGGGAAAAAAAGTGTATAAGTATTTTCTTTTTAAAATCTTTTGAGAGTTTAGCTTTGGTGTTCAAGATCTTATGGTATATGAAATTACGAATAGAGTGGTCCTCATTTTTCGAAGACCTCGAATAAGACAGCTTCGAGTTCGATCCGTAAATGACAGATGATGTTTGAAAGACATATTTCACAATTGTCTTTAATGTCGGCTTGACTCAATGCTTCATCGCATTCTAATGATGTTTTTCTCCTTAAAATAATCATGCTATTCCTTCATAGCAAAAGATGTGATGACAAGAGTCAACAAAAAAAGTTCATATTTTAACTCCTCAAACTCGAAAGTAAATAATAATACGGAAGACACACAAATGCAAAACGCGACTTCACTGGGGTGGAACGGCGATGATGTTTGATCACTTCACTAGCTACTGATAGAAAGATGATGAAGATGTTGTATAGGAGCTGTAATGGAGTTGGAGATACCTCTACGGTACTTAGTCCCCTTCTGATGGACTCAACATCAACCCATGGTTAGGTTCGCTATCTGCTTTGCACTAGACGGGTAACCTTCCTAACCGGACTTGGGAGTGCAGTTGCCAGTTTCACACTCCACTCCCAAAATTGGAAGGAACTCAACCCTCACCCGCACCACACATCTTAGCGGGAACAGGCAGGCAACGCAGCCTGTGCCCCCTCTCCCAAAACCCTCCACAGACATTTCTTATTAATCTCTATGCTCCTCTGCGTGGCCTCCTCTCCCTCCCCCTCCTCCCTCCTCCCACCCCCAAATTTCCTCCTCATCACCTCCAAGCCCTTCGCCACCTCCGCCCGTCGGCTTCGCCGTCAGGTACGCCACCGCCTCTTACTCCCTCCCCTATCCTCTCTCCTCCTCAGCAGTGGCGCCACCGCAGGTGCTCAGGAGGTTCCGGTGCCGCGCCGAGCTCCCCGGGGACGTGCCGTATGTGGCCGCGATCGGCTCCTGCATCCTCAGTTCGCTCGTGTTTCCCATTCCCAGGGCTTCCGACGATGCGGAGGGGCGGATGGTTGATACTAGGCTCGGGATCATGACCGTTATTAGCATAATTCCCTACTTCAACTGGCTGGTGATCTTTGACTTAGGCTGATAGTTTTGTTGTGGTCTTTGGTCTGTGGGATTTAATTTCTCTTGATTGTCCTTCTTGTTCTCTTGCAGAGTTGGACTTTTGCGTGGTTGGATAGTGGGAAGAGCCGGTATCTTGTCTACTCGCTAGTGTATCTTGCTCCATACTTTAGGTTTGTGCGTTTTTTCATGTTCTTGCCATACTAGTTGCTATGGATTGCCTTCTTTTAGTTAATGTATTCTGGGGAAATGGATGGTGTTGTCATTGTGTGCTAGCTAGCGGGTATTCATTACGTGGTTTGTTTGTGATGCTGTTTGTGTTTGTGATATTGTGCGTTTCTATCAGTGTGTCTAAAGCAATGAGTCATGCATAAATGAACCATCTGAACTTTATAGAGAATCATGTTTCATTCTAACTATGACAAGTTGATTGTTGGAGCCAGCCGACATCCACATGTTGCTTTCAAGGCATAACTCTCATATTTTCTCTTTTGAAAAATATCGTAAATACATACTTGAATTGTATCCGCAGTTAAAATGCTCAATCATTTTTTTTAAATTTCTCTTCCATTTAGTTCAGAAATAGCAATATATTGGGAGTGAACATATAAAACCATGGGCATGGAGTCATAAGAATGAGTGCAAGGCTTGGACTTGATTTGTATTTTTGTATGGATACTATATTTTCTGAAGCATAAATGTCGCGTGGGTAAAACTTTTAAAAAAATGAAACTAGCTTTAGTACCAATTAGAATGCTTATGGAGATAAAGGGAATGCAACATCCTTGCGTGGGTAAAATATACAAAAAACTGAAACTAGCCTTAGTACCAATTGGAATGCTTAGGGAGATAAAGGAAATGAAGCACCCTTGAAAGTAGGTGAAACATGGACTTACGTAAGGAAACATGGATTAAGCACCGAATTATAGTGCATTTCGAGCCAAATGCATCAAAGAAGAAATTACTGTACAATTACAGTCAGTTTACTCAGCAAACTTCCTCATCTATAATATTTATATACACACCCATGTTGTACATTGCTGTCGTACTATGGGCAACATTCTTAATGTAATACTTTTCTCTGGAAAGTAGCATTTGTGTGCAATTATTGAGCCCATTGCACAACCATTGGTAGCAACGGTCATGTTTCCTTGTATGCCATGCATTCTTTATGTACCCTTGATTTGCAAATTCTTTATAACCTTCCTGACAATCCTATAAAATTCACTAAAAGGTTAGCATCCCCTTCTCGAAAGGATTGAGGATGATTCAACTTTCCACTCTAATAAAGCACACATGCTTTAAAGATGGGGATACTATCATCTCTCATACCTATGTATGCTTTAGTTTTGATCCTTTATTATGCACGGGCATGCACTTTGAGACGTATCATTTAAGTACAAGTTATTCAGCAGTCAAATGCGATCCCTGGATTGGCACTCTAAAGGTTTTATAAGTGTTAACCATGCTAATGTCACCAAACACCATCAAACCAATCCCAAGCGTTTGATTTGCCATCTTTAGTGCATAGTTACCCAGGAGTAGGAGAAAGAGAACAAACTCTTCTCGCCATTGTGAAAGACCTGCTCTACCAGCTTGGTTATTAATGGAAAATGAGAATAGACTAAGAAAATAAAGACATCACCCCGAACACAATACCTCATTCAGTAATTACAAAGTGTGGTAGTAGCTTATAAGTAGTAGGGGCTACTACTAGAAAAACACATGCTTAAGCATTTTGGGCTGTGGTGGAGGGCTCCAGTTGGGCCCAAGCCCAATAAGTTATCTGGGCCAGTAATCCTTGATAACGGACCGGACCAGGGAGCATGGTACATTACAGGTGGTATCAGAGCAAGGTTCCCTATTATAGTGGATAGGGCTGTCCAAGATGTGGGTCCACATCTACCATAGAGTTAGGAGGAAAAGGCTACCCAAGAGGTGAAGTCGCCACTATTAGTTTGTTACTAGGAACAGGTCATGGGCCATTGCGCAATGAGGACACTGCAAATATAAGCGGGGATGATTGTAGCACCCCGAACATAGTACCACATCTAGTAATCACAAAGTGTGGCAGTGGTTTATAAGTAGTAGGGCTTCTACTAGAAAAAACATGGGCTTAAGAAATTTGGGTCGTGGTTGAGGGATTCAGTTGGGACCAAGCCCAACAGGTTGTCTGAGCCAGTTATCCACGATTCCACGATAAATGGACCGGATTTAGGGCCTGAGACGTTACATTTAGATTCTTCAAATGCTACACTCCATCTTTGGTGCATCATTCAATAGGAGTAAGAGAAAGAGGACAAGCTCCTTTAGCCATTGTTAAGGACATGCTCCACCAATTTGGTTATAAATGGAAAGTGAGAATAGACTAGGAAAAAAGGTTTTAGATGATACATGGAGGATGATTAATTAAAAACTCAAAATATCATTCAAAGGGAGCAATGAAATGACATGTTCACAATTTGCAAGATACAAACTTCAAATTTAGCGCCATGTTGTTGGTATGCTTCATATTTTGTTCGAACTGACGGAGGTTATGTAGTACTTTATTTAAAATGCGAGAGATCGAAATATCATCAAAATTTTGCATGAGATGATGGCATGCATATATATTCTTGCTAACAACATATTTATACATTAACCTTTGTACACCATGAACTTACATCCTAATCCCTACAAAGTTAATCCATCTTACATGAATGCTCCTCCATTAGTTTAGTCAATTGATTCAACTACTCTCATGTTCATCTAAGCATATTGAGATGATTCACACTTTAAAAGTAACCTAAGGGTTGCTATCTCTCTCTCTCTCTCTTTGTAGCTTGCATCCACCGTTACGTGTCTTTCTCCAAGAGTGTAGGGATGGAGGATGATGGGGCAAGAATCGGAAACCCATTGTGCTTAGGGGCATGGATGATGAGTACGGAGCTCGTTGCAGGGAGATTGGTAGGACTAAGAGCTCATTGTGTCATAGTTGGGACCTCTCGGGTGAGGACAATGGATTGGAAGCTTGGGGCGAGGATAGAGGGAGGAGAGATCATCATGACGGGTACATGAGCTATGGGGCGTGGTTGGTGGGATGGGGTGTTGCAATAAGGTTGGGATCTTGGGGGTAGGGATAGTGGGGTCAGGAGTTTGTCATAGCAAGACATGAAGGGAGGAAGAGGGAAATTATGGGAGCCGAAGAAATGAGGGGTGGTGGATGGGAGTTTGACCAAGAGGAATTTAGGACATGGTTTGGTGTGACATGACCAGTGACATGGGAGGGGGTCCTCATACTTGAGGAGCTTACAACCATGGCCTTAAATGTTGAATCAATGTTGTTTCACTATTCTCGAAAAGAGACATGTCATTGATATCACTAAGTTTTTTAACATTCTTTACATTTAATCAATAGATAAGATATAAATATACATGTGTTTGCTAAAACAGAGATCTAAATCTACCTTTTGTAGTAATATTGAAATCATAATCACTACATAGGTTAATATGCAATATTGAGTAAGACACAATTCGAAGTTTCGTCATGCAGAATGTGTAAATAAATTGAAATAACAAATAACACAATTTCATAATCTAAAAGTTTATAATATGCCAATACAACTCTAATAATACTTACCTATTTCTTAAAAAAAACTTACCTAGGGGTGGAGAACACATACTGCCAAATTGGCGAACTTTAAAGCTCTAAGATCTCTCCAATACATCTAAAATGACCAAAATCGCTCAAGAATGCTCATTGGCGTCATGTATCTAGTGAAAATGGACAAAATTAGGAAATTAATCGGCGATGTGAGGCCAATTTCGAATAAAAAATGAAGGATTTTATTATTGGTCGAAATGGACAATATATTGTTGACATGGGCGATATATCGATGATATGTTGTCAACATCTTGCCGATACCAGAGTAAATGGTAATTTTGATATTTGCCCACTCGTTGACTCCGACATATCGATGACATGTCGCTGATATTTGATGCCAAGGAATTTTGATATCATTATGGCATAACTTTGCATTCTAATTGTTGGAGTATTTGGTAGTGCACCTATTGAGTTGTAGCAGGGTAAATGGATCCTAGAGAAGATCCATTTACCCCATCCTGTGTTTAGTCCCATACCGCCCAATGGTGGGACTTAGAGGCTCTGGAAAGGCTATATAAGGAGCCCCAGACCTCCTGTATCCATTGAGAAAAAGCAATGAAGCATATGCCCCTTTGAGGGCTTCTCCCGTGGTTTCATCCCGCTCCTCACGGAGTAGGGTTCCACGTTAAATCCCACGTTCTTTGATGTTTATCTTTTTCCATGTTTACGCTTCCGCATTCTTCATATTTTATAACATGGTATCAGAGCGGGTTCGATTCTCGAGGTTTTTCATTTTTGTATTGATTCAAGATTCGATTGTCAGATTCTTTTTCGATTTGAAGATCGTTATTCTGGTCAAGATTCAGTTCTATGGTTCAATTTCTTGAACCCTATTTTCAGTCAGAAATTCTTGCAAGTATTGGCTAGCGACAGATTTTATTCTTGGTTTTTTTTAAGGTTCCAATCAGGAACCCTAATATCCTGTCATCTTCCAGCCCTAGCGGCGACGACATTCTCCACGCGAACATCGCGCAATGGAAGCGGCGCCTCTACAGACGGTCTTTGTTCCAGTCCATCTCCTCGCCGCACACAAGCCTCAGCCAAAGGATTTTCCAAAGCGGCAACAACAACACCAACAAATCAGGGGCTCTTCTTCCTCGGGCTGGAAGTCGATAGGGGAGAGCCCTAGTGTTCCAGCGATGCAAGTCGCACCTCCCGGTTGCCCCCTTCTACGCGATCTTCCTCTCGCCAGCAGTCTCTCTCGTCTCACGCAGGCGGCGCGAGACTCTCCAGGTGGGTCCTCCTGGTCGTCGACGTCGACGCTCGGCCGCCCCGCGCATTCCCTCGCTCCAGCCCCCCCTGTCGCAGGCGCATACATCCCTCCCAGTGCACGCCTTCCGCACAAGTCGTGCGGCATCACCCGTAGATCAACTCCAGGCGGCGCCCCGTGCGGCGCTCGAGCCTCCAGGCGGCATGCTCGAAGCTCCCAAGCGCCCGACTCTTCGTGCGGCGCGGCAGAAACCCCATCGTGTGGCGGCGGCAGTTACTTTTATTTGACGGGTTCCCAGTAGTGGGAACCCTCTTGGCGCGTAAGGGGCCCGATGGCCTTAAATGTCTTCTTTTTTTTGTTACGTTGCCCAAGTGGGCCGTGGGTATTTAAAAAAAAAAGGGGAGACGGTCCATTAAAAAAAGGGGAAGGGCTACGGTGTAAAAAAAAGAGAGATAAAAAGAGAGAGAGAGAGAGAAAGAGAGCAATGTTAAAAAAAATGACGAAAAAAAAGTCGCGTACAAAAAAAAGACGTACGCAAAGGAAAAATTGCAAGAAAAGCCGGAAAAAAAAGAATGGTTGAAACGGTTTTTTATAAAAAAAAATTGTTTAAAAAAATGGACGGCTTAAAAAAATTTTTTGAACAAAGCCGCAAGTTTCGTGATCGTGTTGTTTAACCCCTATCTATCTTGTCTTCTCCCAACTTCGTCGATGTTCATTTTCTGACAAGTATGGGAGAAAGGGGGAGTATATGTAGAGTCACAGGTCTATTCGGTTCAGATCCAGATTGATGCAGATTTCCAGACTAATCAGATTCCAGACTCTACGGTTCAAATCCAGTTTCAGACTCGACGATTGTCTTCCGAGTCTTCAGTTTCAGACACGCACAAGTGTGCGGTCATTGTCAGATGAGCATAAGTTGCCATCGTTTGTTTCGAGGTCCCCATCATTCTTGTTGTTCGACCAGAGTTTTCATGTGAGCCATAGGGACTCCAGAGCAGAGGACCATTCCCTTGAGGGCATGGGTTTTCATGTGGTATCATAGGTACACCAAAGCAGTGCACCATTCTCTGAGCCAGATGGGAGAGACCCAGTTCTCCGACGAGGAGAATTTAGGCGCAGTTTCAGACTCGAAGGTTAGATTCCGAGTCTTCAGTCGACTCACACTCCAGCCCGTTCGTCCTCCTCACCTGCACGGCATGAGAAGCAACGTCCTCAACTGCAGCATGTGCGCGTTGGGTTGATATTGTCCGTAGTGTCCTGTAGCGTTGAGTTGAGTTTCTTTCTGTTTGTCCAAGCTGAGCATTGCATGCTCCAGCTTGAGGGGGAGTGTTGGAGTATTTGGTAGTGCACCTATTGAGTTGTAGCAGGGTAAATGGATCCTGGAGAAGATCCATTTACCCCATCCTGTGTTTAGTCCCATACCGCCCAATGGTGGGACTTAGAGGCTCTGGAAAGGCTATATAAGGAGCCCCAGACCTCCTGTATCCATTGAGAAAAAGCAATGAAGCATATGCCCCTTTGAGGGCTTCTCCCGTGGTTTCATCCCGCTCCTCACGGAGTAGGGTTCCACGTTAAATCCCGCGTTCTTTGATGTTTATCTTTTTCCACGTTTACGCTTCCGCATTCTTCATATTTTATAACACTAATGCTAAGAAAATACTATTGTTGATTTGAGTTGCGCTGCCAAATAAATCCTAACTTTATGATTTCAAATGAAACAAATTTTGGTTAATGGACAAGGATGCACGTTTGATGACAAGGATGGCTAGGTCAAAAGTTATAGGGAACTTGATTTTTGATAGTTTTCACATGGTAAAGTAAAATAATATCAGTAAAATAATCTCCTCAAGAAAACCTTTTTAAACAGAATGTTGACACCGTTCAATTTTTCTATTTAAGTAAAGCAAGATACAAATCTACTGTTTCACGTTAAGTAGGTCTGCCTACATGGATTCATCATCTTTAATAGATCTATTCTGCGTTATATTTTGGCCTGGTTATACCCCGATGAAGAACATGTATTAATTAAAACCGTAGTGTCCAAAGTTGTGACTTGTTACCTTGGAATCTATTCTGATTCATATTCTCAGAATCACTAATTTTACTATGATGAATGCTTAGATTCATTAAGTGAGTGTTATGCAAGGCCACCGGTAAAGTCATATCACATGTTTAACACATATGGTTGCAAATTTTCCTAGTGTTCTCTCCCAGCTATGTGGTAATTGTTTATAAAAGAAAGTAACGCAACGCCAATGTGTGGAGAATAATGAGAGAACATAATGAGATACTTTATTCAAGAGGTTTAGGGGTTCTTATATAGGCTGAAAACCTAGAGAACTTATAAAAAGAAAAATTACATAAAAGGACCTCGAAGAGTTACTACTCAATAGAATAAAATAAAGCTGACTCTAACACCCCCCATCAAGTGGAGCATATCTATCGATCATGCCCAATTTGGAGATTATCCACGAGAGACGTTTCTTTAGTAGCACCCAAGGTTCGAAATCTCGATTTCGATCTTGTTTCGGTGACCTGGAAAATTGAAATTTCGCCGAAATTTCAGGCGATTTCGGTGGAAAAGTTGGAAAAGGCTAAAAAATCCGATTTTCCCAATTTTATTGTAAATTTCGATATTTCAAGTTATTAGAATAATAAATAACATACAAATACACAATTATTTCACACATATTGGTCATCTATACTCCTTATATAGACATATCGGTCATATCGGCCATATCGGTCATATCAGTGTTATTGTTGTAACATTGTTAATACATAATAAAACAAAGTAATAGTCTTAGAAGTTACAACAAGTGAAAATTATTAAGAACATGCATATTAATGATCGATGCAATAAAAGATTAAAATATAGTACATGGTGACATGTTTTGTTCAGAACCAAGAGTTCCGCGGTAGATCTGAATGGCCCCCCCTTCCTTGTTGTCTCTCATAACGCATCGCAGATTCAATGAACTCGCAGTAGTTCTCCCATGTCATGTACGAGTACATGGCCTTGTAATCCATCACATACTGCATGTATTGGTGGTCATCGATGCCTATGAGTATCCCGAGACGAGGATAAGCAGCACTGGATCCGGTATCACGAGTGGCACGACGAGGCTGCGAACTACTGCCCTGAGATCCTCGGGACGACGACGACGGAGCAGGAGAAGATCTCTACGGAGGAGGAGGAACTGGCGTGTACTCAAGGAAGAAACCGTAGCTGTTACCCCCAAAGAAGCTGCCCTGGCTCTGCTCAGGTAGGCTACCTTGGTAGTTGTCTCCGCTATAACTACTGTATCCCCCAGACCCACTGTAACCATATGAATATGATGGAGGTGCATACTGAGGAGGAGGAGGAGGTCCTGGAGGAGGAGCTTGGAAGTATTTCGGGAAGACGCCAAATGATCTCTCATCGTGCGACGATCCATATCCGCCTAAAGGACTTGGTGCTTAACAGGGCCCTTTTGCTTTTGATCCCCAAGAAGAATGCAACGGAGGATATTTGGGATTCCGCCCCATATCGATATCGAACGTCATCTACTTAATTGTGGCCAAGGTGCTGGCTCGGAGGCTTGCTCGGGTTCTTGACTCGATTGTTTCTCCCATTCAGGCTGCTTTTATTCGGGGGAGACAGATTTCGGATTGTATTGCGGTCGCTTCGGAATTGGTAGCTGATTGGAGCTCTCCGGGGAGGCAGGGGGTGCTTTGGAAAATTGATTTTGCCAAAGCCTATGATAGCATTGATTGGAGCTTCTTATGGTCGGTCCTCAGAAGGCGGGGGTTTCTGGAGGTGTGGATTTCTTGGATGCGGCGCTGCGTGACTACAGTGTCCTTCTCGGTTTTGGTTAATGGCGGATTGGAGGGGGGGGGGTTAGTCCAGCCGAGAAGGGGGCTGCGACAGGGTTGCCCGCTGGCCCCCCTCCTCTTTGTTATAGCTTCGGATGTCTTGACTCGTATGGTTGATCGGGTTGTTGCTGCTGGACTTTCGAAGGGCTTCTCCAAGGGTGGCGTGTCTGTGCCGCTGATACAATTCGCTGATGACACCTTGTGCTTCATTGAAGGAGGTGCTGATGAGGTCGTTGGCATGTCCATGACTCTTGAACTCTTTAGCGAGATTTCGGGGCTACTCATTAATGGAGCCAAGTCAAAGGTTATCCCTTTTGGCTTGTCGGTGGATTTGGCGCTTGATCGTGGGAGGATTCTGGGCTCTACTCCGGGCGAGTTGCCGCTTGACTACTTTGGTCTCCCGTTGGTGATTGGGAGGCCCAGACTTAGGGACTGGAGTGTGGTCGTTGAGAAGGTGGAGGCGAGGTTGGCGGGTTGGCGCGCGGCGCTTCTTTCGAAGGGAGGGAGGCTGGTCCTTCTCAAGGCAGTTCTTACTGCTATCTCGGTGCATTTTTTGTCGATTCGTCGTTTGCCGGCTGGGATTTGTCGAAGACTTGAATCTTGTTTGAGAAGGTTTCTGTGGGGGAAGTCGGGTGCATCGGGGAGGGGGTTTCACCTTGTGGCATGGGAAGAGGTGTCGAAGGGGAAGCAGGAGGGGGGGGGTTGGGCGTTAGGCGGTTGAAGATTGTCAATGACGCCTTCTTTCTTAAGTGGGCGAGCAGGGTTTGGGGTAGGAGTGAAAACTTCTTTATTGATGTTCTGAGGGAGCTCCATGGGGCGGAATGGGAAGGGGAGGATAGGTTGGGGGTGGTGAGTGATCGCTCTCCTTTCTGGCGTGGTGTGCAGGAGGTCTTCTTGAGAAATCGTGCGAGGTTTAAACCTGTGCTGGGAAACGGCCGTGCGTTCTTATTCTGGAAGGACAACTGGTTGGGTGGAGATCCTTTTTCTGTCCGTTTCCCGCGTCTATTTGCGTTGGCGGAGGACAAGGATGCTTCGGTTGCTTCTTGTTGGGAGAGTGCTTGTTGGTGCCCTCGTTTTGGGGCGAATTTCTCGGATCAGAGGATGGCTGACTTTCTTGCCCTACTGGACGTCCTTGGTGGTGCGGATACGCCTTCCGAGGGAAGGGATCATTGGATCTGGAGGGATGGTGGCTTCTCGACGCGCAAGGCCTATGATGTGTTAGCTGTGGCTCCGCATGCTCGTTCTGACTCCTTGGTGAGGGACTGCTGCTTTTTCTGGAGGATTGGTTTACCTTTGCGCATTGCTATTTTCTTATGGCTGGTCCGCAGGAAGAGGATTTTGACGAGAGACCACTGCTCCAGAATGTTGCATTCTGTTTCTAATATCTGTGTGCTTTGTGATTCGGATGTGGAATCCCTTGACCATGTTTTCTTTGAGTACCCTATGGTTCGTGGGATGTGTGAGGACTCAATTGTGGCTTGGGTGCGAGCTAGTGATGTGGTGGCCTTCTGTGATTCGATATTCTTGAACACATACGGATAGAAGGCGACTCTTGACTCCGATGGTAAGATTATGGTCGATTTGGCTTGGTCGGAACGAGGCCATTTTCTCGGCGCAACGCTTTTACAAGGAGAACGTGATCATTCGCGTTGAACGACTGGTGGACGACTGGAGTGGAAGTTAATTTTCTTTGTGTGTGCTTTCTAACCCTGTTTGGAGGCTCTCTTGCCTCCTTTTATGACCTTCTCGCTTTTTGTACTTTCGACCCTCTTTTTCTCTAATATATTGGGGTGAACACCACCGAGTGTATCCCCCTTTTTCTTGGTTTAAAAAAAAAGGGACTTGGTGCTCCTCCGCGATATGGGCTGTCAATGTCCATGAAGCTCAAAGAACCTACAGATGATGTCAAATCATCCATGTAGCTGTCGGTTGGACGATGGCCTCGACCGTACTCGTAATCCGTAGGCCCTGGACTCGGACTTGGAACAAATTGTCCGTGTGTATTCCGCTGTCGCTCCATATATTCACATCTTGCATATATCCCTTCCTCAAATCTGGTATCTTGTGGTCCACGACCACTCCCTCCTGACCCACCGAGTTTGTCTCCCCACCACCACCAGGTCCACCACGACCAACAACATCATCATCATCTCCATTGTCATCCTTTGACTTTAATTTGGATTTGGAGCTACTCGACAGAATTTCATCAACAACCGCATCAATCTCGCCCTCCAACAGGGTCTGTAATCCGCTCGGATCTTGCCAAATAGTCACCTACGTCTTCTCCCATTTGCTGGCTTATGTTCTCATTTGGTCTTCCACCTGACTGATCGAGAACAGGGGCACCATTGGAATCCATCCACCTCTGGAGAACGTCTTCATCAGCATCGTCATCGTGCATCTTTAAAATGTATGCAAGATCAATCGGGTCTGTGTAGTCATCTTTGTCTTGTCCCTCCCTTGCATGTTTCAACTTCAGCCTCAATTTGTATTATAATGCACGTAGACAAGGTCATTGAGCTTCTTTTCTCCCAACCTGTTCCGTCTCTTGGAATGGATCAATTTGAACGTGCTCCAGTTCCTCTCACAACCGCCAGCAGATGCGGTTTGAGACAACACTTTCACTGCCACACTTCGAAGGTTAGGAGCTTCCATCCCGTATAACAACCACCATTCGGCTGGAAAAAAAGAAAAAGAGGGAAATCAATAGTAGGAATAAATGAACACACATGTAATGGTTTTATTTGTCTTTGTCCCTACCAGGAAGAGTATTGGCCCATCCATTTAGCACAGTAATTCGACCGAAGGAACCCAACGCATCTCGAAAATACTTAACCTGCACAGTGCACACATAGGTTTAAGTCGTAATACATCTTTACGAATTTTCTTGTGACTCCAAATTTAGCTAGAAATAGAGGATTACCTCGTTCATGCACAAGATCTGTAACTTCTCGTCCTTGACAAGCTTCTCCACCACAATCTGTACGACTGCTAGAAGGTTAGCATTTGTACCAAGTCCATTCTTGTACTGGTACTTAGGATTGAAGTAATAAGATGCACACAAAGTCACGAACAAGCTCAATATTCAATATTCATATTCTAAAAATCTATAGAAATTTAAAAAATGAAAGAAAAATCCATTTTTACACAATACATACCAGCCTTGTGAAGAGGATGTGAGAGCATCTTGGACCATCGCTCGTCTATGATGTCTTACCATGCTTTGGATCCCTTTCCAACCGCTTTTCTGACATTCTCTCTCATGCAACGCATTGCCTCGTAGATGACTCCCATGGTGGGCTTCTTGTCGCCATCCACGATCCGCAATGCAAAGACAACTGGATCCATGATCCTCGTGACCCGAGTCACGTCATCCCAAAAGGAAATATCATTGATCTATATCTCCACCTTCCGTCCTCCTTCAATTCGAGCTTCAGGTATCTCGAACCACTCACCTTGGCAACACATGATTTTCAAACTTGTCTTATGTTGTTTGAGGCTTTGCAACGCTATAAAATTGGTTGCAAAGCGTGTGATGCCAGACCTTACCAACTCCCCATTGCACATCCGCCTCATCAGTGCCAGTACTTTACCGTGGTTGTAAATGAATGTGGTGATCATTCGTGCTTTCTCCACCACCCTTGAGACGAGCTTCCTCTTGCTGAAATCCTTAAGGATCAAATCAATGCAATACGCAGCACACGGTGTTCAAAAAATTCCGTAGCTGCTGGACTTCATCTCTGACAGTTATGGGAAAGATGTGGCAGGTAGGAGTGCTCCTGTAGAAAGACCTCTTCCATCGATCAAAAAGGCCCTTTCAGATTTCAGACAAGCTAAAGACAGAAGGGACCAACTAAAGAAGCTTAACCAGAGAAAAGTCCCCGCGAAAAAAACAGGAGTGAATGAATGACTGACGTAAATTGCTTCACCAGCCTTCTTGAAGTTGCTGCCGTTATCCGTCACAATTTGCACAATGTGCTCTTTCCCAACCTCTTTTACAACGTCCTTCATCAACTTCAGAAGGTACCTGTGGTCCTTCCTATGCTTAGATGCATCAAAAGATTTCAAGAAGATTGTCTTCCCATCGCAGTAGACAAGGAAGTTGATGATCTGCTTCCTCGTGTAGCTCGCCTACCCATCGCACATCAATGTCACCCCGTACTCTGGCCATCTCCTCCTCAACTCGGCGATGTACTCATTCATCTCCTCTTTCTCCATCCCTAGATATTTGTTCATGATCTCGTAGGATGTAGGAGCCTTCACTCCCGTTCCCGCTGCAGCGATCTCATCAATGGCATGCTGCAGAAATGGCCCGCCTGCCATGTTGGCAAGAATGCTCTCCCCAAAGAAGAGCTTGCTGATGGCTTTTCCCACCCTTTCTCGTGCATTGGTGAACATTCCCTTCACCGTTTTCTGCATCGGATCCTTGCTTGCTTTGTATTGCATGGATCCGCTCCTTGTCAAGAAGGGCTCAGTTCCCTTCCCCTTGTGTTTCTTGGTGGGAGGTGGTACTGATGCGCCTCCAGAACCATTCCCACTCCTACCTGCATCATAGAAGTCGCCCCGTGTACCACCGAGTTCTCTCCTCTCGAACTCGCTCCTCAATGATTCTTGTGTAGGCCTTCTGTATACCCTCCTCTCCGCTGCAGTCTGAATGTCGGGCGGGTACACAGAATCATCGTTGTCTGAATCAGAAATGACGTTGAATTCTTTCTCGAACATGAACTCCTTCATTTGTTCTTCCCTTCTTACCCTCTCCGTCTCCTTTTCCTTCTTTCCATCCAAGCTCGCCTTGACCTTGTCCCTTACATCTTTGAGACAACACGTGCACTTGGCACCATTCTTGTTGTTGCCAACAAGATGTTGCTTCATCCTTGTGATCCCGTCTCCTCCCAACTTCTTCCCACAGAAATTGCATTGTGGCTTCGCCTTATTTCCATCAGGAGCGGAGGCATACCTCCAGTCAATGTCCCCACTGAAATCGCCCCTCTGATCATCAGAACTGTCAGATCTAGAATCGGAACCAGAATGTGCCATGGTGATAATCGTCGAAATCTGCGAGGAAATTCAAGAACAATTATTAAGTTGGCATACAATGCGATCGCTTATGAATATGCAAATTATTTTATGTTTTAAATTTCGGAATTATTATATATTTAATTTTTCTAACACCAACTCTTCCGATGTACAGAAAAAGGATCTTAGATCTATACATTGGGGTCTTAGATCTACCAATTAGGAGACCATTTTCAAGAAAGACTACCCAAGTGACACAAAATATGAACAAAAACCTAAATGGTTAACAAATGATTTTCGGATTTTCTGTATTTTTAAATTTTATTAATAAAAAAATCATGATTATGATTTCTACTTCAAAAACTCAAGATCTGAATATATAATACCCCAACTCATTATCGTTCCACATTAAACCTCAAAGGCCCCAATTTCCTCTAACATAGATCCAACAAAATGTTCTCCAACTATGTTTTAATTCATGTTAACTTCAGATTCGATATACCATGTTCATAGCTAGCACTATTGTGCAATAAAAACACAAAAGCCTTAATTTTTGTCTCCAAATTTAAAACTTTGTTTGGGAAATCTCTCAAAATAAACACAATGGCAAGCTATATCAACATCTTAACAGTGAAACCCCTAAAAAAATTTATGAATTTGAAGAAGAATTAGCCTAATTTGGCTTACCTCGAAGGAAGAAGAGCTTGGAAGAGGAAGGAGATGCTTCTGCCTGAACTCGATCGAAATGGGGTGCTTTCGACCGAAATTTCGGCAGATCTCGACATATCGGTGAATTTTTTAATGAAAGATTCCATATGTCGGCCGATATCTCGAGTTGAGCCGAAATATCGTCGAGATCTCGCGATATTTCGCTCGAAACCGTGGATATCGATATATATAGTAGTTTCGAAAGCCCGGACCCGTCGAAACCGATATTTCGATGAAATTTCGTCAAAATATCGCGAAATTTCATTCCATGGTAGCACCTTCGTGAATATGTCTACAAGCTAAAAATCAATGGATATGTGTGGAGTAGTGGTCTTCCCTCATCGTACAACATCACGAACAAAGTGACAACCAATCTCAATATGCTTTGTCCGATCATGTAAAACATGATCAGTGGCAATGCATAAGCGAACTTGACGAGCAGTGACAACATTACCAAGTTTCTATAGAAAATAGACTAACCACGTAATCTCACAGTGCCTCTGCACTTGATCGACAGACTACGGTATGCTTCTTGCTCCGTTAAGTGATACGGTTTCCACCAACAATCATAACATATTATGTGGGATCAACGATCCTCAGGTGAACTGGCATAGTCTGCATCGACATAAGCAGCGACATCAATGTGGTTATTGACCCCATAGAAGAGGCCTCACCCTGGGGATTCCTTCAAGTAGCGAAGGATTAGAAGAACATCTTGTCAATGATTGTAAAGTGATCTTTCCATGTGTTGGCTAGCTCTGCTCACTGCGTGTAAGATATATCCAACATATTGGATGTACGGTAAATCAATTTGCTAACTAGGCTTATGTATCGTGTAGTGTCTTCAAATGCATGATCAACTATCATAGAGTGCTTACTCGAGTCTTCACGGATGCTAAATGACTTGCATCCTAGTAGTCTAGCCTCAGTTAGATGTTTAGGCAATACTTCCTTTGTGAGAGATGAAGCGCTTTTGTAGTGCGTATCACTTCTATGCTAAGGAAGTAGTGGAGTTGGCCAAGATCCTTCATGACGAAGACCTTCAGGAGGAAAGCCATGGTCTCTGAAATACCGTCTTCGTCATAACATGTGACAACCATATTTTTGGACTATATGCGTCATTCCGCATTCTTATTTTCTAACACATCATTAACTCAAACTGTAAGTATGACAGTACCAGTTGACCGTCGTCTGACAAAAACAGAGTAGTCATATGTTGTCCTATGGAAGTCAAGAGTGCTGATCTCAGTAAGTCTATCAAACCATGCCGAGGACTTTGCTTTAAGCAATTGATAGTCTTGTGAAGTCGACACGCACAATGCCTCTCAACTTCATAACTTGGACACTGCATCATGTAAACTCCCTCAAGATCTCCATAGAGGAAAGCGTTCTTTACATCAAGCTGAAAGATAGGCCATCTCTTATTGACAACCCTTAAAAGAATAGTGTGAATAGAGCCCATCCTCGCCACTGAAGAGAAAGTCTCAAAGTAGTCAACCCATAAGTATGTGTAAATCCTTTGGTAACCAACCGTGCTTTCAATCTATCAATAGACCCATTAGGCGACTATTTGATCGTGAAGACCCATCTGCAAGCTACCGTTCTAATCCCCATGGGACACAACCGTTCTAATCCCCATGGGACACAATACAAGGTCCCACGCTCCCCTAGATGTAAGAGCATCCATTTCCTCATTCATTGCTTGTCGCCAACCATGATCATGTAAATCACTGTGATGATATCTGAGAACGGAAATGGTTATGAGTGCATATACATATCTCTTGTCACAACATGATAAACCATCAATGGAAGTGAAATACAACATAGGGTGGAAAGTACATTATATTTTTGTTTGACGGAGAGCTATTAGCTCTCAAGGCATATCTGGGGCAGCAATGGTGGAGCACTTGAAGATGGCTTCTCATCCTGCAGAAGCGGAACATGCAAAGGCAAATGAGTAAGCATAGATATATGCTTGCACTTATAAACAATCAATCGTGGAGGAAGCTAAGGGAATATTTGTGACAGACTGGGTAAAGAAGCTAGTCTGTTCAAAGAAAGTAACATCCGCAAAACTATAGTATCAGTGGCCAACAGAGTTATAGCACCTATAGCCCTTTTGAGTGCGTGAATAGCCAAGAAAAAACACTTGACCGCTTTATGTGACAACTTATCATCTGCATGAAAATTATGGACAAACGTAATACCCTAAAAAATTCTCAGAGGTAACAAGAAGGGCGACTCATGGGATAGAGTAACGTGAAAGGAGTGCCCCCCTTTAGGACCGAAGATGGGACTCTGTTGATAATATGGATGGCTGTAAGAATGGCATCGCCCCTGTAGGACTTCAGAACCTTCATCTTAGTAAGAAGGGATCGAGCAATGTCAAGAAGATGTCTAAGATTCCTTTCCGCTACCCTATTTTACTGGGAGGTATACAAACAAGAAGTTTGGTGTACGGTTCCTCGGGAAGCAAAGAAAGTCGTCAAATCACGTTGGGTGAATTATAGAGCATTATCAGTACGAAAAATTTAAACACAAGTAGAGAAGAGTGTTTGATGTACTGAATGAAATTCTTGACAATTTTATTGATATCTGAACGTTCCTTTATCAAATAGACCTAAGAGGATCGATTATAACCATAAAAAAATAATAAAATATTTGTGTCCACTCAGAGTTCGGATCGGACAGGATCCCCATATATCAATAATGGACAAGAACAAAAGGAACATCACGACAGGGCTCATCACATGTATGAAAAGATGTTAGATGATGTTTCCTGAACTGAAACACCTCGCACTCAAAGGGATTCATGTAGAATGTTTAGGGAACATCATGGAGATAGCCTTCGCAGAAGGATGTCCAAGGAGAAGATGCCAAAACAAGGGATCGTCAGAGATAGACACAACACCAACAAAGCTCGAGTTAGAGGGAATATCAAGATAGTAGAGGCCATTCTTCTCATGCCCCACCAAAAATCTGTTTCGTTCGGATGTCTTCAAAATAACATCAAAACTCATCAAAAATCATCCGACAATTAAGCTCAGTACATAGCTTCTGAACAGATAATAAGCTAAGAGGAAAAGCAATGGTACAATAAACTCCAATCAATCGGAGCTTGGAGGAGAACTCCATAGTTCCGACAACAGTGACGGGAGAATGGGCTCTGTTAGCAATCCGAATCGTCTTCACAGAGGAAAAGAGTTGAGAAAAGGTAAGGAGACTATATTCTCCTATCAAATGTATAGATGGCTCGGAGTTAATAATCTAGGCAAGGATAAAAGCGGAGGTGATGTTGGCTACCGTACCTAAAGTTGTAGCTAAACTAGCACTAGTAGAAGTGTAGTACTATTACTGATGGAGATACTGAAGTTCTGTAGAAGTTGCCTCAGTTGGGAGTATTCTGAGGCACTGAATGGTGTTGTCGTACCAATAGAATTCTGATCAGGTGGGCTCTCTACAGTATCATAAGCTGTCTCATAGGAATTGTTGGCAATGGACTGTATGCCAAACTTTGCCCAACATCACTCTGATGAGTGGTTTCAACATCCACAAGGAACTGTGGATATTGAGGAGAAGTACACACAACCACGACCACAACCAAATCTCGTCGACATCCCGAGTTACATCCACGACTACGACCAAAGTCACGGCCTCCAAGGAAACTCTATCGTCCTCTATTCCCATACGATGCAAAGTGAGCAGAATTCTTTACAGGAGGTAGAGTATAAGTACGTCCAACAAATGTCTCTAGTTCTTGAAGATGGCTAAAGATGGTCTGAATCGGTGGCAGGGTGTCAACTGTCAGAATTTGCTCCTTTACAGCTTGGTATCATGGTGTAGTCCAGAAAGAAAGCGATAAACCCGCCACTCAGATCGCACTCCACATGTTTATCACAACATACTGGCTCAAAGATCATAAGTTCCTCAAATAGACTGGTTAGATGCCTGTAGTACTCAGCGAGACTAGAGTTCCCTTGAGTTGCAAACCCGATCCACGTATAAATATCGCCGAGGCGAGACTTGGTTGTCTTCTAAGAGTAAGTTTGTTTCATATTTTCCCACATCTCCCTTGCAAAGTTTTTATAGAGATTTGCATGAATGTTTGTCTCGATGCTATTGGTCATTCAAGTGATGACTTGGCATATGTCTGCAGACTACGTATCATAATCCTTGTTTGTCTCCTTGAGTGGATCTTTAGTCAGGATATGATTCTTGCTGACCACCGAGGAACACTTTTAATGAACGAAGCCAAAACACTTAATTTTTCGTGCCCTTGTGTTTGATAGGTATGCCATATAACATCACAGAAAAAGTAGGGTACATGGGCTTAGGCTCAGTGGGAAGAGATGTCATCGTGGTCAAGAAGTGACCTATAAGAGAATATTGTTTTTTATTCAAGTATATGGATAACCTAGGTCATTGTTTCAAACCTCCTTCGGGTTTCTTGAGCGGCAAACTGGGATTGTGATGCCACAATCAGAGTTCCGCGGTGAAGGAGAGAGTCACAGATGGTGCTAGGGTCCCCAGGTGGAGGTGCAGGTAGCACACTTGGCCTTGCGGAGGTGCTAGCGGCCCATGCAGAGGCGCAAGAGGAGCAAGGGGGGCCCATGCGGAGGCGCATAGGCCTTGACGGAGGTGCGTGGAACCTCTTGTTGGACATGCGAGCCCACGACGAGCCATTATGCAATACATGTTATTGCGAATGACCCCTAATCTGAAATAAAGAATAGCTAATTTGCTTAATAGGTCCCTCTCTACAATTAGGGTTTTGTACCATGGCCATCTTAATGATCATACGACTGTTGATTCAAATGTTGAATCATAGAAGTTGGTTCTTGGATGACATATAAAGAGTTAGATTGAGAGCTTATCAAGTACCGTCAAATGATTGTTAAGAAAGGATCTCCAGCCTTAGATTCTGAGAAGAAGATGATAATTTTTCTCCAAAGGCTGATATCTAACCGACCTCTTGATGTAGGTCCTCTGCATAGGAATAGAGTTTTGGAGGTGTTAGATAAGTCATGTCATGATATAGGTACCTATCTTCTGATCGGAGACAGATGCGTTACTATATGTCAGAGTATATACATTTCGCAGACCGATAAGTTGATGACCTAATCAAGGTCTATACACCGGTGAGCTGGTTTGCATACGAGGACATATGAGTAATACGATCTCTCAAAGGGATCATCTGTGTTCATTACTGAACCGGAAACCATGAGCTCACTCATAAGATATTGGGATCAAATTCCATACATGGTCATTTTGCTTTGGAAGCTTGACAGAATTAATAGGTATGATATATGCTTTTGGAAAATATATGATCAATACCAATTCCCAATGATCTGATGAGAAACTTAATGATAAAATCCTGAAGAAGACAGTTCAAATATGATCTAAAACTTTGAGTTTAATCTATGTCTTCCAGTATACAGGATGCACGAGTATTAGGAATACTTGAGGGTGATGTGATCATAAACGATTGTATAACCGTGACACTTCCATTCCGAGGGAGTGATGAAGCATGTTTAGATTTTAATGACTCCTCTCAGTAGATCAGTAAACTAATCTTAATCCAAACGTTGGACATTGATATGAAGATGATTCAGATGCAATAAGAATATTAGATTTACGTTTTGATTTAATCAAACATCTATGAGAGGTCATCGAGATTCGGATTTGAGATATGATATCAATCCAAGTCACTATACATGAATCGTACAATCCCCATGTCCTTATCTTGAAGTATCTGCGAAGAAATCACGTTATTCTTGAAAGAGTTTAAGAATAGTTCAATTGTTGATAATGTTTTTGAACAATGGGAAATGGATAATTAAACGTGATTTAATTATCATGAATAATATGAATATGATTCATATTTGGACATATGAGAATAGTTGTCTAAGATAATTAAATATGATTTAATTATTATAAATAATGTGAATATGATTCATCTTATTTAGACACATGAGAATTGACATCTAAGATAATTAAATATGATTTAGTTATCAAAGATGTGAATAATGTGGATATCACTATCCATAATAATCATTAATATTATAAATGTGATTTATAATATAATGGAGAGATTTAATTGTAAATAGGATTTACGAATTAAATGTTGATGTGGATTGGATTCACATTATACAATTAATTGTAAATGTAATTTACATTTTATTGGGTGGTTGGATTTGATTCATAATTGTCAATTTTTTTGCAATTGTCACAAATAATTTGCAATATTTATTTTGTGAATTTTTTTTGACAAAAGATTCGATGAAATAAGAATTAATGTAATAAGATTACATTAGGATTGGAGAGAGTTTTCTCTCTCCAATCTAAGGTGGTTGTCCACCTTGATTAAAAGGGAAGAAGGCTTTCTCCTTTCTCTTTTAATGAAAGGTGGAGGCTTAGTCCTATTCCATTCATGAGAATCTTGATTTAAACGAAACTAAATATGTTCAGATTATTTACAACATATTTATTTTCTTTTAAATTAAATTAATTATTGCTGCAAATTTTTTTTGCAACGAAATTTCAACCATTGATTTGAATTAGGAGTGCATCTCCACCATCTAATTTAGTATAAAAGAAATGGTAGACCTAGCATTTTCTTTTACATAATACACATACAATTGCAAGAGCAATAAACTCTCTCTATCTCTCTCATAAGTCATAAACATCCATAGCCTTCCTTTATCAAACCCTAATGGTCGTCCACTTTAGGGTTGTTGAGAGCATCACCGACGCCGCATCATCGTTGTGTTGTCGGATCGATTGCTCGTGGATCTCCGCCTTCTTCGGTGCTTCTTGCTCGTGAAGAAGGATCCGTATTTCATGAGACGAAATCAGGAGATTCTTCGTTCGGATCATCAACTCGGATTGCTGGAGTTACGCATCTCATCCACGTGCTCGGAAGTGCATTCTTCTTCGGATCAGACCTGAGATAGGAGAACATCTTACTTTAGAGATTAACGATCACAAACACGTTCCAAGAGGTAACTCTAATTACTTATTTATGATCTTGATGAAACGATTTGAGATGTGTTCTCGAATCATATGGTTTCGTCTTATTTAAAATTTTAAATTCTGCTGTCCCTCTCAACTAGTACGAGTAGTTGACCTAGATCGTATTCGATGCGATCTTCACACTTACATGACGCGTTAAGGCCTAGGCTTCACCTCTGCGAAGGCGCAAGGTACTTGCGCATGGTAAGAGATGCTTGAATCCCCTTTTACGGGGCCCTAGTTGCTAGAAGGGGCCCGCACAAGGGCTTTGTCGAGAAAGAGAGATGAGGGGCTGGTGAGGCGATGGAATCTAGGTCAGAACACCAATGTTGGACCGCTGCTTTGATACCATGTGGAGAATAATGAGAGAACACAACGAGATACTTTATTCAGGAGGTCTAGAGGTTCTTATATAGACTGAAATCCTACAACACTTGTAAAAAGGAAAAGAAATTACATAAAAGGACTCCGAAGGATTACAACTCAATAGAATAAATAAAGCGATCTCTAACAGACTGCACTGACTGACAAATCACTATCTTTGAACTGCAACTTGAGGATGGGATTTACTGTACTTTATATGTGAGCAACTTTGTCATTTTAATTATTGATTGTTATCTCGAATGAAATAAAAGTTATCATTTGTACATGCTATAATGATCCTTGGAATCTAAATAATTACTTTATAATTTCTTTGTATACTAATTTGATTTTATGTTTAGTTTTTCATCGCCTTTTTCTTTTTGGTACACATGCACGAAGGGCGATTTCTTTCTTAGATTGAATCTTTTTGATGAGATCTTTGGAATTGCAGTATAGTAGTCAATAAAGAAATGTTCACATCCGCTACCATGTACTCAGTTTAGGTATTCCTTGAGTAGGTGTGTGGGGGGGGGGGGCAAAGGATTGGAAACTGTAGGATTTTTTTGATAAGAATTGGGAACTGTAGGATGAATTGGCAGTCGTCGATTGAAAGTGGTTTGATCCTTCTCCATACCCAACGTAGTGGGAGCTTACATGCTGCCTTTTTAGATTTTTAGAGCTTGGAGGAATTAGTGGTGAAGGAAGGGGTTTACAAAGGGAGACATCTTCCCTGAATTCCAGTTTGGGCTCTCCTGTTTTAGATACAAGATACAAGGATCCCGCAATTATTTTGATTAATTCTTGTGAGAATTTGTTGTCTGAACCGTTATTTTTGTATATTTTTTGGAGGTTTCTCTTTAGTTGCCATGGGTATTGGGGAGGGGAAGTTATGGGGTTGAGGAGCTTGATCAGGAGGAAGCAGGTGGAATCTGATTGGGACTCCTGGAGTGAGAGGGGCACCAGCCAGGGAAGGAGCTCTCTGTCTAGCAACTCATGGCCATAGGTTCCAGGTCAACATTTGGCTGGACTTTATGTTTTTCTTGGAACAGTTGCATGCGAACATTCTGTACTGACATTCCTAATAGTTGGAATATCTGATTCTCTCAAAATTTCCATGCAAAGCTGGGCAGGCGATACCCACCAACCAGGAGTCCTGCCACCATTGTATATTTGTTGGGGAAGGTGTTGCATGGTTAATTGGTTGGGCTCTTGTACTTGCATACACAATCGGTGGGTCCGTGGTTGCCAGCAGGATATCCCCAAATCTGGTCTTGCTATTTGGTGATCCAGATAGTTTTCCATTTTTTCTTGTATGTAATCAAAATTTGGGTTTCATGCTGCGGTTGATCCTTGTGAAACACTTATTCTTTTTGGGGATAAAGAAGAGTTCATCTGTAGGTCATGACTCTGCTATTGTTGCCAGGGGACACTTTGGATTCAAGATCGGTTGTCTTCAAGTGAATACTTCCGATTTTGTTTCAGTGGAATGATGTCCAATATTTTTGAAGATCATGCAATCAGGAGACATCGATCGAGATGGAGGCAAAGAAGGTGATTGTTATAATGGGTTTCCCTTAGAAATCTCAGATATAAGAAAAAAAATGAGGTGTCATCTTGCCACGAGGTGTTGCATGGCTTGAGCATGTCCTGATGGTGTACGAGATAGGTGAGAAGAAGGCTATGAATCAAGCAATACAGATAAATCTAAAAGTGATAAGGTGGCGGCGCTCCAAAGTACCAAACGACAACAAAAAATGAGCCATGATGCCCGTGCAATGGGAGCAATGAAGATTGCTACCAACGATCAACATGATTGCTAAAGATTCCACCTTAGAGAAATGATAATGGTGTGCATCAGGTTCTCCCACATTTAATCTTGAGATGTATTGGAGAAGTGGGAGGTGATGCCTATTTTGGCTTTGGCTTGTTTTTTTTCTTTTATTTTGTTTTTTTGTTAAAAGCACACGATGCCAAAATCGTTAAGAAAAAAGGAAAAGGAAAAAGAAAAAAATGAGAAAATTAGGAAACAAGAAGGTTACGAGAAAAAAAGCAAATCAATAAAAAGAATTCATGCCAGACCGTTCAACTATTGAAGCCATCCACTTGTGATCGAAAGAATGTTGAGTCAAGTTTCCAAAGTAAAAGAAAATCAATTCAGTTTCATGCCATGTCGCTCAACTATTGAAGCCATCCACTTGTTGAGGAGAATGATGGAGATTTGTAGAACTAAAAGGAAGAATCTCCATATGATTTTTATTGATTTGGAGAATGCTTATGATTCTGTCCCACAAGAGATATTGTAGAGAGATTTGGAGAAGGAAAAAGAACTTGTCCTATACATTAACCTCATAAAGGGTATGTATGCCATGGCTTCATCTTGTGTAAGGATCCATACTGGGAACGCTGATTATTTTGTCATCAACATTGGTCTGCATCAAGGTTCAACTTTGAGTCCATTCCTTTTTACTTTGATTATGGATGAGTTGACAAGTCACATTCATGGTGAAATACCTTGGTGTACGTTATTCGCTAATGAGATTGTGTTGATTGATGAGACTAGAGATGGAGTAAATGAGAAGCTTGAGGTTTGGAGACATGCATTGAAAACTACATGATTTCGTATAAGTAGGGCCAATACTGAATATATGGAGTGTACTTTTGATGGAAGCAATGATGAAGGAATTGAGGTGAAGATTGGTGACGATAACGTTCAGAAGAGAGATTCTTTTATATACGTGGGATTTATATTGCAACATGCTAGGGAAATTGATGGAAATGTTACTAAAAGAATAAATGCAGTTTGACTAAAGTGGAGATGAGCCTATATTATTCTCTGCGATAAGAAAATTCCTTTGAAAATCAAAGGAAAGTTTTACAAAGCAGTCGTGAGACTTGCCGTGCTCTATGGATCTGAATGTTGGCCTGTAAACCATAAACATATGCAGAGAATGGCAGTGACAGAAATAAAAATGGTAAGGTAGATGTGCAGACATATACGTACATATTGGATTCGGAATGATGCAATTAGAAGGAAAGTTGGTGTAGTTCCGATCGAGGTTAAGATGCGAGAAAATCACTTAAGGTGGTTTGGCCATTTGCAAAGGAGATCAGCTGATGCATTGGTTTGGAGATGCGAGTTTTGGGATGTTGAGTCGGCTAAGAGAGGGCGAGGAAGGCACACGAAGTGTTGGAATGAGACTATACAAAGAGATCTTAGATTTTGGATCTAAGTCCAAGACTAACTCAAGATAGATATGAATGGAGGCAAAAAATCCATGTAGTCGACCCTACTTAACGGGAGAAAATGTTGTGTTGTTGTTGCACTAAAAAAGGAAAGAATTGTTAAAAAGATGAAAAAAGTTGTCAAAAAGAAGATTGAAAAATAAAAAGAAAAATAAAATAAGAAATGGACCATTTTTTATAATTCACTTGTTTTTTTTTCTTTCAACTTGGTCGGATGCCTTATGGTTCCAACTAAGTATCGTGCCCTAGAGTTAGCAATCTCTTCTTTAAGGTTTCTATATGAGAGAATATTCTCGAGGTCTTTGCATTTGAGACTCAATTTTTGCGGTTTCCTTATGAGAGAATCTAGTCTTGAGGTTTCCATATGGGAGAGGGCCCATTCTTCATGCTACTTGCATTTGTCCTCTACTTTTGATAGCCATCAACTTGATTGCATGAAAATCAACAATCTAACAAATTATTTTCTTCTATAGCATTTTTTTCAAGCACATATCTCATCCATTGTTGTGTCCTTTGCGTGGATCTCCTCCCAATAGCATCTCTTTCAAGCTTGTATCCTCCCAGCTTTTTAGAAGATGCGTCGAGTGAAGATGCATAAATTCTTTCTTTTATAACATGTTGCACAAGGAGGAAGTAGAATTCATATCAAACAATCAAAAAAGCAAGTGCGGAAGAACTAGGACACATGATTTACGAGGTTCACTCTTAATCGGGCTACATCTTCAGTAGCGTTGGTGGATCTCTCTCTCATATGATTGTAGAACGGTAGTTCATAGGACTTAAATTAGCCCTAACCTTAAGGGAGCTTATATAAAACCATTGTACATGCGAATCCCCTTAACATGTGGATCCACTAATCTCAATAAAACTATGACATGTCTCAAGATGTTGTTTCGGAGGCATTTCCCGTGAGTCCCCACACGAGGAGGTCACACAAGAGCTCTGCAATGTATAGGGCTTAACAATCAGGTGAGGATTCAAGACATCTTAACAAGTTGCATGCTCTTTGCTCCTACTTGAAAGGGAGTATTTGAATTTTGTACAAGTTAAATGGGTAATTAGATCTGCTGCTCTTTTGTTTAGTCCTACGAGATGTTTATATGTGTGTTCATGCATCTATATATAGAGCCCTACACTTGTTTTTGAGAAGTTTATGTATTTTCTTGGGAGATCATTAATGAGTTATGATGGGTACCGAATTTGGGTAATTATACAACATTTTCTCAAATAAAAATGTATCCGTAGGATTTACAATCATTAACCGTAAAAGTTCAAGAACTTTTAAGATTCTCCCTATTTATTACTTATGAGATGACATTGATTATTTTATATTATTTACTTATATCGATATTTATATTAATCATGTGCCATTGCAATTTCTGAGATGAATGATTGAGTATTATTCAGTGTTGTAAAAATTACCCGATTGGTTCGACTGTTCAGTGGGATGACCGATCGAGTTCCGACTAATTCCGACTAGGCACATTAGTTGACCAATTTTTGTTTGGAGATACCATATTTGTTGTTTTCATAAGCAAACTTATTACAATATGCGTAATGTTTTATTTAGATTCAATTACTTCTTTTATTTTATTATGATAGCACAAAGCACAAAATCTATGTACATATATGTATAAAATGAGTTATAAGTTTAAAATAATCATAAAATTTAAAGCCGATTAAAGTCTGACTAAATCCGATTAGTTGTCCGACTGTTGATTAATCCTTAATCAGTGGCCCGATCGACCGAGTACCGACTACTGACTTTTGCAACCTTGGTGTTATTTTGTTTTGCTTCAATTTATGGTTAGAAGTTAAGATACAATTCATTGATTTGTTTTTGAAGAATTTGTCTATAATGTATCTGGAGAATAATTGAAAATGAATGGAATAAATTATTCAAAGGGTATGGGGTTTCTCTAGAGTCCAAAATGTGATAATTAACTAATAGACCCCGAAGGTTTCTATGACTCAATAAAATAAGAAGAAAAAATAGTTTCAACACTCCCCCTCAAGTTGGAGCATATTTATCGATCATGCCCAACTTGGAAATCAACTAGGATATATACTTCTTTGGCAGGGGCTTTGTGAATATGTCTGCAAACTGAAGGTATGTAGAGATATGTGGAGTAGTGATTTTCCCTTGTCGTACTGCATCTCGAATGAAATGGCGATCAACTTCAATGTGCTTAGTCTACTCATGAAAGACATGTGATGCAGCGTGAAATGGAAATATAGGGCTGCATTTATTTAATTTTTATCCGTTAATTTTATTTACGTTTATTTTGAGTCGTCGTAATATTATTCAAATAAAAGAGATCGCATGTGATCTCAAAAAATCGTTAGTTTTAATTTGAATTTCAAAATTAGGTAGTTAGTCAGTTAGAGTCAAATTAGGATAATTAGTTTGAATTTGAATTGAGTTCTATTTTTGTAACGTCATCCCTCCTATATAAAGGGATGATAGGCTAAAGTTTTAGGCAGTTCAGTTGATACAAAAAAATTGAGATTTATCTCCATCTCCCTCTCTCCCTCTCTTTCTCCCACGCGATCTACGTGTTCTTCCTCCTCGAATCTCGCGCAACCGACGTGCTTCTCTTCTCAACCCCTCCATTTTCTTCTACCGAAAATCCACCAACTAAATTTATTATTTTTCCATCAACGTAAATTCACATTTGCATCAATTGGTATCCGAGAATGGCCTACAGATCGTCCTCACGATCTGACGATCCGTTCAGACATTCGCGTCGACATGCGACGAAACACCATCATTCGTCGGAGCGGAAATGAAGAGCCGAAGAAGCTTACAACAAGGAGATGATGGACGCACTGCGTGATCTCCAGTCCAAATGTCAAATTTTCCAGTCCAAATGTTGAGAAATGATGGCTAATTTCGAGGCTATGTGCGCTGCCCTATCAAAGTCTTCTATCGTAGAAGCCGCTGTCCAGACCCACGATGAAGAAAATCACGAAAATATCGCCGTCAACGCCGACCTGCTCGCTGTCCAGGCAATTTCAGAAGAAAAAAGTGACGAAACGATTGCTGTTCAGGTATTTTCAGACCTGAAAAACCCTCCGAAATCGACCCCGACACCATCCGCAGTCCCCTCGCAGGTCCCCCTCACCATTCCCTCACCTCCAGCTCTCATTCCAGCCCCGATGCCGGCTCCGCAACCCTCCCCAACCGTAACCCCAGCGAACTCAACTTCTGTTGCGACCCCCGCATCCTCAGCAACCATCCCTACCCCATCACCTACTCCCCTGCAGACACCAACCTAACTGCCACCGCCACCCACCCCATCCGCTCCGCCCCTCGTACCACCAGTCCTCACTTCCCTGACCTCCAACGCCGTTCCCAACCCCCTCCACGCCCACATGCTGCCGCCCCCCCTCCTTTTCGCGTCATCCAACCGCCACCCACCCCATCCGCTGCCCTCGCACCCCCAACACCCCCTCCCGTAATCTATACACCACCGCCGACCACCCCTGCCCCACCGTTGTCGCCACCTTCTCCCGACAAATCCCTCGCACCTCTTGTAGTGCCAGCCCCCACCACAGAGCCCCCCCCGTCGCCCTTGAAACCCTTGCGGCGCACCCCCCATCCTCGTCAACACGGCCACCCACCAGTGCATCGACCGCCGACTGCCCCCGTGAGATCCCACCAATCGCACAGATGGCGCACAGCCCGGCGACCGTTCATCGACCGCGTGCTGCCCCCGTGAGAACCCTAGCCGCCCCCGTGAAAAGTGAATCCCTTCAAATTAGGGATCCAAAGGGGCTGATTTGTGGAAATTGCAAAAAGACACTCCTACCCCATTTTTGTTTAAACAATATGGTTGGTGGTAACTTAAGAAGAGATGAAGAGGTACGAAAATTGCAGAGACACCCTTCAATTGGAAAAGACTACAAACGTAATGTTGAAAAAGATCTAATTGGAGGAATTGCAAGCTACAATTTCAAAGATCGAAATCTCCAACGGCACATCGAAGATCAAGCAATTCGTGGGGAGACGAATTTTTCGAGCGGAGGAGAATTGATGCAGCGTGAAATGGAAATATAGGGCTGCATTTATTTACTTTTTTTTCCGTTAATTTTATTTACGTTTATTTTAAGTCGTCGTAATTTTAGTCAAATAAAAGAGATCGCCTGTGATCTCAAAAAGTCGTTAGTTTTAATTTGAATTTCAAAATTAGGCTGTTAATCGGTTAGAGTCAAATTAGGATAATTAGTTTGAATTTGAATTGAGTTCTATTTTTGTAACCTCATCCCTCCTATATAAGGGGATGATAGGCTAGAGTTTTAGGCAGTTCAATTGATACAAAAATATTGAGATTTATCTCCATCTCCCTCTCTCCCTCTCTTTCTCCCACGCGATCTACGCGTTCTTCCTCCTCGAATCTCGCGCAATCGGCGTGCTTCTCTTCTCAACCCCTCCATTTTCTTCTACCGAAAATCAACCAACTAAATTTATTATTTTTCCGTCAACGTAAATTCACATTTGCATCAACATGATTGGTGACAATGCATGTAGTGGACTTGTTGTGACAGTACAATGGAACATGGATAGTAGCGGAAAGTCCAAGGTTCCGTAGAAAGGAGACTAGCCAAGTATATCTCACAAGTGACTTAGGCCATCATCGTGTATTCAGCATCTGCAATCGATCTAGATACAACGATCTACTTCTTACTCTACGAAGTAACAAGGTTCTCCAATAAACATGGCATAAACTGTGGCAGATCGTCTATCCTTGGGAGAATTGGCATAATCTGCATCTACGTAGGCAATGGTGTTAATATGACCATTGTCCCCATAGAAGAGGTCTTTTAATGGAGATTCCTTTAGATATCGATGGATCAGAAGAACATCTTGCCAATCATCATAGAGAGGTCTCTCCATATGATGGCTGGCTCTATATATATGGTCTAGTGATAGTGAGGTAAAACACTTTTCCTACTAGGCTTCCATATCGTATATTAGCCTTAAATTCAAGATCCGTGGATGTAGCATGTTTACGAAACTTCGCTGGGTTTAAGGTTTGAAAAAACTAAAAACAGAACGAGGCGGTATCCCTGGAATTGAGGCGAGGCGTAGCCTCGAGGCGGTCGAGGCGTAAGCCTCATTTTACAAGGAAAAAACCTATAGAAACTACAACAAAATAGATACTGATGAAATTATATATATTCTTACTAACATATGATATAAATTACTGTAATATATGATGAAATTACAAAGATAGGAACACCGGAAAAAAAGATATACAAGTGTATAATCTGTTGATATTCCCATGAATTTAATCATCCAACCTAAGTTGAAGAACCGTCGTATGCACCCCTTCCTGTCATACCATACCCCAACAAGGTGGGGGTCTCGCTGCCCGGTCAGCGAGCCTGGGGGAGGTCTAAAGGGGGAGCAGGTGTGTTCCCCCCTTGCAGGGGTGTGGGGGCAGCGCCCCTGGCGAAAATTTTTAGTAAGGATTTTATTTCTATTCGGATATATTGATCTGTTTCAATGGGAATAGTACATAAACTCCCCTTGAATTATATCTTGTTTGACCTTCTCGGTATATTACATTGCTCATTATTTGAAAACTCCTTAAAAATAAGTTTACGGGTAATTTTTTTCTATAACACTTGTGGATTCGTATGTTTAAGAGCATAATTTAAGAGTTTCTTGACATGATTGGACATGTTTAATAGTAAATATGAACATGAAAGCAGTCAAATTTAAGCATTCATCTTATATAATTATATCCTAAACAACTACACCTTTATAAACATCTGAAACTGCTAATAGGATAAATGAATTAGAATAAAAAATAATTAAAAAATGCCTCGGTGAGTGCCTCGCCTCTGCCTCGACCGCCTCGACCAACTGAGGCGACCGCCTCTTAGGACCTTGTCGAGGCAGTCGTTCAGAGGCATTTTCTGGCCGCCTCGTCTCGAGGCGTACGCCTCGAGGCACGTTTTTTGAACCATGGTTGGGTTGCCAGATGGTTTGCATTTAAGTAAGCCAACCTCTATAAGAATATCCTGGAAATACTTTTATTGTGATGGGTGCAATCCCTCTACAATGCATATCACCTCAATTTTAAGGAACTATTTGAGTTGACCAAGGTCCTTAGTGACAAACACCTTCTGAAGGAAGGCCTTGGCCTCTAGAATGTTTGCTTCATCATCACTGGTAACCGCTATATCATCAACATAAATCGTTATTATCACAATGGTAGTAGACCATCATTAAACGAACACAGAATAGTCAGATGCCGTCCTATGGAAGACAAAAAAGCTGATCTCAATGGTAAGCATGTCAAACCATGCTTGTGGACTCCACTTTAGGCCGTAAATGGCCTTATGGAGTCGGTACACGCACTCCCTCTCGATGAGTAATTCGGTGTCTGCATCAAGTAGACCTCGGTGAGGTAGCCGTATAAAAATGTATTCTTTACATCGAGCTGAAAGATGGGCCAATTCTTATTGGCAGCAATTGAGAGAATAGCGTGAATTGATCCCATCCTAGCTACCGGAGAAAAAAATCTCAAAGTAGTCTACCCCATAAGTCTGAGTGAAGCCCATTGCCACAAGCTTGGCCTTCAGTCTGTCAATAGAACTATCAGGGGCATGTTTGATCATAAAGATCCATTTGCAGGTCACATGCTTGACACATAGAGGACACAACACAAGATCCCATGTGTCCCTAGAGATAAGCACATCTATCTCTTCATCCATGACCTTTTTCTAACGATGATCCTACAATGCACTATGATGATCACGAGGAATAGTAACAATCATAAGAGCATATGTAAATCACTTGTCACAATTGGATAGATTATCAGTGGATGTAAAATGTGACAAGGGATGTATTGTACATTGCCTTTTTGTCCTTCATAGTGATACGAGGAGATACAATGGAGCATCTGAAGCTGCAGTGGTGGGGACCCTCGAAAAGGACACATCATCTTGCAAGTAAGGAGCAAGGGAACCTGGTCAAATTGAGCAATGTTGTTTCTTTTTGTAGACAATGGGTTGTGGTAGAAGCTCCAATGGAATGTCACTGATGGATTGAGTAAAGTAGCTAGTGGGTTCAAAAAATGGCATCAACAGAAATGTAGAAGCGATGATCAATAGGGTCATCGCACGTGTATACCTTTTGGGTGCGAGAATAGCTAAGGAAAACACATTTGATAGCACGAGGAGACAATTGTCGGCAGTCTAAAAATTGTGAAGGTAGTGCAACCAAAAATTCTCAATGAAAGAGGAATGGGTTCCTCTTAGGATACATGAGTGAGAAAGGTGTTACCTCCTTAAGGATGGAAGACGGGAGCCTATTAAGTCGCAGGTGGCAGTGAGAATGGCATCCCCCTAGTAGGTCTTGGGAACCTTCATGTGTGTAAGAAATGTACAAGCAATGTCTAAAAGGTGGTGAAGTTTCTTTTCTGACACCCCATTTTGCGAAGAGGTATACATACATGATGTCTGGCGAAGGGTTCCCTAAGAGGCAAAGAAAGACAACAAGTTATGTTGGGTAAACTCAATAGCATTGTTAGTCCCTATAGTCTGAATACAACAGAAAATGTTTTAATGAACTAAAACATGGAAGGAATATCGTAATATATCAACGAGATATCATCAATATATCACTATCGAGATGAAACCGATATCGGTATCGATATGGCAATATATCCTCTTTTTCAGACATTTTCTTCACAAAAGTGCGTCGATATGGGCGATGTTTCGGCGATATATCATCTAAATATCGTATCGACACGATATCAATATCGATAGGACCTTCCATGACTAAAAGGACTTGACAATTTTATTAATATATGATAGTTTCTTTATGAAATAAACCCCAGGAAGATCTGTACTCATAATCCTTGTAAATCTCATCGAGTGGTTCCTTTTGTGGATAGAAATCTCCCTCCGACAACCAATGAACACCTTGAAGGCCCGTGGCCAAAGGACGTCGTTGTATGTGCCTTTAAGTTTGATATTAGTCCCTGAACAATCATAGTAGATGTAGTATACATGGGTTTTGTTTCGGTGGAGTTTAATGCCATCGTACCAAATGTATAGATCCATGAAGAAGATGATTTGTTCAGTCACACATCTATTGCATGAGATGCAATGTTCGGAAGGAGCTTACGACTCCAGAGGATGCCCATGAAAGGGATGAAGGCGGTAGGATGCCTGAGAAAGGGCTGGTGGTGGTGATAGGTACTGCGAGAGGGTGATTGTGGCATTGGAAGATGTCTTGGACGGGACCGCGACAATGGTAATGCCACTCAATAGTCATGGATGGGCTTGCGACTATGATATATGGATTGGCGATGAGGCATAGAAGCCATGGTGGGGCTAGCAACGAAGTCCTAGGCGGCGGAAGGGTTGGGAAGTCCTATATGTACAGCTTGCGTGTCTGCACAAAATACCTGTGGGAAAAGACAACCTCGCTCAGAGCCTGCGAATGAAGGAAGGCCCCCACAAAGGCCAAGGAGGAGGTGATGCTCGTGTCTGACCGAGAGAGAGGGCTCGTGCGTTGCAGAGAGAGAGGCTGGAGGTGGCGGTGGGCAATTAGGTACGAACCCCGATATAGGACCGTTGCTTTGATACCATGTGGAGAATAATTAAGAAGGAATTTTTACACCATGAATCGTAGAAACTTTGTTAATTACCTTCTCGACCATGTAAACATCGTAATTATCACCTCAACCTCGTAAACTCGGTCCGTGTTACACCGACCGTTAGTTTGACTCTTCTTGAATCAACTTGTTTGGATTAAGGGTGAGTTAATCAAACCATACTAAAATCAATGGTGGATTTTCTTCCATCTCTCTCCTCCCTCTTTTTCTCCCTTCAATCAACCCCACATGGATGCCGCAACACCTCATCTTCATGTGCCCAAGTCCGTACTTCTCCCCATACGACATCAACATCCATCGTGGTGGAAGATTGGGTTGATGGGCATCTTCTTGCGCTCGGGGAGTGGGGTTTCACAGGTAAGTTCTGGAGGGACGTCATAGGCAGGTTCTGACGGGGATCACACCGATGGGGTGGAGTATTAAAGGGGCGGTGGTGGGTTATGCGGGTGGGTTCTAAAGGGGCAATTGTAGTGTTCTAGAGGGTTGGATGCATTAAGTATTCCAGCACAGGTCAGTGCCTCACCCTCCCACGCTATGTTATTTCCTTCTTCAAGGCCGAGATCACTGCATTAACGATTCATCATCACAAGGATCGGAGGACAATAACCAGATTTTGGGTAGAGATTCGAAATAGGTACCCACCATATGTGAAGATGAGCATGCACAGAGGGAACTTGCGTTTAAAATCTTCGATCTTTCATCTCTCCTCCTCGAGGTGGTGGATGTACTCCTCCATCTTGAACATCTTGGAGTCACCGTCAAGGATTCTGCTGAGGAATCCAGTCATGGTAGTTGGGTAGAATGTCAAGCCTAGCTCTGCCATGGTGGCTGCCAAGCCCATTCATGGTCTGCTCTTGATGGGTTCCGTTGAAATCTGAGAAGCAGACGTGGAATCGATAAACAAAATAATAAACATCAAGAACATGAAGATTTACGTGGAACCCTACACCCTAAGGAGCGGGATGAAACCACGGGAGAAACCCTCAAAGGGGCGGATATTATATTAAATTTCTCTATGAATAAAGGGGGTGAGGGGCTCCTTATATAGCCCCTCAGACTGACCGAGTCCCACTGCTCATCCATGTGGGACTAAACGTGAGTGGGGTAATTGGATCTTGTTGAGATCCAATTACCCACCTATTACATTCTTAAACACTTCCCCTCAAGCTGGAGCTGAGAAAGCTGCATCTTGCAACAAAAAGGAAGTATACAACACATCTTCACACAATACATCACAAGAGGAACACATGATCGCTGTTGGTAGAGGACCTCACACGAGGACGAGTTTGCGGCTTTCAGGTCATTGGAATGTATCTCTGCCATGCTTGTAGAGCCGTTGTGATATCAGGTCATCGGAACGTATCTCTGTCGTGCCTGCATGTCATCGAAACATATCTCTGTCGTGCTTGGAGAAGAATCGCTGTAGAAGAAGTCCAATACGGGAAACTGATCAGGTCTTAAAAGAAGAAGTATACAAATTGATGAAGAATTTGATGCTCGGTGAAGACGGATGATCTATAGAAATCAGGAGTGTCAGCTGTCAGTCGTGGTCAGACAGTGGAAGTTGTGAAGAATACATCGCTGACTCCCCCTTTCTCCCATACTTTATAGAATAAAGATCGTGGATCAAGTTGGGAGAAACCAAAAAACATACATTTTTTTATAAGAGATGTATTCTTTACAACTTTAAGGCTTTTTTTTTACATCTTCACTACTATTGTTTGACCACGACTGACAGTAGAAGTTGTGAAGAATACATCTCTACCGGGTGAAGTAGTAAATCCTAGCAGTTTTAAGGCTATAAATGATGAGGGAATGCCAATGTACCAAAGACCCTTCATGAGGGGGAAGTTTTACATCCACTTCACAGTAGAGTTCCCAGAATCTTTGTCCCCAGACCAGCGCAAGGCACTTGAAGCCGTCCTCCCACCGAGGACTTCTTCACAACTGATGAACATGGGACTTGATGAGTGTAAAGAAACCATGCTCCATGATGTCAACATAGGAGAGGAGGCTACTGGGAGGTGCGCCCGCGATGGAGGCAGGCGAAGGGGCGTCATCGCACCTGATGGGTCCTGACCAAGGGTTGGAGAGATGGTGTGGCTCCGCTTCTTCCAAGAGAAGGTGCAACACATGTAGCGTCACTTGGATGCACGTGGAGGCACGCGATGTTGGGACACGTCGAGAGGTGCGCGCTTGCTAGAGCACCGTCTGGAGAGCGTTGACCGAAGGCTTCTGCGGTGCGATCGTCTGGAGGTGCCACTGGAGGGTTTGACTGCTGGGCATAAAACGTCAGGAGCACGCCCCCTGGAAGTGGAGGGCGTGAGGAGGTGTACCGCCTTCGCTCGGATGGAGATGGGTTGGAGGTGGTCCCTGGACTCGTGCGCCATTCCCGATTGACGCCTCTGCCCTTGCGTGCCGATTAGGCTTCTTCGGATGGAGGCGCTGTTGGAGCGAGGATGCGGTAGGGGAGGCTTGGCGTGGGCTGGAGTTTGTCGCGAGAAGGAGATGCGCACAACTAACACACCTAGAGGCGACATCCATCGCGCACGGTGTCGCCTGGAGCCAAGGGCTCCGCGTTTCTTTTTTTGTGCAGGGGGAGTTACACATTCGCCTGGAAGGTTGTGCAAGGAATTGCACTTGCTGCAACCTGGATCTGCTTAAGAGCTGCGCATCGCGTGGAGTTTTAGGGTTCCCAGACAGGAACCCTAGCCACTATAAACATCGATCTAGGGTTTCAAAAAAACCCCTAGAAATTCTTTGAACTTGACGATGCTAGTCTTCAGAACTTGGAGTTGATTGCAGGATACCAACAAGGAATCAAATCTTGAATAAATCATGAATTAGGGTTTCCGCATAAACCCTAGAACCGAATCTCGAACATAACTAAAGAATATAAAATCCTCTAAATCGACTTGCTCTGATACCATGTTGAAATATGAGAAGCGGAAGCGGAAGCGGAATCGATAAACAAAGTAATAAACATCAAGAACACGAAGATTTACGTGGAACCCTACTCCCTAAGGAACAAGATGAAACCACGGGAGAAGCCCTCAAAGGGGCAGATATTCTATTGAATTTCTCAATGAGTATCGGGGGTTCCTTGTATAGCCCTCAGACATACCGGAGTCCCACCGCTCATCCATATGGGACTAAACTTGTGTGGGGTAATTGGATCTTGGCGATATCCAATTACCCACCTATTACATTCTCCAACACGTTCCTTTCCCTTTTTGTCAAAGATGATGTTTGAGTTTGGTCGTGGTGCGTAGAATAGTGGGGGGGGGGAGGGGTTGGATCAGGCCAGGACTAGAGGTCCTGGGCGGCATGGGGGAGGGTGGCGGAGGTCCCATGCGGTGAAAGGAGGGGGTATATTTGTAAATATCATAAATAATAAGGTAACATAAACATTTTTTTTGATGGAATTGGGTTTGTTTTAATGTCAAAATGGATGGAAGTTAACCACATGGTTCGTAGTGTAAGAGTTAGTAAGTTTGCGGAGTAGACGTAATAATTACGATGTTTACATGGTTGAGAAGGTAGTTGACAAAGTTTATAGGGTTTGTGGTGCAAAAATATCAATTAAGAATGAATGAAATAAATTATTCAAGGGGTGTGAGGTTTCCTATTTTGCGTGAAACCTTGGAGCCTAGAATGTGATGATTAAACATGACTCAATAAAATAAGAAGAAAATGAAATGGCTTCAAGGGAATTGTTTCCTAGTATCAACCGCAACTGTTTTGTTCTCTTGGTTTTGCAGGACAAATTTCTTGTTATCTTCGGATGAAACCTGGCTGCCTATTGCGAGCATACTTCTTTGCATCATTCATATCCAGGTAATCTCCATTTTCAGCAAGCATAAGATTGCTTTTTGAACTGTTTTCCTCGTCCTTTCCTGTCTGAAGCCTGCGGTTGCTCACAGCTAGAGATAAGCATCAGGAATGGAGACATTGATGGGTTCCCTCTTAGCCTTGTCTTAAAAAACATGTTCAAAGAAAGCCAGCAACAAGTTCACAAGACCCACAAGAAGGTATATCCCTCCCTACGGGTTAGAATTTTCATATTCTTATCTCACTTTAAATATACTCAAGGTGCTATGCTGTGCTCTTTCAGGTAAGCAAAAAGGACTCTGTTGGCAAAAAAAGTAGCAGTCCCCTACCTTCGGCGAAAGATGAGCAAAGAGAGCAGCTCAGGGATTGGGAAATTCCTCAAAAAAATAAACATGATCAGGTAAACTGGGGCGAGAATGCTGAGGAAGAATGAAAGCAGTAGCTGAACTGGATCCGGCCCGGAGATGGTATTCTTCAAAGTCAGCGACTCCCAATTCAGCAAGTTGGAAGAAAGAAGGATTCTTTAAATCCTTTTCAACATCTGTTTATAGAATTTCTAATTTCGTTAAGAGAGCGTATTCGAAAAAGCTGCGGAAATATCAACAGCATTCGATTTTAAGATGTCATAAATGCCATCTCAACTCGCATCTAAGTTAACCTTCGTTCATGTATTTCGAGACACGATCTGTGAAGCATGGGAATAGATTCCACCTGGAAGCATGCTGTATACTGACTGCTGTGCTTTTCTGTTTATCACTTTCTTACATGATTTGTCATCTTTCATCAGGAAGTCTAAGGAACTTCTAGCAGTATTTACCAGTAGTATTTTAAGATGTCTTTTTGAGGGGAACCTGAACTTTTTGAGGGGATTGTACTCCAGAAATTATGCCAAAAGTGTGTATTTGTAAATAAAGTTGATGCTCCCAAGAATTTCAACATAAGAAGTCGACCAATATCATTGAAGGGCTGTTGAAGGAGATGGGATTATCGAGAGGTTGAACAGTTTCTGCCTTTTTCCTGCTCATTTGAGGTTTGCATGTCCATTGTGTGTCCTTACCTCGAGACTTGGTACGCCTTGTTCAGTTTACTTCTATACCTAGCATATCATTGATGGACAACTTTTATTACAAAGGGATTTTTACCCATGAATCCTATACACTTTGCCAAATACCTCCTTGATTTTTGAAACAACTTAATTCCCCTCTCGACTCCGTAAACTTGATCCGTCTTACCTCACAGACTCTACCGTCAACTTTAAATTTATTGGAGCCAATTACTTGGGTTAAAATTGAGTTAATCTAATCAAAGAAAATATGATGGTGGATCTTCAATCTCTCTCTCTCTCTCTCTCTCTCTCTCTCTCTCTTCCTTCTCCTATCCCCTTCATCCTCTTCTACCAAATCAAACGAAGCCCTCGCGACTGACCATTCTCAACCACGTGAAGTCTGAACAACCCAACGCTCTCATCCTATTTCCCGTCCGCATATGACTCCACCATTCTGAGCTCCTTTGTGCTCATCATCGTAACAAGATCCCCATCCGAGTCGGCAACCAGCACTGCCTTCGAGCATGGGAATAGCTAGCACACGATTTCCCTCGGCATCCAAAACCTACAATTCACCAGCATCTACGCGAGCCTTATGTTGTGATCATACACAAGCTTCAGCGGCCTCATCTTCACATTACTCGGCAACGCCATTACCAATAGAATTGATAGAATTACTTGGCAAGTGGGCAAAGGAAGGAACTTGAGAGGATTTCAGAGGTGTGGAATGTGTGGCATCAAGAAGCTTGGAGGGCTTCAAAGCGACCACCTTGGGGGGTGGGGGGGTCTTCTTTGGTAAATGAGACGGGAGACATGGGTTGAGGCCATAGTTGGGCACAACACCGATCGTAGAGGCACCGAGAGCAGTTGGGGATGGTCGAGCGGGACTGAGATTTTAATTGGACTTGTGGGGATTTTGTGAATTGGGACTGACATGTAGGGAAATGCAGAGATGGGCGGAAATTTTGAGAGCATCCTTGTTGGTGGGGTCGACGACGAGGAGAAAGTGGGAATAAATGAGGGTGAGGTTGAGGGAGTCGAACGCTTCAAGGGAGCTGGCACGACGGAGGAGGACATGGGGGAAGGAGGGGTAGTGGCGGAGGGAAAGGGAGCACTCGCGGACAACAACACGATGGTCGATGGGGAGCATCTGGAGGAAGCACTCAAGGAGGTAGAGGTTAGGGAGGAGGAGGTCACCCTCACGGTGGATCGAGAGGAGGAGGTCAGGGAGGAGGAAGTCACCCTCGCGGCAGACCTGGAGGGGGGGGGAGGTTAGGGATGAGGTCTCCCTCGTGACAGACCTGGAGGAAGTGGGGGAAGTTGGGGAGGCGGAGGTCGAGAAGGAGGAGGTCACCCTTATGATGGATCTAGAGGAGGAGGGGGAGTTCGGGGAGGCGAAGGTCGGGGAGGAGGATGCCCTCATGATGGACTTGGAGGAGAAGAAGGAGGTCAGGGAGGCGAAGGTCAAGGAGGAGGAGATCGCCCTCGCAGCAGGTCGGAGGAGGAGGGGCAGGTCGGGGAGGAGGTGGGTGGGTGCTGAATGGGGAAAGTGAGATGGTGAGGAAGGTGAGGGAAGGGACACTCGGTGTAATTTTGATACAAGGTAGGTATAATGTAAAAGAATGTAACAAAATCCAATTAGTTTTAAATGATTAATGTATGGGGGTTAACCACGAGGTATGTGGAGTAAGGGTTAGCAAGTTTATAAGGTCGAGAGGGAAATTAAGTTGTTTCAAAGGTCGAGGAAGTAATTGACAAAGTATATAGAGTTCGTGGGGTAAAAATCCCTATTACGAATGAGACAGTCTCCCGGTGGGCAAGGATTTAGGTGAAAGGCTTCATGTGGAAGATGGATTTTGCCAAGTTTATAACTAGATATGCATGTAGATGCTTGTTAAGGTTTTTAACTCAATTTTCATGTAGGCTCATCATATACTAGTGCAAGTCATTGTGTATTGGTGCAACAATATCTCAAATTCTTAGGTTTAATAACTCTCTTTAGAGTTTCATGTGTTGACATCCACTAGTTCTAGCCATGTTGATTTCATATTTTGTGCTCATAAAATGTTTTATGCATTAATGTAAATACCATAGATAAATCAATCGTATCTTCTCAAAGTTCACTTTGAAAAGTGAGTAGTTGTTGTAATGTGATTGTATTGAAGATTGAAAAAGCGAGTAAAAGTTGAGTTTTTTAATAATTTTTAGATGATATGATATATTATTTTTTGATGGAATGAATGAAAGAGAAGTTATTTATTTGATGTATTAAAAGAGAATGAGAGAGAGAGAGAGTGGACCAAGGGTGGATGTACTCATGTCTCATTGGGGGTATGTCAGGAAGTCTTGATATTTCAAGTATTAATTTATTCTTTAAATCGAATCCCAACCATTGTGCCCTCCATCTCCAAAAGTAGGATTTGGAATCTCCAAGTTCATGCCTTTCTTTCTTCATAGCCTCCTCTATCGCATACCCTCAACGCCCACCTGAGCCACTGCGGCTATGCCTCTCCTCCTGACGGTGTCCCTGTACCTGCTCTCAGGTCGCCTTTGTCTGCTAACTTTCCTTCCCTCTCAGACATGTCGAACTATCGGTGTCAGACTCTTGGTTTTGTCGCGGACGCATCACAGTTACACCATGCCAGTTCCTCTCCCTCGGACGCATCACTTCCGGACTCCCTCGCAAATCCCTTGTACGCGACATAACTTTTTCATTTATGTGATACTAATATGTTCGATTATTTTTTTTTCACAATTTTAGATAATGGATTTGATCTTGTGGAATATATAAAATTGCATTCCATAATGTTAACAAATTTCGTAAATTCCAAATTTAGATATTGTAAAGTAGGTAGAATTAGACTCTAAATTTCGATTGTGTGGGCCAACATCAATAAAGTGAATTGTCATTATAATTGATTTCTCAAGTAGATTGTGGGATAAGTCCAAATTATTTATTGATTTATTTTCAATATTTTTACATAAAATTAATCTATAGACAAACAATACAGAACTTACTTCTTTGTGTGGCACCGAAAGACTCATTTGCAATATTTGATATTGATAAACTAATCAATCTTGCCCAACTATATCACATGGATTTCTCTTCGATAGATTTAGTGCTTCTTCGTATCGAAATGTTGACATATATTAAAGATGTAAAGTAGAACTCGGAATTCTTAATGTTAAAATCTTTTGACAGAGCTTGCAGAAAAATGGTGAAAACTCAAAAGGATCGTGTTTATCCACTAGTGTATTTGTTGATTAATTAGCTTTGACTCTACCACTTGTAACGGCAAGCGTTAAACGGACATTTTCAGCAATGACTATTGTCAAGACTCGTCTACACAATCGAATGGGAGACGAATGGATTAATGACGCATTACTTGAGTACATTGAAAGAGATATATTCGATTTTATTATTGATGATGATATTATGAATTGTTTCCTAGATATGAAAACTAAACGTGGTCAACTTTAAATATAAGTCTGTATTGCTCAAATTTCCTATATTTAAAACAACTCTTATATATTGCAATCTTTTATTATTATTATTACTACTACAGTTTGCCCCCCTTGGTTTGTAATCGTAGGTCCGCCACTAGAGAGGACCGCACATGACGTGTAGAATATGGATTTTGGGTGGTAACCCCCTCCCAAGAGAGGGGTAATGATCAACCTTTAGTGTGTTAACATTTGCGAGCGACTTGCATGACTTTTATGCAGACTCCAAGGCTGGAAGGACATGTACTGGTGTATGAAATTTAAAAGATGCCTGAGAGACAAGCTACTAGCATTGTCATGGGCTCTCTTGAAAAAGCAGAATGCACTAATTATGATTAGTAAGTGTGATTGGTATGATGTGAAAAATGTTGTGCATGACATTTCCATATCATATGCCTCATGGATGTCCTTGCAATTATGAGTGTAAAGTTTTGGGCGATATATAACATTGGACAATCATCCTATTACCTTGCAAAGAAAGGAATGACAAACTATCTCTTAGAAAAGTCATGACCAGATTGCTAGCTATTAAAATATCATTGAATACAAATGACTTTAAAACTTTTTATGTAACTATTTATTAAATCATTAGGAGATCTAGACCTTTTAGTTATTTGTTATCAACAAGAAAGTTAATTTCATTAACTAATACAAAACTCCCAAAAATCACTGAAGCCATAGGCCCCCTCTCATGCTCCTCCCCTTTGCTTCACACCTGCCCCCATTGTAACCACCTCCTTGCCGATTCTTTTTCCACTATGTCCCTTACCCTTATTATTTTTGCACTTTCTCGTAGATGTTCACCGGCTTCCTCTCCATATAAGCGACCATCTTTACAAGTATTGCTTGTCGTTGTTGTCATAAGAGAACGAACCATGTATCCCTTCCCCTCTTCTCGGAGGTGATTGCTCTTGTACGTATCGCATGCATGAACTTGTGTGTGTCGAATATCTTCTTTCGCCATTCTTCCAATGGTAATCCCCTTGTCCTCCGCACTTGTGGAAATAACTCCATTGAGAGCATGAAGACAAGTTCCATCATGTACCCAATTAGGTTATCCACAATAAAAATGGATAAAAGATGGAGGTTTATGGTTTCTTTTTTTCCTTTCTTTTTACTGCATGTTATCAATTGTTCCCATCAACAATATCTCTATAAAGTTGTCTTCCCGTCAGCCAATGTTACAAACACCATTCTAAGGCTTGCGTGCCTCTTTTAGCCTTCCAATTATTTTATTTTTCGTCGTCCATTTTAAGTAACATCAGTTATGGACATAGCATTCAATTTTCTTCCCTTCATTACCAATAAAATGAATTATCCCAAAGATAAAACATGGCACCAATGTAGGAAATAATCTAAGAAATCTTTGTGTTTGTGTAAGAAAGGGTGCCAAATCCAAAAGATGAGAGTATTTTGGGAGCACACTGCTATTCTCATGTAATTTGAAGTGGTATAGGGTTGAATGTCCCATTTAAGGCCAATCCAAAGCAATAAAATTGGTTTGTAGTGACGTTTTTTTCAAAATCTGTCAATAAGTTGGTCACTGTTAAAATATATAGTGACTATATTATTCGTAAGCGAAATGATTTTTCATACTTGAAATTAACAATGAATATCATATATGTTGTTATTCATTAGCGTTGGTCCATACAGCGACACTTATTTGTTATTTTCAGAATTTTAACTAATCGTCGCTAATATTATCGTTATATATTTAAGACTGACTGACTTAGTGATTACTTTAGAAAAAACGTCACTCTACCCAATTTTTGCTCTTCCATAATGATACGGTTTTTCTCATTACTGTCGTTTCTACACCTTGTTCATTATCCTTCGTTGCGTACAAGCCATACGACGACAACTTGCTCCTCCTACTTCGCAAGATCTCAAGACCATTGCAACCATGAATGCAAGATTACTACCCTGCCCTTCTTTCAAGCACACAATATCAAACAAGACCCTTGCAACAATCATCGTGTGGATTTGGTATACATTAAGCTATGTTAAGATTTAACAGACATCAACAACCAATTATGTCATCAAGATTAAAGATGTTGTTCTAAAGTATAGATATTAAATAACATTTAACGGATCTTATTTAATACGGAAAGCAAGAATAATTCCGATACTGTGATTAACATTTTTTAGGCTCTTTCTTCGTTCTTTCATTTAATGAATAAAACGGACAATTTTATTCATTCCTGTCCGGCTTAAAATTTATCTCGGTAACAACGAGAAAGTCATTAAGTTCAAAAATATATTGTTTACATTTTATCACGGTAGCTCTCGTCGTCGTCGTCATTGCGAGGGCAGAAGACATGCCCGCCGACCTCCTTCTCGAGTTCATGCAGCGGCGAGCGCAGGTCGGGATCCCTGAGCTCCAAGAACAGGCACAGCGTTCCCCATCCCCGCCGAGAACGAGAAGACACGAAGCCCACATCATCACCGTCTGACCACTCACGAGTCCGTTGTTGGCGACGAACCACATCCACATCCACTTGTGATAGTAGACCTCACGAGAATGCTCCTGCTCGCGAAAGTGCTGAGGCCCCATCGTTGATATTTCAACATCCAGTACCTCTTTGAGGTATTGCACCCTCCTCTATCCCATCACCGAAGGTTTGAACCGCTGCACCTGGACTACCAAAGTCGGCATCCTTCCCCACTTCACTACCATCTGCCGCGATCCTGACAACCCGCACATCTATCGCAAGGATGTCACAGACATGCTCCAGTCCTCTCCAGATGAGTGAGGGGTATCCCCGCACTCAGCACCGAGTTGACCCGCCGAAAGTCCAGACAACCATTGAAGATACCACGAACAAGCCATTGCAGCACCTTATCTCTTTTCTCGCTCAGCAACGCCTACATGGCAAAGCGATGTCCCCATCAAAACTCCCCTCCGTTACTGCACCCACATCAGATGTGACGAGGAACAATGGTCGTGAACCACCTTCCTCGCCGATTAGTATCTCTGTAACGTCCCGACTTTAGGTCCCCGGTCCGTTATTGAGGAAAACTGGTCCTGACAACTTGTTGGGTTCGGATCCAAATGGACCCGTTGACAACCACCCAAAATGCTTAAGTCCAAGTTGTCAAGTAGTAATCCCCACCAGTTATATACCACACCCACACATTGTGAATTTAAGGTGTGACACTATGTTTGGGGTTGTGCTATTACAACATCCCCCACTTATATTCGCAACGTCCTCGTTGCGATATGGCTCATTCACTTATTCCCATTAACAGTGGCGGTTGCACGCTCCCGGCTTAGTGTAACGTCCCGGGCTTAGGGACCCGGTCCGTTATCGAGGAAAACTGACCCTGACAACTTGTTGGATATGGGCCCAAATGGACCTGTTGACAACCACCCAAAATGTTTAAGCCCAAGTTGACAAGTAGTAATCCCCATCACTTATAAACCACACCCACACTTCGTGAGTTTTAGGTATGACACTATGTTTTGGGGTTGGGGTATTACACTTAGTTCCCTTCAGGTAGCCCTTTTCCACTATCAAAGGGAACCTGCTCTGATACCATTTGAACGTCCCGGGCTTAGGTCCCCGATCCGTTATTGAGGAAAACTTGGCCCTGACAACTTGTTGAGTTCAGGCCCAAATGGACCCGTTGACAACCACCCAAAATGCTTAAGCCCAAGTTGTCAAGTAATAATCCCCACCACTTATATACCACACCCACACTTTGTGAATTTAAGGTATGATACTATATTTGGGGTTGAGGTGTTACAATCTCTCCCTTCGAACCACCTTCTTTGCACCTTCCCGTGGGCACAAACTCGCGCAATGTGCGAAGCCATGGTAGCGGAAGCACGGCACGGGCTCTCGACAGGTTGATGCTGGCCACCAAGAAGAACCCTCCCCCCTTTTCTCCCCCGAGTACTACAGTTCTTCTTCTCCCGCTGCTTAGAACAAACAAGCACCCACGGTGCTCCTTCACTGTCGGCCTTGACCTCTCCTTCACCCCCGACCTCTATCTCACGCACGGGCTCTCCCTCACCCCCTCTCATTCTCAAATATGATTGACCTGAAAAATTAAGTTTGAAGGAGAGAAATAGATGAAGAGTCTTTCGCTTCCGGAAGAAATCAAGAAATTTTGTTAGTTCTTTTTTTATAGATGGTGCTAACTTCATCCTAGTTCAAATCCTAACGAATGATCTAGTAGAGATCTTAATGTTTTGAAAAATAAAAATGAAATATAATCTTCTGTTCCTTTTACACAATCAGAAAATAAATAATATATATGTGGGGGAAATTGGGGGGTTGCCCCACCCAATTTTTTCGGCGAACTTTTTTTGTTTTTTTCAAAAAATTTGCATGTATTTTCATCATTATATCTCTCTAATATGTTATTCTAATTTCCTCATAAACAGATACTCTTATGCCCTTTCATTTAGAACATGTAATTTAACGGTCTTAGAATTGTTGTAATCGACATGTTCTAGATGAAGGACATAGGAGTCTCTATTTCTAACAAATTGGAATGACATGTTAGAGGGATATAGTGATGAAAATACATGGCAATATTTTCTAAAAAATAAAAAACGCCCGAAATGGGATAGAGACAGTCACATTGAACCATACACACACGTGTGTGTGTGGGGGGGGGGGATAAGATGGGGCTACCATTTGGTGGGAGCTAATTTAACTCCCCCCAACCATTTTTTTCTCCTTTTTTATTTTTTTTTTAAAAATGCTTCCATAAATTTTTATAACTATATTTCTTTATCATGTCGTTCAAGTTTCGTGCAAAACAGAGACTCCTACGACCTCCATCCAGGCGGGATCGATTTCAACAATTCTACGACTTTTAAAAAAATGATTGTCTGGATGGATGTTATAGGAGTCTTTGTTTCGCACGAAACTTGAATGACATAATATAAAGATATAATGATGAAAACTCACGGATTCTTTTGTAAAAAATGTGATGCATGGATTCTAAGTTAGCTGCCTTGGGACAACTCCTCTTTACCCTATACATATAGGATAAAATGAGGCAGCCATGTGAGATGTCATTAGGCAACTTGCATGCCGAGATGTCATTAGGCCACTTGCTCAAATGGATTGTCAAATGACAGTGAGAGAATTTCCATAGTAAAGCTTTGCATTAAACGAAGAAAATTACGTATGCACACACAACCATCATTCCGTGACCGCCTATTGCAAAAATATCACAATGTATATTCATCCATGTATTTCTCCTATATGCCATTCGAATTTCGTCAGAAATAGAGACTCCTACGGTCTTAATCCAGATAGGGTCGATTTAAAAAATACTGCGACTGTTAAAAAAAAGATTGCCTGGATGGAGGCCCTACGAGTCTCTGTTTCTGGCGAAATTCAAATGACATATAGGAGGGATATAGGGATGGATATACATGATGATATTTTTCCAAAAAAATTTGCGAAAAATGAGGTGAGGACAGCCATGTTGGGCAGCCCCTTTTTTTCCTTGCAAAAATGCTATTCAAAATTGTGAATCAAGAAGAATGTACGGTATTTATTGGGTATGATATGCATAAGCTTGCAAAGGACTGCATATATATAATTCACGAATATTTATTTGTGTAATGAGTGGGATTTTATTGTAGAAAAATATTGCGAGTTGGGACTAAAGTCGACTTTTATATGGATAGAGTATTTGCCCGCGCTTGGCAGTGGTTTGGTAAAGGTATGTTTATTTGCAATTTATATAAATATATGCTTAAAATAAGTAATCATAATATTAATCAGTAAAGAAAATAGCAATTGCAGAAGAAACATATGTAGTTTGGGTGAACCACAGATATTATTTGTTCTTTCTACATTACAGTTACGTAAAATATGTTTTATTATGTAGATTGGATCACACGGTTATAGAATTGATTTTTTTATTAATAGCAGCAATTGGAATATGGAAATAAATCTAAAGTAGCACAATTCAAATCCCAATTTGAAGTAGCACAATTCAAATCCAATAATCCACAAACAATTATCATGAGAAGAAACATGTAACTAATGTATTTTTTTTAAAAAAAGACAACTGACAACCAACTATTTATCTGATCTATATAGCTTTTGTTGAAATAAAAAAATAACAAACAAATGTTATCGTGGACCACTGATTTGCTTGATGAAATAAAAATGCATGATTGCTAAGAAAATAAACAGAATGTATAAGGGAAAAGTAAAATATCAACAACGAACCATTTATATTTAATAAATGTGCAAATAAATCTGTACAGTATTACGTAATTGAGAAAAGAAATACATAATTAATATCTATAGTATAAATATGTATAGTCAACTAAATGTGTAAGAAAAGGCTAATTGGATATAAGAAAATGATCAAGAAACTTATATCAAAATCTCCCACCCACAAGTCAACAAACATGTCCTCAAACAGCAGGAGGCAGATGTCTCAGATCAGGAGAAGAAGACCTTAGATGATGCAGAAGTGCAGGTGCATTATCAAAAAAGTTAAGAAAATGGCAACATATATAACTGCAACACCGATGGATATTTGAATACTGCATATAACATACAATATAGTAGAAGATATTGGAATTGCATTCTTAGCCTATTAAACAACACTTGAGATTACACAATTAAGACAGGTCAGACTGTAAAGGAACGTGGGAATCTGCCAAGCTGGGTATAAGATTTTGAGAATAAATTTGAGAAAAAATCTGCCATGATGGGTTTTTTTGCTTCCAGCCCCAACTTGGGCTGCAACATATTTGCCCATACTGCAGGGGCATCTATGCTATTTTTAGAAACTATCGGGCAGCCCCAATTCCAATTCCCGTGAGCCCATTTTTTGTGCCCTATTCTATTTCCAGAGAGAAGAACGACGCCTCTTCCTCCCCATTTCCGTAAACAGCAGCAGCAAGGGTTTTTACGGGAAACCCATCCTCCTTCACGCACGCGAGGGAGAGAACAGCAGCAGCCGGGTTTGAGAGGATCAACGGCTAGGGCTGCGGCGTTGGTTTTGAGAAGAGCAGCGGTTTTGGGCGAGCTCGAGTGGGAGCAATAGTGGTGAGGTCGTTGGGAACGATCTCAAGGAGCCGAGCTTCGTGTTTGGGTCTCTATCCGGGAGCCCACAAGGGGAGTCAGTTTATCCTTCTTTGATTTAAACACAATATTGGTATTTTGGATACCTAGGGATAGTTAGTTACTTGTAGAAAAACTATCCATTGTGTGTGGATTGTACCTCGGTTTTGTGGGCAACAAAATCGGGAAGAACTTTGACTCCATTTGACCATAATGGATTAGTTGTTGGTCTTGCCCCGTGATTTTTCCCTTACTCACATCGAGTAAGGGTTTCCACGTAAAAATCCATGTCTCGTGTGGTTGCTTGTTGTGGTTGTTTGTAGTTGCTTGTTATTGTTGTTATTGAGTTCCCGTGTGGGGAACATATATCTTGTGTGTGCCATCTTAGCTGCAGGACAGAATTAGGGGATATATCCTGGATTGATTGTGTCCATATCCCCAACAAGTGGTATCAGAGCTCGAATTGAGCAAAAATGGGCAAAGATGATGAAGGCACTATGATTAAGCTCACAAGCAGCAACTGGTAGATTTGGAAGGCCAAGATGGAATATATCTTGTATTGCAAGGACCTCCATGATCCGGTGGAGGGGGAGAGCGCCAAGCCAGAGAATATGTCCGCGGGCGAGTGGACAAAGTTGAACCGAAAAGCCATTGGGACCATTTGGAAGTGGCTTGACATGTCGGTCTTTCATCACGTGGTCGAGGAGACAAATGCGAAGGAGTTATGGGACAAATTGTTCGAGCTCTATGACAAGAAGACTGCTACTAACAAGGCATTCTTGATTAGAAAACTTGTGAATTTGAAGTACGAAGACGTGACCAAGGTGGCGGAGCATCTGAATGACTTTCAAAGCATTATCAACCAGTTGACTTCCATGGGGTTGGTACTTGATGACGAGTTGCAGGCACTTCTCTTATGGGGTTCTTTGCCAGACAGTTGGGAGACTCTAGTAGTCACCGTGAGAAACTCTGCGAAGGATAACAAGTTGATCATGGCTATGGTCAAGGGCAGTCTCCTCAATGAGGAGATTAGACGTCGCTCTTCGGGAGATGCATCCTCCTCTTCACATGTGTATGCAGTTGAGAGGAGAGGAAGATCCAGTAGCAGAGGGTAGTCATAGGAGAGACGTAATTCCAGAGATAAGTCCAAGGGCAGAGGAAAGTGTCACCATTGCCAGAAGCCCGGTCACTGAAAGAGAGATTGTAGGGTTTGAAAGAGAGAGCAAGCTGAAGCCAAGAAAAACCAGAAAAATAAAGATGACAATGTAGCTGCAGTTGTGGTAGATGACAGTGCAGAAGAGGTGATTCTCACCATCCAGGATCAGTGCTTGCATGCAGGGAGTGACTTGGAGTGGGTCATTGATACGACCGCCTCCTATCACGTGACTCCACACAGGGAGTTCTTCACCACATACACTAGAGGTGATTATGGGAGAGTCTTGATGGGTAACGAGAGTTACTCTAAGATCATTGGCATGGGCAACATCTCGATTCAGACGGATGTTGGGTTCTCAATGACACTCCAGAATGTGAGGCATGTTCATGATGTGCGGCTTAGCCTTATGTCTGGCTCACAGCTAGATAGTGAAGGCTACCATCTGAAGTTCGACGACAACAAGAGCAAGATAAGTAAGGGTTCTCTCATCATGGCGAGAGGCAGATTGTGATTGTGCCCCATTATCCCCAACAAAGTGGTATCAGAGCAACCAAAGAGTCATGTCCTTCTACTTCTGAGGAGAAAATAGAGATGGCCAATATCTCATACCAGTCAGCAGTTGGGAGCCTCATGTACGCCATGGTTTGCACTAGACCCGACATAGCCCATGCAGTGGGCGTGGTGAGCAGATTCATGTCCAATCCGAGGAAGGACCATTGGGAGGCAGTGAAGTGGATCTTGCGATACTTGAGAGGGACCTCAAGTATGTGTCTTGTGTTTGGGAGGTCAGATCCCAAACTATGTGGCTACACTGATGCAGATATGGCAGGAGACATGGATCAGAGAAAGTCTACCTCAGGCTACATTTTCACTTTTGCAGGAGAAGCCATATCATGGCAATCCAAGCTACAAAAATGTGTTTCTCTCTCGACTACCGAGGCGGAATACATTGCAGCAGCAGAGGCTGGGAAAGAAGTGTTGTGGCTACAACGCTTTCTTGATGAGTTTGGGTTGAATGACAATGAGCCAGTTGTGTTTTGTGATAGTCAGAGCGCTATAGACCTGAGCAAGAGTATCATGCACCATGCTCGCACAAAGCACATTGATGTGAGATACCATTGGCTGAGGGATGCAATTGAATAGAAGCAGCTCATGTTGAAGAAGATTTACACAGATGAGAACCCCTCAGACATTTTGATCAAGGCAGTCACTCGTGACAAGCTTCAGCTCTGTAGAGAGTTGAACGGTGTCACCTCTACTTGATCTCCATCATTGGACAACACCTCCTCATTGGGGCTGGAGGGGGAGGTTGTTGGGTTTTTTGCTTCCAGCCCCAACTTGGGTTGCAGCATATTTGCCCATACTGCAGGGGCATCTATGCTATTTTTACAAACTATTGGGCAACCCCAATTCCAATTCCCGTGAGCCCCTTTTTCGTGCCCTATTCTATTTCCAGAGAGAAGAACGACGCCTCCTCCTCCCCATTTCGGTGAACAACAACAGCAAGGGTTTCTACGGGAAACCCATCCTCCTTCACGCACGCGAGGGAGAGAACAACAACAATCGATTTCGAGAGGAGCAGCGGCTACGGCTGCGGCGTTGGTTTTGGGAAGAGCAACGGTTTGGGCGAGCTCGAGTGGGAGTAGCAGTTGTGAGGTCGTTGGGAACGATCTCAAGGAGCCGAGCTTCGTGTTTGGATCTCCATCGGGGAGCCCACAAGGGGAGTCACTTTATCCTTCTTGGATTTAAGCAAATTATTGGTATTTTGGATACCTAGGGATAGTTAGTTACTTGTAGAAGAACTATCCATTGTGTGTGGATTGTACCTCGGTTTTGTGGGCAACAAAACCGGGAAGAACTTTAACTCCATTTGACCGTAGTGGATTAGTTGACGGTCTTGCCCGTGGTTTTTCCCTTACTCACATCGGGTAAGGGTTTCCACGTAAAAATCCATGTCTCGTGTAATTGCTTGTTGTGGTTGTTTGTGGTTGCTTGTTATTGTTGCTATTGAGTTCCCGTGTGGGGAACATATATCTTGTGTGTGCCATCTTTGCTGCAGGACAGAATTAAGGGATATATCCTGGATTGATTGTGGTCATATCCCCAACATGGACAATCCCATGCATCTCAGTACAGTGACATCCGTACGACTTGTCTTCACGGAAGAAGAGAAACGTAAAAAAGGGTATAAAGTAAAAAAAATGGAGGAACATCAACAGATGGAGAGGCTTGATTGTAACTCGTGACTACAGTGCCATGAATAGTGCCTACATATAGATGGAGGAGGTGGCAGTTTAAGTGTTCGTAGATAAGAAGATGGAGGAGGAGATAGAGCGAGTGGAGAGAGAGAGAGTGAGAGTTTAAGGGGCGATAGTAAAAAAAAGTCGAGAATGCAAATCAAAAAGCCAATTGTTGCTGAAATGAAGGAGGTTGCAGGGGAAAGCAAAAGATGCACATGAATCCACGTGTCAACGTCGGAGAAGAAGTTGAGAGAACTCAACTTTAGTATTATTAATAGATATTAATAGATAATAGATGATGCACATCCTACTTTTTATTGATCAGTGCCGAAAATATTTCGTAAGCCTGTGGAATATTCTTTTTAGAAAATGTAAGGACGATAACGATTGACTTCATAAATGTATGATAAGACAGATGCATAAATAATAAATGACAATTATTCTATTTTTTATTGGAATAATAAGATAAGCCGTAGTTATTAATTAGTCTGCATTCAAAGGTCGTCTGAGAAAAAAGGAGGGGTATAAATATTAGGAGAATTCGTTAATATATTAATTAATTAGTCATGCATACATAGTATCTCATGATATCAAACTAAATGCAAAACGTTGCTATATCTACACATTGCAAAGGATGATCATCGAGATAAACCTTATTAGATGTTCGCAAACTTCCAGTCAAGAAGCCTCCTAGAATAAGATTCACGAGTTGAGCATATACATATGCGCGTTGATGAGGATTTCATCGATTGCCTCATATTACCGCGTCATCAAAGAGATTCAATGTGCTAAACTTGTACAAAATCTTGCGAAAATCTTGTGCAATACGCCTCCCTGAAGTATTTTTTTTTCGAAAAGGGTCAAATTCATTCATCATAAAGTCAAAAATACAATTATAGCGCACAGTTGACGCCACCACATGATGCAATCTTGAACACAATAAATCTATCTATCTCCGCAGAGACGATGTGATTTCCATTTTTTTCGAAATCGAATCCAAAAGATCCAACCGCATGAATTGAATCTTCGATTCTTTTGTTATTTATCTTAACGGTCAAAACTTCAATTCTTTTTAAATGGGGTTTAATAATTTACTTAATTATTGACCAGATTTTTTATTGTTAAGATAAAACATCAAATAGTATCGGATTTAAATGAAATTCGGTAGCTACATAGAGCATCAAATTAAGATTCAATCAATATAGTTGAATCTTTTGGAATTCGGTTCCGAAAAAAATCGCAGCCCCTCTGTTGTAAAGTTATATAAATGCATGACTGCCCATTGCTGTCTAGTCTATATGGGGAAGACATGCCATATCATCTGTATTTCTAAAAAAAATTCTTGTTCATATGTGTGCTGTTTGAAGAATATGTCGTATTATAATCCCACTTTACTTGTTAAAGTAAGCGTTAATTTGCACGTATCGGGGAATATCCACGTAATCTTCTGTTCTTAATTATGGATGATCTCATGCGTTTCGATACTTAATATATGGACAGCTTGATGAAAGCTCCATCTTATACCATCTTAATATTCTAGGATATTTAATTACCATTTGCCTATTTATGTATCCTTTTACTTTACCTCGTTCGAAAGTCTATATATGTGGCTTCCCATTGTAATGCTGAGAACCTAAAGCGTTCATGGTATTATTGTTTTCTCGTGAGTTTATCACAAGTCCTCGAAGGTCAACTATCTAGATTACGTAGTCATGCATGCATGCATTCGTAGGAGTAGTTTCGAGTCAATTGCAGTCAGGGCTGGCCCTGAGGGTGGTTTTTGGGTGCAACCGTCTAGGGCCTACTAACTTCAGAGCCCATTTTAAGGTCCGTCACTCATATTACCCATTTACAAAAATATCTCATACTCCAAACCCCCTTCTCTCTCACGAATCACGGTTTCTTTATCATTTGCAGTGCACGTTATGCTGCATCATCGTAATATTGTCGAGACATTGAGTTGCCGGACATCATTTTTTCTCGTTGGTCCATCCCCATTGAGTTCTTGAATGATGAACTCCATTACTGCAGTGACGCTGGACCGTCACCGAATCCTCTCTGTAGCGTTATTTCCGCATCCAGTTTCGTCTGCATTTTATCATCTTATTTTATAGTTTACAAGAAAATATGGTCTCTTTTTAACGATTATACCCTCCTAATTGAAATAATACCACAAGGAATCTTGCTTTTAACCGAGGTGGTTCTCATCACTCACTTATTTGTATTTTTCATATATTATATACTCGAAGAACAAATTGTAATTGGAAGATTAGTTTTCCTTCCAATACAATCCGTTACATCTCGATGTGTTGTTGTTTGTGAGACTTTGATGCTGGATATGAACACTTCTCCCACTATTCTTTATTTAAAATAAAAGGTACGTTAATAGACTCAGTAGTCCTTATTTTATCTAACTCGAAATATTGCAGGATGTATTTAGTTTGAAATATTGTTTACATCATCTTCAATTTCTACAATCCCACTGATATGCACCGTTTGTCCTCTCATTTTCCTAAGCTCGACGCAAACCGCTGCACTTATGTCGTAATGTTCAACAATAATGGGGGGGTGGCATTCGATATCAACAAATCAATGTTGTCACTCTTAATCTCTAGCTAATTTCATCACCACTACTCCAAATCGGAAGATGCCCTCAAAGCAAAAAATTGATGTTTAGCAGAGACGATTTGATGGAAGAAGATCATGAAATCCAAACACCCAATAAAACAAACTTCTTATTCTTAAAAGTACCGTGTTCACATCTATAACAAAAAAAACATCACCATTGTTCTCGATATTATAATACACCCCAAAGAAAAACTTCTGAAATTTGATGAGAAATTTTTTTAAAACATAGACTCATTTCTTATAATCTTATTTTTAATCATAGGATGGGAGTCGGTACAATGTGTTTTTTTTACTTGGACTTCTAGGTTTCAACATTTAAGAGCAACTATTTGATTCTGTTGAAACAGAAGTGAGGCACATAAAGTTTCATTTGGAGTTGTTCTTTGCCGGATTGTGATTGAGGGCTCTACTAAGTTTGATGAGTTGCGGCGGTGCAATTGCCGGGTGCTATTTGATTCTTTTACCATGTGACATTGTTCTTTTTTCTTTTCATGATTTTTAGTTCATGACTTGTTGTTTGATGCTCGTTATATCACATCCGTAGGTCTTTGTAAAATTTTAGGTGTTTTTTTAGGAAGCTTAAGAATTTTAAAAAATTATATATGTTTAAAACTTTTTATAAGGGCCCAATTTTTTCCTTTTGCCTAGGGCCCATGAAAAGTCAGGGACGGCACTGATTGCAGTTCATATATGAGATATTGATATTTCACGTTCGAGTCTCGTGAAATTCTTCCATGACTCCACAGAGCTTTACAGCGCCATCGAGGGTCGTCGCGACTTCAAGAGTGATCGGACTCGTGAGCAATCTCAACCCTTACGTGTATCTCAATGAACGAAGCCATAATTTATGGGATTCGAACTCTTGTTTAAAGTAGGAGCCACTGCCAGACTATTAGAGGGGTTCTCGAATTCCCACTCCGTTCTTATTGATTTTCACGATATTGGACTGTTGTGCATCAACATACAAGTAGTTCACATGTTATGGATTGGTTGCATGGTAAATTAGAAACTCTAATTGGAATATTGCTAAATTAAATATTGAAAAGAACTCGATAACTATTGGTACAATCAGGGACGGAGCCAGGACGATAATTAGGGGGGGCACAAATTAAATATAACATTTCATTTATCAATGTAATGAAATTAACTAACAACTGATGTGATGAAATTAACTAACGTATATAAAATCTACAAAAAATGTGCTCTTTCTAAAATTACCTTGTTAGAGTTGTCCTCGACGAGATTTCATATTTTGAAATAATTGAATAATTTCTTCATTGCTGACATTTGAGAACATATCTTTTTCAATATAAGTAACCAAGCTATCATTAAGCCATTGATCCCCCATCTTGTTCCGAAGGCGATTTTTGATGTATTTCATTGCAGAAAATGCTCTTTCAACTGTAGCAGTTGCGACTGGTAGAACAAGTGCCAATTTAATAAGCTTATAAACCAAAGGATATATCATGTCCTTTTTTTTCTGAACCATGTGCAAGATCTACGATTCCTTTCAGCTTGGAAAATTCTTCATCAGAAGTCACATCCAAAAAATATGTTTCAAGTTGAATATCTAATTTCACCATGTCAACATCTGAAAAATCATCTTTATAAAATGAGATCATCTGAACTAACTTCTCTTTATTGAAGGAGGAAAATGATTGTGATGGATTAAGACATGCTACACATAAAAGCAAATCAGTTGTCCTTTCTGTAAAACGACAATTCAGTTCTTGAAGTTGTGAGTCGATGACCATATAGAATACCTCAACCTTATAATAGTGCAAATTAGTCATACTATGAGTTCTGCGTCGAGGCCTTACATGAGCCATTCATGGTTTGTCCATCTCAGGAACATCAATATTTTGCTTATGCAAAAAGAAATTACAGTTGCGAGTAACGAGTCCCATCCACTATCTCTTAAAAGTTGCAATCTCTGTGTAGAAATCTTGACCAAAGTCATGGCATTTATAATATCCTGCTCTTTTCGTTGTAGTGACTGTGATAATTCAGATGTAATACCCACAAGCTTCATAAGATGACAACTGAATATAAAATCAAATGATTGTATGGAATCTAACAAAGAAGATGCTTCAGCTCTTTGTTCACAATTCGAACCATCTTGCACAATAATATCAAGAATATCTACTATTGATGCAAACATCAAAGTGATGCTAATTAGAGAATTGTAATGTGATCCCCATCGAGTATCACCAGGCCGTGACATACTTGTTTGTTGATTTAAACCTTTACCAGTTGAAAGTTTACCAATTTCAATAGCTTTAACAATCTGAAGTGCATGATTTTCTCTTAACTGATCACGACGTTTACAGGAAGCTCCAACAGTATTCAACAGACGCAGAATAATATTAAATAACAATGCGAGTTGAACATTATTTTTAGCAACTGCTATTAAAGCTAATTGAAGCTGATGTGCAAAACAATGCACAAAATATGCTGAGCTGTTTTCTTTTTGAATCAATGCTCGAAGTCCATGAAATTCTCCCCTCATATTGCTTGCACCATCATAACCTTGCCCACTTAATTTTGCAAAACTTAAGCCATGTGATGAAAATAAAGCTTCGAGTGAGCCTTTTAATGAGTAAGCTGTAGTATCAGGAACATGAATTATAGATAGGAATCTCTCGACAACACACCCATTCTTGTTCACGTAGCGTAGAACAACAATCATTTGTTCTTTAACTGATATATCTCTAGATTCATCAACTAAAATTGAAAACACTTCATTCCCAAGTTACGTAATGATGTTTTTAGTTGTTAATGTTGCAGCCACATATACAATATCCTTTTGGATTTCTGGTGCAATTAATTTTAGATTCTCTAGAGTATTTTCCAATAAAACATCTCCAATCTCCTTATTATGAGCTGCAAGAAATTTCAACAATTCAAGGAAATTACCTTGATTATTTGAGATATTTGATTCATCATTTCCTCTGAAAGCCAAACCTTGTCTTGAAAGAAATCTAACACAGACTATTGTTGCATTCAGACGAATTCGGTAATCATTCTTCATCTGCGTAGTCTGTTTGTCTAATAAATTATGTATACTTTGATTCTGATTCATCAAAGCAATGTAATTTTGTTTCAACTTATTGTGAGCACTGTTTGGACACCAACATGTTCATCAAATTTCTCCTTCTTCTTCCAATTTCGAAACCCTTTTGTGACAAAAGTTTCTCCTCCACTTTGAATATCATTTTCTGATCTGAATAAATAACAATAAAGACAATATGCGGCATCTTCTGATATGCTGTACTCTAGCCATGTTTTGTACTCACTAAACCAAGCTGGATTAAATCGCCTTAATTTATTTCCAATCATTCTTTGCGGAAAATTATGACTTTGAGGTTGACATGGACCTTTTTGAATATAAGCTCTCCTAATACGATCTCGATCATTAGGATCATAAGAAGATATCTTTGGTCTCAATCCAGGATCTGCCACAAGATCTGTAGTAACTTCTACACATACATGCTTGTTACTTGATTCAACTTCATTATCTTTACTACTTTGGGAAATAGATGAATCTGGACCTCCCACTCGTTTGAAATATTTTTCCATTCTATATGTAAAAGTAAATTGTGTCAATAACTCGACTAACATGTAAAATTACTTATTATTTGCATGCGAATAATCAGCCAATTATAAAATAATTATTTAACATACCAAACAATTTACATTTTTTCTATTAATATTTTTATGGAAAAATTGAATAAGAACATATACATTGTCTGATATCTTTTAAAAAAGAATCTAGATGCATAAACTTATACGGTAACATTATTCAATAGAGTTTCTTATATAAAAGGTTCCTATCAAATTAAACTTCTCGTAATAGTAAAAAAACATAAACAATAAGAAAATAAATGAACATTGTTAATAAGAAATGATATAACATAAAATATACATTTCCTCCTTCAACTTTGAATCTTGATGGTCGTCAATTTGATGGCGTCTGAAAAGCAATAAAATAAGAGAGTTAATAATAAAAGAGAATATCTAGAGAGAGAGAGAGAGCAGTTGAGAGAGAAAGAGTACATGAGAGAGAGGACAGGACGGCTGAGAGAGAGAGAGATTGAGAGAGAGATAGAGAGGCGTGGGGGTGGGATAAAGAGGGGGAGAGAGAGGGAAAAATTGGGGGAGAGAAAGGGGTACGGGAGAGAGGGGGCAAGAGGGAGAGAGAGATGGTGCGATAGAAAGGGGAAAAAAGGGAGAGGGAGGGTGCGATAGAGAGGGGGGAAAGAGGGAGAGAGAGAGGGTACGGGAGAGAGAGAGAGGCGCGGGCAAGAATGGGGAAAATAGGGAGAGAGAGAGAGAGAGAGTGCGAGAGAGAGGGGGGAAAGAGGGTGCGATTAAGAGGCGGGGAAAGAGGGAGAGAGAGGGTATGGGAGGAGAGAGATGCGGCATGAGGGAATACTATATAAAGTAAATTTTTTTTGCAAAAATGGAAGGGGGCACTTGCCCCTCCTTGCCCCCCCCCTCCCCCTCCATCCGTCCTTGGGTACAATGCTAACACATGCACCAATATATAAAAATGATATTGATATAGAAGTGTAGGGTAGAAAGCATCCATCTTTATTTTACGAGCCTTACTATACTATATCAACATGATAATATTCTTATTGGTACTCCTTATTTGTTATGTGTGGAAGAAGTTGAACACGGGTCAAACAATTAATTAAGCATGAATAAAAGAACAACGATACAAGATTTACGAGGCTCACATGTAATTATGATGCACCCTTAATAGTGGTGATGGATCTCTCCCAAATATAGTGGTAGAAAGGTACTACAATGGAAATTAAAATCCCTAACCCTAATGGTTTTTGTAAAAGCACCCACATACCGACAAATCCCTTTAAACGGGCGTATCCACTAATCTCAATGCAAATAGAACCTCTCGAATGTTGTCCCCCCCCCCACCACACACACAAATCCCTCGAATCCCAACACCTTCCCAAGGTCATTGTTTTTGGATGCCAGACTTGCATGCTATGGACGAGGAAGATGTCTGATAATGAATCTACAATGTAATGGGTGAACATAGAGGTAAGGATTCAAGTTTCTCAACAATCTCTACTTTGAGTTGAATCATCTGATGCGGAATAAGTAACGACAAATGTCAGACTCCACCACCGCCTTCCCCTCCATGGGATGATCTCAACAATCTATTTAAACAAGTCCAAGCAATGTTTGAACTTCCTCCTACCCACAACCATTTTTAACATAACAGCTGGAGTATTTGTGGTGCCAACCTTCTTCACCTTTATTCTTTTCTTAGAAATAAATGAGTGAAACCTAAAATCGGTGTTCTCATGTGATGCACTTGATTTTTAGTTAGGCATATTATGTTAAGAGTGAATAATCCAAACATGTCATTAATATCCCATCATGAACATTTGTAGCATAGTTTGAATCTGAATGTCTCACAATCAAACATTCTGAATCACTTCCATAGTTGAGGCCAACATCAAATGTTATTTTCAAACACCAAAAATACATTTAATTGATTACCAATGCTCCTTCCCAAGATTTCCCATGAATCTGCTAACAACGCTTATATCATGAGGGATATCTTGTATTATGCATATGATAACTCATAACACTCCTAAATGCACTCGCATTGAGGATTCATGAGATGGTATTATTTTCTACATTTGATTGAGGTGCAAGAGATATTAAAATATAAATACTTATAGAAGATGGAGTACTTAGCTCTTTGTTGTGGACATCCCAAATCTCGATAATACTTTTTCAATGTAATTCTTGAAATAGAAGAGTTTTCCTTCTTCATGATCACCGACAAGTCCCATCCTTGAAATCATTTGTGTTGCACCAAGATCCTTCATGCTAAACTTTAAAGTAAGGAGCTTCTTCATATCATTAATAAAACTTTTATTTATAGTTGCAACCAGCATATCATCGACGTAAATAAACAAATAGGTGAAGAACCCACGCTCCATCGTGTTGCAATAAATACAACAATCATGTGAAATCTCGTTGAACCCAAGACTGGCCATGAATTTGTCAAACCTTGTATACCATTTCTTGGGATATTGTATGAGCCCATATAAGGACTTGTTCAAAAAACAAACATGACCTTCCTAGCCTTGTAATGTGAATCTCTCTGGTTATCTCATTAAATGTTTTCTTTGAGTTCACCGAGCAAAAAAAAATATCTCCACATCTAACTGCCCTATATTAAAGTCTTGATGTGGCACAAGATCTAGTAGCACCATGATGAATGTGTGTCTCACAATGGGAGAAACTACTTGGTTGTAATCCATGCCTTCCTTCCGAATGTATCTTTTTATAACTAGACATATTATGTTTGATACTTTCATTTCTTAAGATTCTTGTCTTTTTCTTTGACTCATTTCCAACAGATAATATTCTCGCCTTTTGCATATTTACATGCTCTCATGTTTGATTCTTGTGAATATACTACATCTCATCACCCATAGTAGAATACACTATATGTATTATACTCATGTGATGGCCTCCTTGTAAGTGGGTGACGACGGAGACTACACCTCTTCATCAACCTATAATGCAAGTGAAATTATGTCCTAAAATCCATATCTTCGAGCAGGATTAAACTCTCTATGATGCCTCTCACTGGAAATACTATGAATTATGTCCTTGGTTTATCATTTTTCATGTTGGTAAGAATCGACTTGATCGGTATTAGTGTCATCATTTACTTGATCACTACGTAGGGCCTAGTCAAACTCCACTTATTTGTAGATATCATGATATGTCCCTATATGAACAAACTCTTCCCTCGAGTATAATTCTCATCAAAGGCTAACATTCCTACTAATATTAATTCTATGCTAAAAAGGATATCATGTTCTATATCCTTTTATCCATACATTATAGCATACAAAACAACTATTTCTTTGCCCTTGGTTCTAACTTTCCTTCACTGACATGAAAGTATGCAAAACGACCAAAGGCATGAAAAACAAAAGGTATAATTTTAGCAAATAAGAAATCTACATTCATAATTGAAATCAACTTACTCATACGATGAAAGAGAAATAAGATTGTTGATTTAGATGCTTCTATTCATGTGTGCGGTCGATTGCATATGTTCCAAGATACCAGGAAGTTGATGAAGGAGAGATAGTCATCCAGATGAGATCTAATGCAACTATCGCAGTGATCGCCATGGGAACCTGTAAACTATCATCATATAGTGGGAGAGTCCTAACTGTGAGAGATTTACTCTATGTACAAGATGTTAGACGGAACTTACTGTTTGTATTTAAGCTAGTTAGAGACGGATATACTTTTCTATTATGTAATAAACTTATCATAAATCGTTATGGTAATTTTATAGCAGATAATTTTTCTAACATTATGTGGACTCTATGAATTGAAATATGCATGAATGTGTTGTCAATGTCAAAAAACTTATTAATAATAAAATCCCTAAACAATCAAGAGAGGATGGAGATCATTTAACTATGATTGGGCGTTAAAGACTTGGACATGAGTATTTGATAGGATCAATAGACTAATAAAGTACAGACTTTTGGGTTTTCCAGAAGCTCATAATATACCTACTTGTGAACAATGTATTTGTGGAAAAATATCCACAACACCCTTCAAAAGAAATGTGAAAGATGAGAAGGCATACTTAACCTAATATATATCGATGTATATGGCTCCTTTCATACTACAACAAATGTACATCAATATTATATGACTTTTATTGATGATCGTTTGTGGTATGATTTTATTTTCTTATTACATCACAAATATGAAATCTTTGAAAAGTTCAAATAATTCATGGCTTTGGTTGAGAATCAAACCGAAAGAAGATAAAATGAATTCGATCTAACTGAGGTGGTGAATACATCTTAGATAAATTCAATGAGAGGGAATTATTTCTTATCTCACTTCTCCGTGTAATCCTAGACTCAATGGAGTTGCATAGATATGCAACAGAACTAATGTCGGATAGGGTGAGCCCAATGATGAGTAAAGCAAACCTACCTCTTATTTTTTGAGGATATGTAGTAGAGATTGCATCTTATGTCCTAAACAAGATTCCATATAAATATGTACCTAAAATCCCTCATAAGCTTTGGTGTAGTACCAAGCCGATTGTACGACACTTGAGAATTTGGAGTTGTTTGGTTCATGCTAAAAACATGGATTCAAGCAATTTTGAATCCCACACTAAAGAGTGTTACTTCATTAGATATATAAATAATGGTATTGGATGTCAAATTTATGATCTTGAGATTCAAAAGGTTTTTGTTTCTAGAGATGTCAAATCTCAGGAAGATGAGTTCCTTAGAAGTCAAGAAAATAAGGAAGCTAAGGAACTAATCTAATCTAGCGAGACCGATGAAGTTCCTACATTAGAAACTGAAGAGATAATTGAAAATGACATGATTGTACCTTGTAGAAAGAGCTATAGAGATGTAAGACATCCTGAAAGGTACGGATTCCATGTATTAGAAAAGTATGATGATTATCCAACTTCATTCGATTAAGCTTTAGGTGATCGTGACATGGATAGTTGGATGCTATCAATGAAGTCTGAGATATACTTCATGCACAGAAATGGTGTATGGACCCTCAAATATTCAACTAAGGGGATTGAACCATTGGGTGAAAATGGATCTTCAAGAGAAAAAGGGAGCCTGATGTGAAGTGGAGACTTTCAAAATCATATCTCGTAACCATGGAATACACATACAGATAAGGAATTGATTAGGATGAGACATTCTCTCCTATGACCATGCTTAAATCCATTAGGGCATTGCTTGTTATAGCTGCATACCTTCACAATGACATCTGGCATATGGATGTCGACAAAACATTCCTCAATAGATACATCGAAGAGAGTATCTATATGGAACAGCCACAAGGCTTCATGGCCAATGAAAGTAAAGTGTGTAGGATAAAAAAACATCTATGAGCTCAAACAAGTCTCATAAGGAACATTCAATTCAATTAAACCATAAAGAGTTATGATTTCATGCAGAATTTAGATGAATCATGTATGTCCAAGAAACTTAGAGGGAGCGCCATCGTGTTCATTGTGCTTTATGTAGATGGCATCATTATAATTGGGAATGATACAAGGATGATGACTGGTGCTAAGATGTTCCATACTTTTAAGATGAAAGATCTCGGAGAATCCTCTTGTATCTTGGGTCTGAAGTTGTTCAGAAATAGAAAAAAGAGGGTATTGAGACTATCACAATAAGGATATATCAAGAAAATCTTGGAAAGTTTCAATATGGATAATTCCAAGAAAGTCCTCCTTTCCCTTAAACATGGTATTCACCTATCTAAAGAGATGGCTTCTCAAACAACCACATTATCAAATTTATTTTAGCAAAATAATGTGATTATACATAATTGTAGTGGATATAAGATTACGACTGGTGTCTAAACGTAATAGATGCTATAATGTGTCGTTTATGGTTGTCTTTACAATGCATGGACGCATTCATTATATATAGAGTTGAAACTTAGAGCGCATATTTGGTTCAGTTATATAATTAAAGTTATCAATATGTGTATTGGATTAAAGATAGTACATATGCTTAGTATCTTGATAATGTGCCTGAATCTATACAAAATTGAGGTACTAAGAATTGCTTCTTATGTAGAAAAATATGAAAAGGTAGTTATAGTTTTCTCTCTTGAATTATTTTCCATAAAATAAGATAAATAAACAAATAAAACATAGAAAGTGATTCTTTGAAGATACAAAACTTACATGTATGCTCCCATCTTCACCTTAAAGAGATAAATAGTAGTCTAACTATCAAAGTTACCACAAGATTTTTACATAGATATGGTTTGCTATTTAACAAGTTCGTATTTTATTAAAACCAAGAGATGGAAAGACCAACCGAATATGTTGTTACCTAACTAGGACTGCAACCACGCCGCGAAGAACAATGATAGCATGGTTATTGGGTGGCCAGAAGAATTATATGGGGCACTATGTGTATGTACTTCTTCAATATGAGGAACAACATGCTCGTCTATCTAAATATTTGTTTTGAGGTGCGTAAAAGGACGATGCCTCTCAAGCATGGAAGGCCATCGACACGATATCGAAACGCCGAAATATCACCCATATCAACGAGCCTTTGTGAAGAAAATGCTTGGAAATCGGGATATATCGCCATATCGGTGCCCATATCGGTCACATGTCGATATCGATATTATCGGCGATATATCGCCGATATTTCCTTCCATGCTCTCAAGTACCCCAAATTCATTTGTGGTGTAGGGATTGATACCACCATGGGTAGTTAGTATATCCTTAAGGATGCCTCTAATTTATGGATAAATGCGAGAAGCTTAGGAGCAATATGTCATCAATAAAGAAGGAGATGCGGGTGGCATAGAAGGAATAATAGAAGAAGTCTAAAGATGAAATATGAATGATTCCTCTAATTTAGTCGGACCCCCGAGCGCCGACATTGCTCAGGATACTTCCAACAACGTCGTGAAGATGATCAATCTCCTCCTGTGACTTGGCGGGAGTGTACTTCCAGCTTTGTTTTATTTGTTCTTTTACAGCATAGTTTTTTGTTCCCCAAATGGGGTTTTTTGGGTCTCTATTCAGTGAACAACTTGTAAACCTCAGTTTTTGATATACAAAGATTTATTTACTCATCAAAAAAAGCACTCCTTCTCAATTTGACATGATCACTGCTACAATGTCCATGAAATCATTTTTAGGATCGCAATGACAACGATGACCCCTCTAGTGATGTTGATGGCTCTATCTATAGGTGTTGATTTGCAAATTTCATACCTTTTTTTATTGCATATCATGCATATCAATAGAATAAATTAGTTTGTGACTCATGTCTTATGTATCTATATTGTGTTAGATTGATGCATTCGGATTGACATGCATGCATGCATCGTAAGTACGTACACATACATAGCATGTAGTCAATCATAATAGTAGGTATATAAGGTGGAAAGTGATCACTAATTTTTACATGGATTGACAGAAAAATTGTAGACTTTTAGAGTTGATTGATTTGAATTTATGGTAGAGAAAATGATGAGCATGATGATCGGATGTAAGTCGATTAGGTGGAGGTGGTTAAGAGGGGAATGGTTCCATGTATCTTTTTTTCTTGTGCTGATGAGGTATAGGCAATGACGACGATGACGTTGACTGTGAACTTGTGTTATTACCCATTAGGAATGTCGTATATCCATATGATTCATCGACCATTAATGAAAGTTATTCCTAATGAGTAGACGAGCCGTTACAAAAGGATTGCTACGTAATAACCTTCTTCCTATAGGGATTATTCACCTATAAGAAGTACAATTCTTAACGGGTTTGTCATACTAATTAAATTGTAGTATTTTCCCCCTAAAGCAGAATCTGGTGATCCAGATTCACCGCTCTCATGCTCTCACAGATTTTGGCACTCACATGATGAACCCTCTGTACACACACTTTAAAAATAATCAAAGTGATGCTTTGAATCCATTTTAAACTTTTATCTCATACACGATCACTAATACATAACATAACTTTAGTTTAGGATTAGCCCCAAGTCATGTATCATGTTCTACCCCCATCGAATGGCTTTATATAGAGTTGTGGAAATTCCAAGATTTTATTTCCTCCACGAACCCTCATGCTATCACATCTCACATCTGAATAAATTCCATGATGTATTCTACTTCAACATTATGTCACACCTAATTATATTAATGGATTTCCTTTATTAGGCTGATCTATAACCTTTCAACTTGAATTTCAATTATCATGCCAATATGTGTTCTTTCATAAATATTCTCAATCATTTATATATTTTTATCTAGTTTCCATATTGTGGCTGTGTAAAGTTGTATAAGAACCACCCATCATTAAGCCATTCAAACCTCCAAAACATTTTCATGATCTATCCTTTCAAATCGGTCAACAAACTATAACAAATTAGGTGACATTGTCTTATAGATTCATCTGATATTTATTTCATAAGTGTATTTTATCATGCTCCATACATGTTCTAGAAAAATATAAATGGGTGAAATCTGAATTCGAACAATAAACTTCATAATGAATTTGGGCATCCATAATATTTTAAAATCTTTTTTATCCGAATTAAATAACACTTAAATTATTTACAAAGTATTTTCATAATCAAATGAAGAGTTATTTGAAGGAAATGATTTTTGTCTTATTAAAGCAATGGAAATTCATTCCAGTTCAACAATGTAGACATGTCTAATACTATCTAATTTATCATTAAAAATCAAACATATTTTTAATCTATTTTTGAAGATTTGTTCGATAAAATAAATATGATAAAAAACTTCATCAACTAAACATTTCTTGTTACTTATTAATAGATTATTTATGCATTAAAAATTTTACTTTGAACATCAGATGCACTGTTTATTTATCGTACATAGTATGTAACTAGGTGAGATCGATCATGTATACTATGTGAATGATCACAATATATAGATAAGCCATGCTAATTGATTACTTACTTGATCTAACTATTACCTTTTGCATATGATGTTTGATTGTGAAAATTGGTAACCATACGATATTCCACAAAGCAAGAGTGCATGATCTACACACATTTAAAAAGGACATGCTTTGCTTGTAACCAATTAAACTTTTAGTTATTAAGAAACTAGCCAAATCTTGTTAGACTATAACGTGCACAAATAGACTTTGATTGGTATGAAATCGATGTCAATGGATTTGTCTCATCGAATACAATCAATATGGTATATGGATGCCACTGTCCATATAGTTTTGAAAAGTTAGGTTGTACGATTCCACGTAAATCTGAACAATTAGAAACAATTGTTTTTAATTATTTCTGTCTCTAAAGATCATCAGTCAATGGTCTTGCTTGAACATTTGTCATAGGGTATACTATGATTAATTGTTAACCTCGGAGTATATATGCGAATGTCAAACTTCTTTGACGCAGTGAACTCTGCCTTCACACCTTGCAGGGAATTAGAGTCCTAATGCAGAGCAACACCATATCTCCGTCAGTCTTCTGAGACCTTTAATCTAATCGAAAGCGAGGGGAAGGACTAGAAACAAACAAACCAAAATCGAGGGCCCGAAAGAAACTATATAATCAAAGAAAAGTCAAATAGCGATCATTTTGAGAGTTCAACCGTCAACACTAGGAATCTGTGCTTTCTTTCTGACTCGGATATACAGTCCACTTCACTAGCCCTGGGACTCCATACTATTCATGGAACTCCCATTTTCTCGCACCCTAAGGCTTTAATGGGTTAGATAAGTTAGGAATCACATGTAGTTACTTCTTTTTTTGGTTGTGACTACACTATTGCTATCCAAAACTTCTTTTCACCGAGCAATAAGAGGATGCGATGCCACATTCATTAGTTATTGATCACTCTCTCACCTAGAAAAATATAAAGGTTCTGGCTGAAGACGCTCACTCTATCTGTTGACACAACTTAGTGAGTAGACAATTTAAATAAGAATGAAAAAACCATCTGCTAGTCTCACTCTCCACTTCGGACCCTTGCCCCTTTCCTGTACTCGTGCTTCTTTTCCGTGGTTGGTTGACCCCTGTCCTAATAATGTCTTACCTTCTCCCTCACTGTATTTCAGATAGTTAGCTTAGTACATGAATCTTGTCGGTTGTGGCCACGTAAGGGTGATCAAACACGATTTAGAGGTCCCAACATGGACTATCATAAAAGCTTGAACATATAGTCAAGAAAAATATAGTATACTTAGGTGTTGAGCTAGTAATTTCGGGAAATGTGCTTTTAAAAGGGCTGATACTAAGAAGCATACTAAGACCATGTTACGTGCTTGTAATATATAAATATTGGGCATTGTAGTGATAATCCGAGCTTTCTAGCCTGAATTAGATCCCGATTAGTTTTCACCTTCAGACATTTGCCAAGAGTGATTTATGGCGAGATGCACGCTATGTCTTCCTATAAACCTTTTGATCATCTTGATCATCTACTTTCAGAAGCATGACATTAGCCGATTTCAATCCCATCTTATCTTTTTCTGTTATCCCGCGGATGTGAATTATCCAATGCTTTCGTACCGACATTTTCACCTGTCCTTTGTGCCAGCATTTGGATTGAGGATTACCGAGGACGTATCATATAATATCCAATCCTTAATAGAACTATCTGTTAGCAATGTGAGCCCCGGGCAAACCATTTCTACAATAATGTTATTGTAATGAATAAATTATCAATAAAAGTTATTGATTATTTTTCACTCCCTTTCTGAGATCAATGAATGAATGCACTATAGGGTCCCTCTGTACAATAAGGGTTATGTACCATGGCCAACTTGATGATCATACAGCTGTTGATTCATTGGATGAATCATAGAGGCTGATGTTTGGATGAATATCTAAGGAGTTAGATAGAGGACTCATTAAGCATCATCAAATGATTATTAAGTGATGATCTCCAGTCTGAATAGGAGATGGCAATCCTATCTCATATGGCTGATATCTGACTGACCTCTTGATGCAGGTCCTCTGCATGGGAATAGTGATTCAGAGTTGTCAGGTTAGTTGAGTCAATGGGTTGACTTGATGAGATCGAGGTAACCAAAGACCTACGTTGAATATTGTCACAACATAGGCATGCATCCTCCGACCGGAGACAGATGTGTCGCTATATGTCTGAGTGTGTACATTTGGCACACAAATAGGTTGATGACCTAACCAAGGTCTATACACCGGCGAGCTGGTGTGCATGTAAGGACATATGAGCAATACGATCTCTCAAAGGGATCATACAGGTTCACTTGTGAACCGGGAGACATGAGCTCACTCATGAGGTATTGGGACTGAACAAATTCCATGCATGGTCCTCATGCTTTGGAAGCATGACATGAATTTGAAGGTAAGATATATGCTTTGTGAAAGTATATGATCTATACCAAATCCCAATGACCAAGATTGAGAAACTTAAATGATCTAACCCTGAAGATGACAGTGCAAAAGTGATCTTTATCTTCAGAATGATCATAAGTCTTCCAGTGTGCAGGATGTACATGTATTAGGAATACCTGAGGGTGATTTGATCATATATGATTGTATAACCATGACGCTTCCATTCCGAGGGAGTGATGAAACATGTTTGAATTTTAGTGACTCCTCTCATTAGAGAAGTAACCTAATCTTAGTCAATGAACTGGACATTGATCTGAATGAGATTCAGATGCAATGAGAAGATTAGGTCTACGGTCTTGATTTGATCAAGCATCAGTGGGAGGTCCATGGGATCTGGATTTGAGATATGATCTCAACATCCAAGTCACTATACGTGGAACAATACACTCGCCATGTCCTTATCTCCAAGTATCCGAGGAGAAATAGCATTGTTCTTGAATGGTTCAAGAATAATTCCATAAGATCTAAGCAATGAGAAATTGATAATTAAATGTGATTTAATTATTATGATGTATGGGGAATTATCTAATATAATTAAATGTGATTTAATTATTATGGATAAGAATAATGTGGATAGTAATATCCAGTTATTCATAATATATTATAAATATGATTTATAATGTATTAGAGAGAGCTAATTATAATTTATATTTGAAGATTAATTATTAATGTGTATTGGATACACATTGTCTAATTAATTGAAAATGTGAATTATATTTTATTTTGGGTTGTGAATATGATTCACAATTTTCCAATGTCAAGATTTCAATATTCCCAAAATAATTGAGAATTATTTTTGGTGAATAAAAATGCCAACAAATAGTTGTTGGAAATAAGTAGAGAGAAAATCAAGGAGATGTGCAATCTCATGGTAATCCATGAGATTGCCCTCCCCATATGGGAAGGAGGTGGCGGCACCAATTCCTTTATGGAATTGGTGGCCGTCCACTCCCCCTAAAGGGGAAGGTTGATCTCTTTTGTATTTTCACTCCTTATTTGATTGATTTAATTTGGTATTAATATATATTTGATTTATCAAATATATTTAATCAAAATTAAATCACAAGTTGTTGGCTTTTACCAACAACAATCTTGACCATTGGATTGACATAAATCAATCTCATCCATTGATTTTATATGTCCCATGGATTGAGATCCATGGATCCCAAAATCCTATAAATACAGAGGCATACCATGCTCTCTATTTACATGCTATTGTAGCACACTTCTCTCTCTCTCATTCTCCATACTCGACAGCCCTCTCTCCCTCTATTCTTGGTGGTCGTCCACCATACCTTGGTGAGGAGACTTGTCGACACCTACGCCATCGTGCTGCCGCTTCGACGCTCTGCGGTTCTCCGTCTACTTGGAGTGCTTCACTCACGAAGGAGACGTTTGATCTCGTGCGACGAGATCAGAAGCAACCGTGCTTGGATCATCTTCTTGGATTGCGAGGACTCCGCGACTCATCCCCGTGCTCGTAAGCCGCTTCTCCGACGATCGGACTTGAGACAGGAGGTCTCTTCTCTTAGAGACTTGATCAACCACGCTTCAAGAGGTATTGCATTATACTTGTTGTGGTTATATATGAAACGATCTGAGAATGGTTCTCGGATCATGTGGTTTCATCGAATAATTTTTTTTTAAATTTCGTTGCACCGAACAACTAGTGCGACTAGTCGTTCTTCATCGTATCCGATATGACGATCACGCTTCCATGATGCGTTTGAGGATAATTCCATATCCTTTAAGTGGTATCAGAGCCTTAGGTCGACAACTTCGAATATGATTCGAAAAAACCGAGGACGACTTGGGTTCGTTAAGGTCGCGAAAGTTTTTATCGCATTTGATTTCGCAGATCTGTTTAGTAAATAATTTCGGCAATGTTTAAAATGTTTAAGCACGAATTATTTACTTGAATAATGTTCCACATTAATAAGGAAACCATAGGATCTGAGTTTGCGTAAATCGGATTTCGTATGCTCAAGATATGGTTGTTTTAATGAACATGTATGCACTGTTGCGGGAACAGTAGATTTTAACATGATTAAAGAGTTAATTACTGTTATCATATGCATCGAAATACGTGAAACATTACTTGAATTCTGTCCTAAATCAAGTTAGCAATCTATGAAAATCGAGTTTGCCTAATTTGGGTTTAAATAATTTGAGATATGATAATTTTAGTGAGTAGGGATCACTACTGAAATTACAGTCCTAATCTAGAACCAAGTGATTGTCAATTAGTGAAATTAAATTGTTAATTTCGTGAAATAATCTTGAAAAATATTTGTGAAATATTGGAACATGATTATTTGCCTAATTGACTTGACCTCAACCAATAAATTGATTGGATGTGATCCAAATCATAATTGGAAACACAATCTTCAAACTTGATGCCTGAATATGATTTGGGAATTTGTGTAGCAAATTTCCTTATAAAAAATGTTTTGATTACTACTATATGGTACAATTTCGGTTAAAAACCGATGATCATCTCAAATACAAATTGATATATCTGGCATTATGCTTTCCCGAGTTGGATATGGTGTCTAGTCGGAGAGCATTGGGGTAGCGGGTTGCAACGTTTGTGGTCCGTCTCACTCTCGTCGGTACTGGCCATGACAGTGGGTAGGGACTGTATAATGCCGGAGAAAATCAAGGTGTATTTTCTAATTATTAAATTTCGAATTAATGTGTATTTTGAAATATTACCATATATATTCAAGTAAAATAATCAAGTTTGATTGATTGAATTGGATTGATAATGAATTTAATATGATTAAATTGATTATGTCCAATTGAGACACTCTATTATGAATAGAGTTGTCACTTTCCTTGGAAGAATTAATTATATGAATATAATTCATAATAATTGATTAAAATTTGAATATGATATGGAGGATCACACAAGTGACATCCATGGTCTTCCGTCAAGGCGAAGGGTTCCATCGCCAGGGATTGCATGTGGGAGACGCCTGTCCAAAGTGACAGCTCCTGTATGCAAGCGCATCTGGATCGGGCTCGTCGCTTCTTGAAAGAGTAAGGGCGTATGCGTAGTGACCCCAATATCGGGTCCTCATATTATTGAGGCGATATTGGATTCCGCATAGCGAGTTGTATTCCTATTGACGGTTGGTTCAATTAATGACGGGTCAACATCATCTTAGGGGTGGTGGGCCCGGGTATTAAAGACCGAATTGGGAGATGTAAGTTGGACTTGCAATGCGGAATGTGTTCCCGCTTCTCTTTATTGGAGTCATAGGTTCTCATATTATTGGGATATGACAAAGATAAGGAGGAGATCCCAGTTCTTGCTTGAGATATATTGGTAAGTATATCTCTTACTTTGAAAGTGATTAAGGGAATGAACTTTCAAGGTTGACAAAGCAAGAACAATTTGATTTAAAAAGCCTTAATCAAATATTATAAATTTGAATATATTTTATATTCTAATATAGTGCATTCTTAATTTCAAAAAATGAAGTCTTTGAACCCACTTAGTAGGCTTCTCGAGGTCAACCAATTGACCGGCCCAAATTACTCGGACTGGATCCGTAATTTGGAGCTTGTTCTCTCTGCAGAGCGCAAAAGTTATGTGCTCTCTGAGGACAAGCATGAGAACCCCAAATCCAAGGAAGAGAAAGCATTTAATGACAAGTATGATGAAGATCGTGTCTTGGCCACATGCCATATCCTAGGTTCTCTCTCCAATGTTCTGTAGAAGCAACATGTGGAGATGAGTACTTGCCAGGAGATCATGCAGAATCTTGAGGATATGTTTGGGGACATTAACCGCACCCAGCGGTACAATATTATGAAAGACCTCATTCGCTGTAGAATGCAGGAAGGGACTTCGGTCCGTGAACATGTACTCAAAATATTTGGGTACTTGTCGGAGCTGGAGACTCTTGGGGCAACGATGGTTGCAAACATGCAAGCAGACTTCATTCTGCTGTCATTGTCCAAATCTTTCAATAACTTTGTAGTGTCAATCCACATGAGATAGCTATAATTGACAAGTGCTGCTCTCCTTGCTGCATTAAAGTCTGCAGAAGACGTGATGAAGAAGGATGGTCCCACTGGCAGTGCAATGGTTGCATAGGTCAAAGGGAAGCGCGGTCGGAAGCATGGTTCTTGGAAGGGCCCGACCCAGAAGAGAAAGAAGAAGGGACAAAGTGTTGGCTCTTCTTCCAATGCATCCACTCTCATGGCGCCGAAGAAATCGACATCTGTCACCACTGCAAGAAGCCAGAGCACTCGAGGCATAACTGCCCGGAATACCTGAAGTCCTCAGACAAAGGTAAAGCCCCAACAGGTATGAAATCTACTTTCATCATCGAAACTAACTTTCTCGTCGGACGAGAAGGAAGTTGGGTTGTAGATTCTGGTGCTTCTGTTCATGTATGCAATTTGTTGCATCTATTTCAGGAAACTAGAAGTCTTGAGGAAGGGGAGATAGTCATCCAGATGGGATCTGATGCAAGTGTTGCAGCAGTCGCCGTCGGGACATGTCGATTATCATTATCTAATGGTAGAGTCCTAGTACTTAAAGAGTGTCTTTATGTACCTGAAGTTAGAAGGAATTTGATATCTGTATCTAAGCTAGTTAGAAGTGGATATTCATTCTTGTTCTGTAATAAATTAGTCATAAATCATTATGATAAATATATTGCAGAGGGTATTTTAACTTCTGGAGGACTCTATGAATTGTGCATTAATGAGAATGTCATGAATGTACAACCACTAATAAAAAAACCCTAAGAGATCCAGGAAGAATAAAAATCATTCAAATATGATTTGGCATCAAAGGCTTGGTCATTTGTCTGTTGATAGGATCAACAGATTGATAAAGGATGGACCTTTAGATTTCCTACAGGTTCAATCTTTGCCTACCTATGAACATTGTATTCGAGGTAAAATGACTAGGATGCCTTTCCGTAACAAGGTTACAAGATGCGAAGGTATTATTGACCTAATACATACCGATGTATGTGGTCCCTTCAGTACCGCTACTCGAAATGGATACCGATATTATTTGACGTTTATCGATGACCATTCGCGATACGGGTTTGTCTTCCTATTACGTCATAAATTCGAAACCTTTGAAAAGTTCAAAGAATTCAAGGTTTGGTTGAGAACCAAACCGATAGGAAGATTAAACGAATTCGATTTGATCGAGGTGGCGAGTACCTATCAGATGAATTCAACAATACCTTAAGGAGAATGGAATTGTTTCCAATCTCACTCCTCTTGGAACTCCCCAACTTAATGGTGTTGCTGAAAGACGCAAGAGGACTATCATGGACATGGTCTGTTCAATGATGAGTAAAGCACATTTACCTCTTAGTTTATGGGGATACGCAGTAGAGACTGCAATATATATCCTGAATAAGATTCCTAGCAAATCTGTACCTAAGACTCCTTATGAGCTCTGGTATGGAACCAAACATAGTGTAAATCACTTGAGGGTTTGGGGTTGCTTGGTCCATGCGAAGAACGTGGACGCAAGTAAGTTAGAATCTCGCACTCGTGAGTGTTACTTCGCTGGGTATGTTAAAGATGGTATTGGATACCAGCTTTATGACCCTGAGACCCAAAAGGTTTTTATCTCTAGAGATGTGAAGTTTCTGGAGGATGATTTCCTTAAAGGTCAAGATAAAAATGAAGTAGAGGAACTCATTAAATCCCAAGAGGATTCTGAGCTTCCCAGACCAGAAACTGAAGAAGTAAATAAAGATGAAACACACATACCTCTTCGAAGGAGTTCGAGGGTGGTTGCACCACCTGAAAGGTATGGATTTCATGTGTCAAGTGAAACTAATATTGATCCTACTTCATTTGATGAAGCACTCGCGGATCAAGACATGGATAGATGGATGCTGGCAATGAAATCAGAGATTCACCCCATGCATAAAAATGGTGTATGACCCTAGAGGATCCACCTAAAGGGGTAAAACCTATTGGGTGTAAATGGATCTTCAAGAGAAAGAGGGGACCTGATGGGAAAGTAGAGAATTTCAAAGCACGGCTCGTAGCCAAGGGCTACACACATAGAGAAGGCATCGATTACGATGAGACATTCTATCCTGTGGCTACGCTTAAATCCATCAGGACATTGCTAGCTATAGCTGCATATCTTGACTACGATATCTGGCAGATGGACGTCAAGACGACTTTCCTCAATGGATACCTCGAGGAGGATATCTACATGGAGCACCCCAGGGCTTCATGACAGAGGATGGTAAAGTATGCAAGCTGAAGAAATCCATCTATGGGCTCAAGCAAGCTTCTCGTAGCTGGACCATCAGATTCGACGAAACCATAAAGAGTTATGATTTTGTGCAGAATCCTGATGAACCTTGTGTATACAAAAAGACAAGTGGGAGCGCCGTTGTGTTCATCGTGTTTTATGTAGATGATATCCTTATCATTGGGAATGATACAGGGATGATGACTAGTGTGAAGATTTGGCTATCCTACACCTTTGAGATGAAAGATCTTGGAGAAGCCTCTTACATCTTAGGCCTGAAACTGTTCAGAAACCGAGAAAAGAGGATTTTGGGATTGTCACAACATGGATACATTAAGAAGATTCTTGAACGATTCCGTATGGATAGTTCCAAGAAAGGATTCCTACCCTTAAGACATGGTATCCACCTGTTTAAAGGAGACTCCTCAAACTGTTGAGGAAAAGAAAGCCATGGTTGGATGTCCTTTTGCATCAGCCGTAGCAAGCTTAATGTATGCCATGATGTGTACTAGACCAGATATCTGTCATGCAGTGGGAGTGGTATGTCGTTACCAATCCTGCTATGGAGAGCAACACTGGAATGCAGTAAAGAACATATTCAAATATCTAAGACGGACGCAAGATGACATCTTGGTATGTGGAGATGGTGATCTCCAAGACCTGGGATATACATATTCTAACTTCCAATCGGATGTAGATGATCGAAAGTCGACATCGGGGTTCGTGTTCTTGTTGAATGGTGGTGCTATGAGCTGGAGAAGCAAGAAGCAGGACACTACTGCAGATTCGACAACAGAAGCCGAATACATTGCCGCATCAGATGCTGCAAAGGAGGCGGTGTGGTTGCGTAAGTTCGTGTTGGAGCTTGGCGTAGTTTCCTCTGATACTCCCATCCCGCTACTCTGCGATAACACGGGAGCCATTGCCCAGGCAAAGGAACCCAGATGGCATCAAAAGAGAAAGCACGTGGGAAGGAAATACCACATCATTCGGGAGATACAAAAGCATGGTGACATCATCATCACCAAGGTGACCTCTGCCGACAACGTTGCTGATCCTCTTATCAAACCTCTAACACAGAAGGTTTTTGATCAGCATGTAATGAGCATGGGTTTAAAGATTGTACCTGAATGGTTCTGAAGGCTAGTGGGAGATTGTAATGTGAGCCCCGGGCGAACCATTTCTACAATAAATGTTATTGTAATGAATAAATTATCAATAAAAGTTATTGATTATTTTTCACTCCCTTTCTGAGATTAATGAATGAATGAATACACTATAGGGTCCCTCTGTACAATAAGGGTTATGTACCATGGCCAACTTTATGATCATACAGTTGTTGATTCATTGAATGAATCATAGAGGCTGATGCTTGGATGAATATCTAAGGAGTTAGATAGAGGACTCATCAAGCATCATCAAATGATTATTAAGTGATGATCTCCAGTCTTAGTAGGAGATGGCAATCCTATCTCATATGGCTGATATCTGACTGACCTCTTGATGCAGGTCCTCTGCATGGGAATAGTGATTCAGAGGTGTCAGGTTAGTTGAGTCAATGGGTTGACTTGACGAGATCGAGATAACCAAAGACCTACGTTGAATACTGTCACAACATAGGCATGCATCCTCTGATCGGAGACAGATGTGTTGCTATATGTCTGAGTGTGTACATATGGCAGACCAATAGGTTGATGACCTAACCAAGGTCTATACACCGGCGAGCTGGTGTGCATGTAAGGACATGTGAGTAATACGATCTCTCAAAGGGATCATACATGTTCACTTGTGAACCGGGAGACATGAGCTCACTCATGAGGTATTGGGACTGAACAAATTCCATGCATGGTCGTCATGCTTTGGAAGCATGACATGAATTTGAAGGTAAGATATATGCTTTGTGAAAGCATATGATCTATACCAAATCCCAATGACCAAGATTGAGAACTTAAATGATCTAACCTTGAAGATGATAGTGCAAAAGTGATCTTTATCTTCAGAATGATCATAAGTCTTCCAGTGTGCAGGATGTACATGTATTAGGAATACCTGAGGGTAATTTGATCATATACGATTGTATAACAATGACGCTTCCATTCCGAGGTAGTGATGGAACATGTTTGGATTTTAGTGACTCCTCTCATCAGAGAAGTAAACTAATCTTAGTCCATGAACTGGACATTGATCTGAATGAGATTCAGATGCAATGAGAAGATTAGGTCTACGGTCTTGATTTGATCAAGAATCAATGGGAGGTTCATGGGATCTGGATTTGAGATATGATCTCAACATACAAGTCACTATACGTGGAACAATACAATCGCCCTATCCTTATCTCCATGTATCTGAGGAGAAATAGCATTGTTCTTGAATGGTTCAAGAATAATTCAATAAGATCTAAGCAATGAGAAATTGATAATTAAATGTGATTTAATTATCATGATGTATGGGGAGTTATCTAATATAATTAAATGTGATTTAATTATTATGGATAAGAATAATGTGGATAGTAATATCCAATTATTCACAATATATTATAAATATGATTTATAATATATTAGAGAGAGCTAATTATTATTTATATTTGAAGATTAATTATTAATGTGTATTGGATACACATTGTCTAATTAATTGAAAATATAAGTTATATTTTGTTTTGGGTTGTGAATATGATTCACAATTTCCAATGTCAAGATTGCAATATTCCCAAAATAATTGAGAATTATTTTTGGTAAATAGAAATGCCAACAAATAGTTGTTGGAAATAAGTAGAGAGAAAATCAAGGAGATGTGCAATCTCATGGGAATCCATGAGATTGCCCTCCCCATATGGGAAGGAGGTGGCAGCACCAATTCCTTTATGGAATTGGTGGCCGTCCACTCCCCCTAAAGGGGAAGGTTGATCTCCTTTGTATTTTCACTCCTTATTTGATTGATTTAATTTAGTATTAATATATATTTGATTTATCAAATATATTTAATCAAAATTAAATTACAAGTTGCTGGCTTTTACCAACAACAATCTTGACCATTGGATTGACATAAATCAATCTCATCCATTGATTTTATATGTCCCATGGATTGAGATCCATGGATCCCAAAACCCTATAAATAGAGATGCATACCATGCTCTCTATTTACATGCTATTGTAGCACACTTATCTCTCTCTCTCTCTCTCATTCTCCATACTCGACAACCCTCTCTCCCTCTCTTCTTGGTGGCCGTCCACCATACCTTGGTGGGGAGACTTGTCGACGCCTACGCCATCGTGTTGCCGCTTCGACGCTCTGCGGTTCTCCGTCTACTTGGAGTGCTTCACTCACGAAGAAGTCGTTTGATCTCGTGCGACGAGATCAGGAGCAACCGTGCTTGGATCATCTTCTTGGATTGCGAGGACACCGCGACTCATCCCCGCGCTCGCAAGTCCCTTCTCCGACGATCGGACTTGAGACAGGAGGTCTCTTCTCTTAGAGACTTGATCAACCACGCTTCAAGAGGTATTGTATTATACTTGTTGTGGTTATAGATGAAACGATCTGAGAATGGTTCTCGGATCATGTGGTTTCATCGAATAATTTTTTTAAATTCCGCTGCACTGAACAACTAGTGCGACTAGTCGTTCTTCGTCGTATCCGATACGACGATCACGCTTCCGTGATGCGCTTGAGGACAATTCCATATCCTTTCTCCACATCAATGATGTTACAAACATGATATCCAACTGATTATGCATATTGCTTCTTAACTTAAAAAACAAACACAAACATAAATTCCCATCGAACATATCATCTTCTTAACATAAAAAACACTAAAAAGCGCTAATCAGGAGAGGATACCGTGTTCTGGTCAACATTGGAGAAGACCTTGTTGCCAGGGATGCAAACGATTATGGATATATCCGTATCTGATATGTCACTGTATCCGTTTTATACAGATTTTGACATCCGTATCCATATTCGTATATGGATATCGTTTTGATATCCTTAAACATCTGTATCCATATCTGTATATCAATTTTCGCTTATAAATATAACCATATATTTATTTTTAACCCTATATAATATAATTCTATGCCTTCTTCTACCACATTTGTATAAATTTTATGATACAAACACATTTAATAAATTTATGTCATTCATTTTCCATCCAATTCATATATTTTAAATCGATTCTATAGAGTATTTCTAACATTACTCGTATGCGATCAATATCCATTTTAAACCCGTATCCGTTTTTTAAGGATTTGGTAAGATAATTTTAATATCCGTCAATATTCGTATTTGCATCTGTATTCGTATTTAAAAATAGATAAAGATATGATAATACATACATCCGTATTCGTTCGTTTGCATCCCTACTTGCGGCAGTATTTATGATAGTACATTCTCGAGGAAGATTCGGATCCAACTGGCAAATTATGGGCTCCGCTAGTATTAGCATGCTTTGAATCAACTGATCATGAATAGATGATCATGTTCGAACAGATGGCTTTGGTGTGGTGTTTGGAATGTGATCAAGGATGACAATAGATCGAATTTATGTCAAAAACTTATCCCAATAAGAGAGAAGATTGTCGTACTATTTAGACATATTGTTCTACGGAGGTAGAGTTTCAATTTACAAGGTGGGCCTAGGGTTCATTCTTAACTAGCAAAGGGGAATTAAAATGTAAAAAAAACAGGAAAGGAAAAACAACCGCGTATCCACCTGTTCTCCGTATTCCGTACTCACCGGCAGTCATCCCTGGTTTCTACGGACGTACGCCACGTCCTCCCCTCGGCCCTGTCTCGGACGTCTCCCCCAAAGCGAAACGCGGACGACTCCGCAATACCGCTGCAGCCACGCCCTTCTCCCTCTCTCTTCCCTTTTCTCTACATTCTCCGCCGTCGTTTCCCTCTCTCCCCCTACGGCGGTCAATGCCGCCTTCTTCACTTTGATCCCTCCCCTCGTGAAGTTACCCCTCTCCACTCCACTCCAGCGAAAGGGCGAGAGAGACACCAGGCTATAGACCCCCGTAATGTCCACATCCCAATATTTAGTTCGCTTTTTTTTAATCACGTATATCATTATTCTTGTATATAATATGCAATTTATAGTGGATTTTATTGTGTCAGATTATATTACACACAAAATATATAATGGGGGGTGAAGGGGGGAAAGGAGGTGCTGCTGGTGGTGGAAAGATGGGGAGGAAGATCTTCTCGGTCTCGCCGGCTGACTACAAGCTTCAGGAGGAGGTTGGCTACGGCGCCAGCGCTACTGTCCACCGTGCGATCTACCTCCCCACCAACGAAGTCGTCGCGGTCAAGTGTCTGGATCTCGATCGCTGCAACAGCAACCTTGTTTGTGCCCTCTTCTTTTCCCTTTCATCCTTCTCGCACCTTTAATTTTCGTTGTCGTTTTTGATTAATCGGGCCGATGTGTTGAGGAGGCGCACGGGCTGGAGTTTGGGTAAAGTTTGGATCTTTTTGGGATCTTGGAAGTGGGTCTTGGTCCGTTTGGCTGGTGGTTGGTTTGGGTTGCCGTGTGGGGAGGGAGGGTCTTGTTTAGGATTGGATCGTCTTGATATAGGGGAATTGGATCAAATTCTTGGGTTGGGAGGCTGGTGAGGTCTGTAGGTGTATGTGGCTGAGAGAAGTTCGTCGAATCTTCATTTGATTGTACGTTGAGACTTACCAATGCTGGTGTAAGAGTCCCAGAAGAGCCTCTGCATTTGAACTGCAAAGTTGAGATATCACGAAGAGAAAGTTTGAAGAATCCCATGTGTTCCATGTGTTCTTCCGGCTTTTTTGAGTCATTCATGTTTTTATGCAGTGACGGCACTGGGTTTTGCAGTCTTCTTCCCTGTTGTCAACTGAGAAGACTGTAGTATAGAGGAAGTTTATTATTTATCCGCTGATCATGGTAGCAATGGTTTGAGAACGATAATTATTTTGGTTTCAGTCTAAGGACTAGCAATGGTTTGAGAACGATAATTATCTTGGTTTCAGTCCAAGGATTGAAAGTTATGATAAGCAACATCTAGTAGAAAGTCAAAAGAAATACTTAAGACTGTCAATTTTGGACCAGACTGAGACATTTACGGTCGGACATTTTATCACGATAAAATTTAAATTAATGGAAGGAAGTTTACAGTGTTAGTGTGTTGATAACGTGCTGATTTTTTTCGGCGGTGTACCCTCATCGAGGGTCGTGTATGCTCTTCTCTAGGCACTTGTGCTGAATACCACTTCCCAAGTCACTTAAATGGTTTGGTCATGGTTAAATGGGGGACCTTTCAACTAAAAGATTATTATTATTTATTTATCTTGAAAAAAAACATACCCCCCAAATTAGCACATTGTTTGAGCTCCTGAGAGTTGCTGGAAATAGCACGCATTAATACGTGGAAATAGCTTTGATTGTTGATGATGATGGTCATATTTAGCTTGCAATTAGAGGGCTTTTTGAAAACAAGGTTTTTCATTTAAATAGAAAGGTATATTTTCAGATTGTAGAATATTTTCCCAGGGATAAGATTTGTAATATCAACTGTTTATTCAAACAACTTATGATGTCTTATTTTTTATTCTGAAATTGATTTTTTTTTGATAACTCAAAGGATGGCTTTTGGAGTAAGTAATCATCCTATATCATTCATTGGTAAGATGTATAGATTTTATAAATAAATAAGTTCTAGACTCTCATTTTATATCCATTCACCATTAGGACACACCTGGGGTGATTGTGACAAAGAACAAACTCTTTTTAAAATTATAATACGTTTTTTGAATTTTTAAGATATTTAGATCCAAAAAACTAAGTTCCCTTCATATAATCTCATTCCAACACTTCTTGTGCCTTCCTCCCCCTCTCTTAGCCGGCTCAACATCCCAAAACTTGCATCTCCTAACTGGTGCATCAACCAATTTTCTTTGCAAATAGTCAAATCATTTTAAACGATTTTCTCACATCTTATCCTTGATCGGATCCTTTTGATTGCATCATTACAAATCCGATCTTTACGTGTGTGTCCACACATCCACCTTAGCATTTTCATTTATGCTACTGCCATTCTCTACACATGTCTATAGTTATAGTAGGTCTCACGACTGCTTTGTAAAACTTTTCTTTGATTTTTAAAGGATTTTTCTTATCATAGAGAACAATAGAAGCTCCTCTCCACTTTAGCTAACATGTATTTATTTTATTAGTAATATCTCCATCAATTTCCCCATCATGTTGCAAAATAAATCCCAAGTATATGAAAGAATCTCTCTTCTGAATGTTATCATCACCAATCTTCACCTCGATTTCTTTACCATTGCTTTTATCAAAAGTATACTCCATATATTCAGTCTTAGTTCTGCTTATACGAAATCCTTTAGTCTCTAATGCATGTTTCCAAACCTCAAGCTTCTCATTTATTCCATCTCTAGTCTCATCAATAGACACATATCATCAACAAATAGCATACACAAATGTATCTCATCCTGAATGTGACTTGTCAACTCGTCCATAATCAAAGTAAAAAGGAATGGACTCAAAGTTGAACCTTTATGCAGACCAATGTTGATGTCAAAATAATCAGTCTTCTCAGACTGGATTTTTACACAAGATGAAGCCCTATCATACATATCCTTTATGAGGTTAATGTATAGGACATGTACTTGCCTCTTTTCTAAAACTCTCGACACTCGGCTGGAGAAGCGGATGCGCGCCTTTCTTTGGGGGAAGCCTAGGGGTGGGAACAGAGGGGTTCACCTTGTTGGGTGGAAGGAGATTACGCACGGGAAGGATCAAGGTGGTCTGGGGGTGAAGTCGTTGACACAGATGAACGATGCGTTACTTCTTAAATGGGCGAGCAGGGTGTGGGGGCCGGGGGAGGATCTCTGCTGCGATGTGGTACAGAGGATCTATGATGTGAGGGGGGCACCGTCTTCGCAACTCGGCCGGCTTGCTTCCACCACCCCTTTTTGGAGGGGGGTCGTCAAGGTTTTCTTGAGGAACATTACCCTTTTTAGATCGGTCCTTGGTGGGGGAGACTCGTTCTCTTTTTGGGCGGACGATTGGAGGGGGGGGGATTTGCTCTCACTTCCCTCGCTTATTTGCCCTGGCGGAGGATAAAGGGTGCTCGGTTGCGGCGTGCTGGGTGGATGGGAATTGATGTCCCACTTTTGCGGCAAACTTCTCCGACCAAAGAATGGAAGATTTCTTGGCCCTGCTTGATGCTGTGAGGGAGGCTGGGCGCTCTCTTGGGGGGCGGGATCACTGGTGTTGGCGGGAGGGGCCATTCTCGGTCAGGAAGGCTTTCGGAGCCATCTCCAGGCCACCGCCCTCGCTTTCGGCGCTGATGATCAGGGATTGCACTTTTCTTTGGCGTCTCGGGCTTCCGGAGAGAATTGGATTCTTTCTTTGGCTGCTCAGGAGGCAGAGGCTGATGGCGAGGGATCGATGTGCCAGGCTTCTGGGCGGCGTCTCCAACACTTGCCTGTTGTGCAATGAGGCGATTGAGTCCGTGGAGCACCTTTTCTTATCGTGCCCCATGGTCTTTCAGGTTTGGCAAGAGGCTGGCTTGGCGTGGTGCTGCACGGACGATCTTCAGACTTTGTGGAACACGCTCCTTGTGAATAAGGAGAGGCCGAGGAGGGAGCTGCTCTATCCGTTGGCCATCCTGTGGGCAGTTTGGCGAGGAAGGAATGACGTGCTGTTCTCGGGGCAAAGATTCTATAAGGAGAACATTTTTTTTGAATAAAAACGAGGGGGAGCACTCCCAAGATGGGAGTCACCACACCACAAATATCATTGATTTGCAAGAAGTTACATTAGCCGGATACCCAGAAATTGTACAAAGCGTTATAGTGTGCCACAACATTTTCATAGTAGAAACGCTGCCCCTTGAAAGTGGCATCATTTCTACCAAGCCATATACCCCAAAGCACCGCAAAAACTCTGGAAACATCGTCGCGCCTCGGCCTTGTCCTGTGAGGCGTGCGCCTCGAGTGGCTGAGGCGTAGCCTCGAGGCGTTCCTAGATCCCCAAAAAAGATCCGCACAGGAAGACTGCACCCATGTCAACCCCAAAGAATCCCACACGTCTACTTACAGCCTGCAACCGAAGAAGATGTGATTCACGTCTTTCACGCCATCCATGCATCTGTCACAAGAAATGTCCGTCGCGCCCAACAATCTATAAGGAGAACATTGGGATGTATGCCAAGCGCTTGGTGGTGGATTGGGTGCTGTAGTGGACCTGTGAGGTCGGCGTGTGTTTGTTTCTCCCCCTTATGTCTTGTTTTTGTTTTTGTTGTCTTTTGAATGAAAACCGTGGGGCGAGCACCATCGAGTGTTTCCTCCTCTTTTTTGGACTTCAAAAAAAAAAAAATCTCCTGTGGGACATAATCATATGCATTCTCTAAATCAATAAAAATCATATGGAGGTTCTTTCTTTTAGCTCTATAAATCTCCATCATGTTTAAATTGGTTAGTGAAAACTAAAACTAGCAAATTGAGTTTTCCCGTCAAGTGGGTTGGCTATATGGATGTGCTTCCTCATTTATATTCGTTATTAAATTCTAATTAGTTATCCTTAGTATTTCCATATTTATTAAGGTTAGGAGAATGTCTATGCAAAGGGCAATGAGTATGTGCCATTGGCACATACAAGTTTGTGTGCCTATTAAGACTTAAGTTACAAGTACAAAGGTTATAATCTAAACATAATATCAATTAATATCAAACTATCAATGACTCATGTAAGGTGAATCATGTACCATTTGATGGATTGGTTGAGTAAAGTTTTTATACAGTCTTACATTTATATCTTCATGTACCATATAAGGCGTAGAATGATGCCAAGATTATTCCGGTGTGGTTTTATATCTTCATGGCCACAGAATGGTCGTCATCTGCATAGTATCTACTCTTTGCATCAGGGCATGTTCGAGAAGCTTCACAGCTTCATGCACTGAGTAGCATATGGCGTACATGAACTACACGATGGTTGGAGTTTTCTTGGCTGCTCTCGAGGCAGCATGTGCCCAGCTTCTTATAGGTGCAACTATACCTCCCATAGAGGAGATATACAATTGTTATTGTGAATGAGGCTCATTTACCTCTTACAAGACAAGACGTGGATTCACTCAAACCTATGGCGTGGATTATATGGACACATTTTCTCCGGTTGCACATCATTCCACTTTACGTGTCCTCTTTCAGTTGCAGTGGTACGTGACTGACCCTTGTTTCAGTTTGATGTTAAAAATGCCTTTTTATATGGAGATCTGCAGGAAGAAGTCTACATGCAGTAGCCTCCTGTGTTTGTTGTTGAGGGGGAGTGTCAGATGGTGTGTAGACTTCACAAGGCCATATATGGTCTTAAATGAAGCCCACAGGCGTGGTTTCAGAAGCTTTCAGACCTAATCCAGAAGCAAAGGTTTAAAAGATCAAATGTTGATCAATCTTTGTTTGTTTAGAAGACTCCCAGTGGTACTGTTGTTATCATGGTATATGTTGATGATATACTTGTTACGAGAGATGATATGTAGGGGATAAAGATGGCAAAATCATTTCTAGGCTATTAGTTTGTGACTAAGGATCTTGGTACTCTACGATATTTTCTGGGGTTGGAATTTGCTAGGAATGCGCAGGGTCTTATGCTGACCCAAAGGAAGTATATTACAAATATGCTTATTAAGATGGGCATGATCGGCTGTCGACCCTCGACCACTCCCATGTATCCTAGCATGAAGTTATATGAAGATGACACAGAGGAGGTTAACTGTAGAAGATATATAGAAATGGTGGGAAAGCTTCTCTATATTACTATCACTAGACCTGACATTGCTTTTGCTGTAAGTCGGGTGAGTCAGTTCATGGAACGACCCAGACAAGTACATATGGATGCCATATATATGATACTGAGATATCTAAAGTCATCTCCAGGTGCAGGACTTTTGTTCAGAAAAGAAACAAATCTCTCTATTTCTGCGTCTGCTGATGCGGATTATGCAGGATGTCCTAGGGTTCGGAAATCTACTCCAGGTTTTGCAGTGTTTGTTGGCAGTTCCTTGGTTTCTTGGAAAAGCAAGAAACAAACAGTGGTAGCTAGATCTAGTGCTAAATCTGAGTACAGGGTCATGGCACAGGCAAGCACGGAGATGATGTGGGTTCGAGCTGTATTAGAAGATCTGCATATAAATGTACTTCTTCCCATGCAATTACAATGTGACAATCAAGCAGCATTATTTATTGCTAATAATCCTGCATTTCATGAAAGAACAAAGCATATTGAGGTAGACTGCCACCATACTAGAGATATGATTCAAAAGGGCTTGATTTCTACTTTCCATGTCAGTTCAGGAGAGCAGTCTGCAGACATCTTTACCAAGCCATTGCTCAGAGGGCCGTTTCAGAAATGTTCTTCCAAGCTGAGCATGATTGACACCTATGCTCCATCTTGAGGGGGAGTGTAGAGATATTTCTAGAGTTTATGTGCTTTTCTATTATGTTTATTTTTCCTTGTTCCATCTTATGTAATTTACCCGTAGGCTTTCTCTATATAAGAGAGCGTAGAGTTCTTTGGAATAAATTTCTTCTTTTCTTCCAACATTAATCATTGAAATCAAATCAAGAAATCGTGATTTTAGGGCTTCACGAGGATCTGGACAACAACGCGATGACGTGCAATGAGGCACTGGGCTCACAAGTGGCGCAACTGGGGGCTACCGGCGGTGCACAAGCTGCTGTTGGAGGCTTTCGGGATCGCTCGATGGCGGTGTTAGAGCCACTGGATGGAATCTGGGCGGTTGTGCGACAACGCTAGGTGCCGCTAGCGGCAACACACAACCTTGCTGGAGCGTTGCATGTGGTGCCGCTAGGGGTGGTGCACGTCCCTACTAGAGGTGTTGGGTGGTGCGCAGAGATGGGTTGGTGGCAAGGTTAGGGTTTTTTCTTCTTAGGGCTCCGGTCTAGGACCGCTGCTCTGATACCATGTGGAAGCGAATACTTGTTATTTTTTCATAGAGCCCAAGGGTTCTGTTATATAGAAGAGAGAAACCCTATTGGGTAAATTACATATTACATACAAAAGAAATAAATAACTGTAAAACAATGACATAATATAAAACTCTTCAACAAGGAGTTAATTATAAAAATAAAGTCTATTAAAGGGATTAGTCTCGTAATCCTATAAATTTGGAGCCGTATTCCATGTAAAGCCTTATAAGGATAAGCCTACAAGTCTTTTTTTGGGCTAATAGCCTAATTCTAGAGGTGGATGCATTACCTCTATAAAAACACAACAAATAAATAGAGGGAGAAAGAGAGGGTGGGGGAGCGAGAGAACGAAGAGAATTTTGTTTGTTCTTTTCTTAGTGTTTTTTCTTCTCAAGTGATTATGAATGTTGATCGACACACATTACATCGCGTGTTTTCTTCTTTATGTACTTCTACGATGATTGATTGCCTGTTCGTTCTACCCAACAACTAACCTCATAGTGAGGTTTGATGTCAAAGAGAATGTGATGGGTACACGTCTCTTAGAAGCCATGAAGAACTAGATATGATGGTTGCATGGGGACACCGACAAGAGTCATAGAAGGATTCTACTAGCATCTACTGGCAATGAGACCGTGGAAGGAGGCATGTGCATGTCACTAGTGTGATCAATAGAGAGATTTGTTGCATATAGTTATAAATTCGATGATTACAGGGAATATCATGACCAGAAACATCTTGAGGAGATATGAGGGTTCATATAACGTTTTTTTAACGCCATGAAAGAGTTTAACTCTATAATTTTGAAAGGATTCAACTTCAACTTTTCAAATCTTGCAAATTAGTCCAGATTTCACCATTTTTTGAGGCGATCGATTGAGATCCAATCCAATTATGTAGTTGGGTGATTCGTAGAAGAGGAAGACTACACTATACACTGTAGACCTGATGGCTAAGTTCATATTGAAGGGTACATTTTTATGGAAACCTTCAACGAAAAAAACGACTTCACTTTATCACGACAACGGAGTGTAGTATATATACTTGTGAAAGAAAGGTTTGCAAAAGCTTTTTAGATGATATATAAGAGACCATATAATATGAAAGAGAAAGTGTGGAAGGAGATGGGAGATCTCACGATCTGTACAATATAACTGTTCTAAGAAGATAACACTCCTCGAGAAGTTATTTGCCTAATTGATACGTCATATGTTCGAAAGAAGCTTGAGGTTTGATACAAGTCCAAATCTATGGCAAACATGCTATTGCTGAAGTAGAAGCTGTTTGGTCTGAAGATGACATACAAGATGAAGTTTGAGGTGTACTTGGATGAGTATAATGAAATTTTGATAGATTTTTTCGAAAGGAATTTTTTTGATGAACGTACACTCAAGGAGAAGATCGAGAAAGGAGAGTCTCTTTAAGAAAGAGTATAATATAATATCTTGTCGAGTCTCTTCCTTCTTTTTATAGTCATATTATAAAGATATTGCTCTACGGAAAGGAGACCATCACCATGGACAAAACATGTGTTTTACTACTTTTGAATGAATCATGAAGAAGGTTGAGAGATGATATAGTAAATAATGAAGGTCATGTGCTGTTAACAAAGATCAAATGCTACGGAAGATGATGTTCAATGGTTGATAAAGTCACATGGTGTTATCGATTTCCTTTGATGAGACAAATGTAGTCACAATACTAATTGTTAGAACATGAGAGAAAAAGGGAAGAATATATGTGATTTTAACTCCAACTAAGAAGATTCCACCACAGTATGTGAGGGAGACTTGCTAGCATATTCAAAAGAGATGAATGCATATTCAAGATGATGTTTGGAGTCGACATGTCAAGATTATATGTGTTCACCCAAGGAGTAGTTCAATACATAATAATGCTACACATGCAACTGTTTTTGGTTAGGACGACAGTTGGATAGATACCGCTTCAAATGAGGATCAATACAATTTTGCATGTTTAATGGGACATTGTAAACATCGAGAGGTGTAATTTATGTACCTACAACTATAAACAATTTAGTTTTGTTGGGCATTGAAAGGGGAGTTCTTGGAGTAATTAGAGGAACATGCGTGACGATACAAGAAAAGATGATGTCTAAAATGGTGCACACGCTCGAGGGAAGCGTTACGACGGGCAAGGTTTGAAAAAACGAAAAGCGGAACTTGTCAGTTTTTATGGAATCGAGGCTTGGCATAGCCTCTAGTTGGTCGAGGTGCAAGCCTCTTTTTTCCAAAAAACTTAACAATTTAATCGAAAAATATTGTATAATATCTAGAAAATTATTAACGCACTTCCTATACGTTAAAGTAATCAGATGATTTGATCATAATTCGTCAATGTCAAAGTTGAACAATGGGTTGGATATTTAGTTTGAGGTCTTCTTATATGACCTTTAAATCTTGTTGGGAGAAAAGAAGTTCATATGATAGATGAGACCATAGGGCTCTTTTATATAGGAGAAAAGCCCTGGGTTAATTACAAGAGTGGCACACCAAGAAAACATAAAAAGGAAATGACACCGTGAGATACATTTATCTCAACACTCCCCCTCAAGCTGGAGCATATATATCTATCATGCTCAGCTTGGAGCAACACCTATGAAATGGACCTCTAGCTAGGGTCTTGGTGAAGATGTCAGCCGTCTGATCTCCAGTGGAAACATGGGAGGTAGATATGAGACCTTTCTGGATCATGTCTCTAGTATAATGACAATCCACCTCTTTATGTTTTGTTCGTTCATGAAATGGAGGATTATTAGCAATAAATAAAGCTGCTTGATTATCACATAAAAGCTGCATAGGAAGAGAAACCTCAATAATAAGGTCAGTCAACACAGATCTAATCCTTATCTCTCTTCACCTCCCTGTGCCATGGCCTTGTATTTAGATTCTGCACTTGATCAAGCCACCACTATTTGCTTCTTACTTTTCCATGAAACAAGTGAGCTCCCAACAAAAATAACAAAGCCTGAAGTAGACTTTCTGTCTTTGGGACAACCTGTATAATCTGCATGTGCACAAGCTGTCATCTCAAGAGATGTATCCCTACTGAATATAAGACCATAACCAGACAATGTTCAGAAAAAACGGTCGAGTAAGCCGCATACTCGGCTGCATACTCATACTCGGTAGCCTTGCCGCTCCGAGTATGATGAAACGGCCATGTATGCGGGTTGACCCGCATACTCGGCCGAGTATACCCTCTATGCGGTTGCATACTCGACCGCTTTTCTGATAGAACTTTTTTTATTTAATCTATAACCAAATAACCCCACCCGCATAATAACATTAAACCGCATACTCTCCTGCATAAAATCGCATACTCCCCGCATACTCTCTCGATTGAGGATATTACCATAATATTAAATATTTTTTATGTTTTTAATAATAAAAAATACCAAACTGCATAAAACCATACTCCCCGCATACTCTCCCGCATATCGCATACTCTCTATGCAGTGTCCCCTCCGACTGAATACCGCATAGTGCCTTCCTGAACATTGGAACCATGTGAGGTTTTTAGATATCTCAAGATCATATGGACTGCATCCATATGCACTTTCCTGGGCTGCTCCATGAACTGGCTAACTTTGATCACTGCAAAGCAATATCCGGCCTGGTGATGGTGGCATATAAGAGCTTCCCAACAAGCTCTCTATATCTCCTCCTGTCTATTTCCTCACTGTTAATATCATACAATCTCATACTTGGATCCATAGAGGTAGTAGCAGGTTTACATTATGTCATACCTGTCTCGGAGAGAAGATCCATCACGAACTTCCTCTGGGTCATCACAAGACCACGTCGATTCCTGGCGAACTCCAACCCAAGGAAGTAGCGAAGAGTGCCAAGGTCCTTAGTCAGAAACTATTGACCTAGGAACTCCTTGGCATCCTGAATACCTTGCTCATCATCCCCTGTAACCACAATATCATCCACATAAGAAAGAATAGCAACAATGCCCCTCTGTGTCCTCTGAACAAAAAGTGAGTGGTTTGCAGTAGATCGCACAAACCTCTGCTGCTCTATCAACTCTGATAGCTTATGGTACCAAGCTCTCGGACTCTGCTTCAAGATATAAATCGCCTTATGAAGCCTGCACATCTTGTGGGACTCCCTCTCAGTAGCAAACCCTGGTGGCTGCTGCATATAGACTTCCTCCTGTAGGTCCCTGTATAGAAATGCATTCTTCACATCAAGATGGTAAAGATGTTAGTCCCGTGAAACATCAATGGACAGGAGAATGCGAAGTGTCGAGTGTCTTCCCATGGGAGAGAAGGTATCCTGATAGTCCACCCCATAGGTTTGGGCGAACCCACGTGCCATAAGTCTTGCCTTGCAGAGATCCACACTGCCGTCTTCCCTTTGCTTTACCGTAAATATCCATTTACAGCTTACAACAGAGGCACTTGGTGGAGCAGAGACAACGTTCCACGTACCATGCGACTGCAAAGCTGCCATCTCCTCTTCCATTGCAAGTCGCCACCTACTGTCATGTATCGCCTCATGATAGGTTCGTGGGATAGTAACAGCAGAGAGTCCCACCACAAACTTCTTGTACTTCTTGGAAAGATGATCCAAAGAAACATGCGTAGCAAGAGGATATGTGGTACATTGGCGACAAGGCTTCCATAGGCAATAGGTATCTCCAGGTCATCTGCCTTTCTGTTTTTTGGAATCAAATCATCCTGTATATCATTCAAAACTCCAGTACCATCAGTAGAAACAATGTGTTCATGACATACCTGAGGCGTGATGGATGATGTGGATGGCGCATGAGCAGAGGGGCGAGTAGAAGACCTGTGAATGTAAACATGTGGTAAGAACTTGGACTGGGTGGACGATGGTGGAGATGGTGGAGGTGGTGGAGGTGGAGAAGGCTTAGGTGCAACATGGGGTGCATATGGTGGAGGTGGAGGAACGACAACATCCTCTCCAGAAATAACATTAGACAACATGTCACCTGTAGGGGAAAAATACATAATAGACTCAAAAAATGCGACAGTAGCACTGACATAATATTTTCGTCCTACAGGATAAAAGCATCTATACCTTTTTTAGGTACGAGAGTAACTGACAAAGACACATTTGACAGCTTTAGGTGAGAGCTTGTCACGGCTAGGAGTGAAATTGTGGACAAAGGCCACATATCCAAAGACTCTGGGAGTAAGAGAGAATAGTTCCTTCTCGGGAAATGCAAGCAAGAAGGGGACCTTTTCTCCAAGAATAGTGGACGCCATGCAGTTCACCAAGTAGCAAGCAATGAGAACAACATCACCCCAAAAAGAATGAGGGGTACGACTATGAATCAACATGGTCCTCGTGACATCAAGAAGGTGACGGTGCTTACGTTCAACCACACCATTCTGCTGTGAAGTATAAGTGCAAGAGGTCTGATTAACTATACCAAGGACCTGAGAAATTCAGATAAATATAATGTGGAAAACTCCAAAGCATTATCCGTACGAATGAATTTCACATTAGCAGAGAAGATATTTTTGGCTTCAATAAGAAAAGATTTAATGATAGCACTGCTTCAGACTTATGTTTTAACAAGAACAACCAAGAAAGTCTAGAATAATCATCCACATCATCCATATAAAAACGATGCCCCTGATGATCAGGAACACGACTCGGACCCCAAATATCAAAATGAAACAACTCAAAGGACTGACTGCTGTGATGACTCTAACGACTCGGAAAAGAGGAACGATGGTGCTTCCCAAGCTGACAAGCTTCACAGTCCAATGTAGTACGAGTAGATATTTGCGGTAGCACATGACACATCTTCTAAAGAGGAAGGTAGCCAAAGCGAAGATGCCACATGAAAGGAGAAACAGATCCTGAAGGAATAGTAGCAATCCCAGCACTAGGTGGTATGGCAAGCTTATACAATCCTTTCTGCTCACGGCCATACTCTATCACCCTGCCAGTTAGTATGTCCTGAAACACAAGAGAAGATGGATCAAATATGGCATGACAATGTAAATCTTTTGTAATTTGACTAATAGACAAAAAGATTCATCTGAAAGTCTGGAGCATATAAAACGTTCCGAAGACACATAGAAGGGGATAGAACAATCTCCCCTTGACCAATAATGGGTAGTTGAACCCTATTAGCAATGACCATGGATTTACCAGGTGGGATAGGCTTGTAAGAAGTAAACTGCGTCCTATCTTTACATATTTGAGGTGACGCTTCAGAATCCATCATCCAATCAGACAAATCTGAACTGCTACAGCCTACAACTGGCAAACGCATAACGAATACCTGATGCACTAGACGACGCTTTGGCAGTAGATGCTGCATCAGAGGAACCTGGAGTTGTAGTCGTAGGAGTGCTCATCATCTCTTGAAGTCTAGAAACAATATCATCCAAACGTGCATCCTGAGTAGGCGCAAAAGAAGGCTCAGTCTGCTCAGCAACACACGCACACACCAGCTATCTATGCTTCTGGAAGCATGTCTCCTCAGAATGACCATAACGATGGTAATGGGAACATGGGCCACACTGACGGCCTTCTCCCTTACCACGAGGTCTGCGGTTACAAAATTGTGAAGTCCCCTCTCTACCACGAGAAGCTGCCATAGCAGAGGGAATCGTCTGGGCCATAATAGTGGATGGAGTAGTAATCCTACTCAACCGTTTGTAGACCTCCTCCATCGACGGTATCGTCTCTCCAGTCAGAAGTTGAGTACGAGTTGCATCGTACTCAGAATCAAGTAATGACAGGAAGACTTTTGTCATTGTGGCATTCCGATATGCCTGCTGCTGTTCAGTGCTGGTGGTAATAGGCATGAAGCTGTGTAGTCGCTCGAACATGCCTCACAGATGAGAGAAGTGTGCGTGGAGCGGTCGACCATTCTGTTTGGTCGAAAAAATGTCGAACTACAGTTGAAGGACCTTGCTCTCATTCTTTGCCTGCATGTATGTGCCTGCTAATATGTCCCACATAGCCTTTATTGGCTGATTGACAATATCGTTGGCAATCTCCGTGGCAAGTGTCCCAGAGAACCAGATGCGAGCATAGGCGTCATCTTGCTTCCATGAAGCATTGGTTCCAGTCTTGTCCGCCGGCTCTGAATCGGTCAGAATGTGCTCCTTGTTATGGCACTGCATTAGGGTACGAAACTGCATGGATCACAACTCATAGTTGGTCCCATCCATCTTTACGATAGGAGTCGAGCCTTTGAATGCATAAGAAGAGGAGAAAACGTCACCCTTATTCTTTGACAGTGTACCAAGAAGCCGAAATACGGAATGACTGAGGAGTAAATCGATGAGAATGTGTCTACAGGACCATAAGTAGGATTGGTTGTATCTGTAGACTCATACAACCTTCCTTATTTTTCTTGTGAGGTCTAGAGTCGCACTCATTGATAGAAATCAGGAAGAAAACACGATTCGTGAACTAGGGTAGACCTCCGAACCACAGGGGGACACGTCTCGATGATGTACGGGGGTGGCTGGGATCCTTGCGATGGCACAGGAGTTGGCGGGGCCGCCTGTGACAGTGCTGGAGGGGCTGGTGCCCCCGTTCGACGGTGCTGGAGACACTGGAACCCCTCACGGCGACGCTGGACGTGTTGGAGAAGAGACCTGGGCTGGCGACGCTGGATGCGTTGGAGATGAGCCCTGGGCTCGCAGTGGCGGCTGTACGGGGGGGGGGGGTAGGTTTAGGTTTAGAGTGGGATACGGGAACCCCGATTTAGGACTGTTGCTCCGATACCATGTTGGAAAAAAAGAAATTCATATGATAGATGAGACCCTAAGGCTCTCTTATATGAAAAGCCGTGGTTTAATTACATGAGTTGTACACCAAGAAAACATACAATGAAAATGACACCGTGTACGGTCAATGTTGTGGTTGAGTGGGATACTTAAAGTTTATTTTCCAACAGTTATCTCTTCTCATATCATATTCTATATCATATTTGATACCTACAAGAAGCTAATAATTTGGCATTCAATTTTATTTTTTACAAAGGATCTTCATTTGTTAGTTCGATTGGGAATTTACGCATAGTTTTTGCCTAAAGAACCATAATTACAGCTTTCTCTTTGGTGGTAAACACTAAAAAGGGAACTGGTAATGGTAAGGTGATTCAAGTTTTTGAGGTGGATGGAGGAAAAAAGGTGAAAACATATTTCACATGAGGTGCATGCCTTGCCTTTGCCTCATTGCCTCAGAACTGCAGCAGTCCTCCAAGGCATACACCTTGCCAGAGTGCCTGAGGTGTCTGCTTCAAGACTAATAAACGGGCCCGCCTTCCCTTGAGGCTAGTCGTTTCAAACAATGGTGACGAGTGATGGTGCTTTGATTTTTCCCAAGATGAGCAGAACAAGAAGAATGCAACATGCTGTTGGTATCTCTGCTGCAGAAACATATAAGAAGAAGTGGGTGCGATTTGATTTAGCAAAAGACAATGCTACTCTTTGCCTCTTTGGTCATGACAAATGTGTGGCAATGCATCAGAAAACACCATAAAGTATTGTGCTGGTGTGCCTAAGGGGTGGCTAGTTGAAGGCATCCAAAGAGTGGTGTGATGCCACAAGTCTGTGAGTTTTTGCAAGAGGAGCTTGCAAATGACGATGATGGATTAGTGCAAACTCAGGGCAACATGGGGATCGTGATGTCATTCAAGTGAAGGGGGAATCGTTAGGATTATGAGTTAATAATTAATATAGGGAATCTTAACGAAGATAGACTCCTAATGCTATTAAAATTGGAGTTATATTTCATGTAATACCTTATAGGGATGAAACTACGGGTCTTGTAGTTGGGCAGTAAACACCTCCACATAAGTATAGGAGCGTAAAGAGTCTTACTTCCTTTTAAGGGATTATTCTTCCACGGTGGCAATGAGAGGTGACCTGCCACCATTATATCGTGTCTTCTTTATGTGCTTATGTGGTGATTGATTGCCAGTCGATTCTACGCAATAAATTTATGCATTTTTATATTACTCTACTTACTCATTGTTTATTTTGGACACCTTTTTTGGTCAAGTGCTGTAGTAATTTATGATAACCATCTATTTCTATAGGATGACATACGAAGAGAAGCTCAGACAATGAGCTTGATAGACCACCCCAATGTAATAAGGGCATACTGTTCATTTGTTGTCGACAAATTTCTTTGGGTGGTGATGCCATTTATGGCTGAAGGTTCTTGTTTGCACCTGATGAAAATAGCATATCCAGATGGTTTTGAGGAGGCATGTATATGTTCAATTCTTAAAGAAACATTGAAAGCTTTGGAATATCTTCATCGGCATGGTCATATCCATCGCGATATTAAGGTTTGATGCATTAAAATTAAAATTTTAGTAGTTACATATACAAATCCTTTCATGTTGCAAATATTCAAAGGGCTTCATTTGGTCCACCATCAGGCTGGAAATATCCTTCTAGACTCCAATGGTGTTGTTAAACTTGGTGATTTCGGTGTTTCTGCCTGTATGTTTGACCGGGGTGATAGGCAACGCTCAAGAAATACATTTGTAGGCACACCATGCTGGTTAGAGCTCCAACAATATTTTGTTACACTTTCTCTTTGTTGTCTGTCATGCTCCCTTTTTATGGCATTTTCCTTTTAAGATTTAGATTGGTTGGATCTAGTTTGCATTTGATTTGAATGTATGCTACATTGTGCAGGATGGCACCGGAAGTTTTGCAACCAGGAAGTGGTTATGATTTCAAGTGAGTGCTCTTTATGTAAATTTGTATGCTAAAAATCTTTTTTGTTCTATGCAATTATGATTTCAAATAACAAATGTTGGAATCTTTTTGAGGACTGGCATAAGATAGTCCACATTTATACCGTTGACTACCTTGTCAACACCTCTTGTAGAAGGCTTCTTAATAAAACATCGATTTCTCAAAATAGAAAATCTGCATATAGGGAGTTTATAACAGAAACGTAACATATTTCCGTCTTAAGTGGGATTAGCTACACGGATTCTTCCCATCCAAACAACTTTCTCAGTGCCATTCATATATAATCAAAATAAGTGGAATTATAATCAACGGCTTCCTTTTTCTTTGAGGGGTTTTTATTCTCGTGAACCCACGTCATCTATAGTTTCAAACATTCAAATTGAGGTATTGACTAATCTTCTCTATGAACAAATCATCTCAAACATGCTTCTCTCATTTTATCAATCACCAACTAACTAATTCTTTGATAACATAATAGGATTCTCTTAGTTTTAGAGAGAGGTTATAGTGGAAACATAACATATTTAATTGGAATATCAGCTGTACGGATTCTTCCCCTCCAAACAACTTTTTCAATGCTATACATAGATAAACAAAATAAGTGGCGTATTAATCAACGACTTCCTTTTTCATTGGGATTTTTTCTATTCTTGTGCACCCCACATCATCTAAAGATTCAAACATTCAAATTCAGGCAACGACTAATCTCCTCTATGCACAAAGCTTCTTAAACATGCATCTCTCATTCTATCTTTCACCAACTAATTTCTTTGATAACATATTCGAATTCAATCATTTTTTTGCTATCACACATAAATCTAGGCAACTTGCCCTATGCTAGAGATATCATCAGGTGATGTCTATGATTGTTCATCCTATACTTAGTCCCTATAACATTATATGCCTTTCTACTTTATAAATTTTGTTTATCATGTTCTAGAATATTTTCTCGTCTATAGCAAACGAGGCTTCTCTTGCTTCCATTATTTTTCCTCGTTCTTTGTGTTGAAATTTTAATCTGAAATATTTAAAAACACATGCATTCCAAATGTAGTGTGTGTTCCATTTGTTAATTATCTTTCATCTCCTCTTTCACTGAACTTGCATCTCATATAGTCCAGCTCCTTTTATTTATGAAAAAAAGGGAAAATAAATTCTTTTTAAGAAAAGATGGGCCAATAATGAAATCTACAATGTTTGGCCATGGATAGAGAGTGAGATGAAAGAAAGCGCGTCTGCACTGGAGGGTTTGTGAGGGCGAGAGGGAGTGGGTGAGGGTCACCTGAGTTGGAGAGAGGAAGGTGTTGAGGGCCACCAAACATGAAGTAAAGAACCACACACGGCGAGCGTAGCTCCTTCCACCCACTCATCTTGACTCCAGGCGGAGGCACCCCCAAGGCTCGAACTCCATGCGCAATCGGGCGCCATACTCTCTAGGAGTACTCCATCAGAAGATTGCAACATCCTCCGATGCTCCAGGCAACAATGCTTTTCCATCGTGCGCACCTCCTCCAGATGTGGTGAGCCCTAGCCGCACCACTCCTCCAGTTGCGTCCGCTTCACCTGCGATTCCTAATGGCGGCGGAGCCCACCGCACGGCTGCAGGCTGCTACCTCTTTCATCACCTTCAGCGGAGCTTTCAACGATCTCGAGGAGGAGACCTCGGCGCAAGGCAGGCGGCGGCACATGCCACATACGACGACCTGTCCAAAAGACGGCGACGATGGAAGGCCCCATTTGGGCGGTGCTCGATGAGAAGAGGTTTTCCCAAGGTTCAGGAAAGCGGTATGCGTATGCGTTCGGTCAAGTCACTGAATAGCGATTAAGCGGTATGCGGGGGCATATGCGGGGTATATGCGGTTCTAGGCGGTTTTCTAATTTTTTATTTAAAAATAAATAAATATATGCAAAAGTGACTACAACTGAACAAAAATTATGTATAATTGTGGTCCAACAGAAGTTCTAAGAAAATGACTTTCATATATAGCTCAAAACAGTCCCTATCAACAAATATTAATACTTCAATAGAAAAGTTAGCAGACATAATAATTGACAATAATCACCAAAATATTTAAGTTTCCAAAAGAAAACTGAAACACAAATAGCATTAGTAGAGTACTAATTAAAATAGCATAAGAAAATAGAAATGTTCAGGCGATAATATTCTACATATTACAAAGAAATCCTAATCCATATCATCACCAAATTCCACTTCGGTATTGTCTTCATCATCAAATAATCTCCAAAGTGAAATTAGCTAAACCAACTCTAGCATAGAAATTTCAGAAATTTGAGAAGTAATGTAGTCCAAAGTGAAAGTGGACACCTTCCCACGACTAGGCCACGGAGGAGGCGATGGAGGCAGCAGCTACAAGGAGGCGGAGGTGGCGGAGTTCACAGGCCACGGAGGAGGCGGAGGAGCTTTGAGGAGGAGGCGGAGGAGGCGCACAAACTGGGACTGGGAGGAGGAAGCGGAGTAGGCGGAGGAGCTTGGAGGAGGCAGCGAAGGCGCTTGGAGGAGGAGGCGGAGGCGCTTGGAGGAGGAGGCGATGGAGGCACCCGCAGGGAGCACCGGAGGAGGCGATGGTGGGTTAGGAGCTTAGGGCAAATGGGTATCGGGGTAGGAGGATTAGGGCAAATGGGGGTATCGGGTAATCGGGTTGGAGCAAATGGGACACGATGCGGCGCTTGGTCCGCATATGCGGCCGCACATCCCGCATATGCGGGCCGCATATGCGCCATACCCGCATAACACGAGGCTTCAGGAATGCGGTGCGCCTTAAGGCCCGCACACGCATATGCGGCCGCACAGACCGATTTCGTGAACCCTGGGTTCTCCCATCGAGGAGCTGTAAATAAGCCTCAAAGGGGCCTCTTGCAGTTCGGACCGAAGTAAATTTAAAAAAAAGTTTTTTGGTAAGGCCCAATTTGGCAGTGAGTTATAAAAAAGGAAAAAATGAGAATGAGATATATAGAAACCCAATTGAGCTACTTGGTTTTCGTCCCAAGTGGGCTGCGTAGTATTTGGGCCTGATTTTAACCAAGATTTTTTTCTTCAAATAAAGCAGATCATACAAAAAAACCTTTACGAAAAAAAAGATTTCAAAAAAGAAAACCCATAAAATGTGAACGACTTATTTGAAAAAAAGTGGTGGCAACTATTAAAAAAGGGAATGAAATAAATGAGAAAGAAAAAAAATGATTTAAAAAAAAGAAAAAAATTGACTGAGAAAAGCCAAAAAATGTGATGGCTTACTTGGTTTTATTTTCTCCATTTTCTTGTCTTCTCCCAACATGGTGGACGTCATTATTTTCCGACCAGTCTGGGAGAAAGGGAGAATATTGTATAGAGTCACTGGTCTATTCCAGTTCAGATGACAGATTCCAGGCTAGCCAGATTTTTCAGACTCTACAATTCAGATGTTCAGACCATACATATTGGTTCAGAGTCCAAATTCGAGGCACTCCATAGTTGAGTGACCTATTTTCTTATAGTTCTCCATAGAGAGACTCCTTTTCAGATGTGCACATGTTTGCCATCATTTTTATGTGGTCCCCATCTTTTGTTTTTGGTCAGAGTTTTCATGTGTGCCATAGGGACTCCCAAGTAGAGATCCCATCCCCTTTGCCATGTTGGCTGGGGTTTTCATGGGGTTTCATAGACTCTAGAGTAGAGATCCATTCTCTATGCCAATATGGGAGAGACCCAATTCTCTGACGAGGAGTCTTTTTCTGACTCCATCTCTAACGATCGTGGACTCCGACGAGGATGTTTCTCCACGACTCTTTCAGTTCGATAGAGTACCCCGACGAGGAGACTCATTTCCAGTTGCAGTGAATCTGACATACATAGTACATAGCACATGCTCTTCGACGAGGAGATTCAGTTCGACTCACTCTCCAGCCCGTTTGTTCATCCTCACCTGCACAACATGAGAAGCAACGTCCTCGACAACAGCTGACAATTGTGCGCGTTGAGTTTATATTGTCTGTAGTGTCCTGTATTGTGAGTTTGAGAGATTTCTTTCTGTTTGTCTAAGCTGAGCATTGTATGCTCCAGCTTGACGGGGAGTGTTAGAGTATGCGTCATTATCATGTAAGATGGGTAAATGGATCCTTTCATTTACCACATCTAGGAGTTTAGTCCCACATCTACCAGTGGTGGGACTTGGTGGGATTGTGAAGGCTATATAAGGAGTCCCAGACCTCCTGTATCCAGTGAGAAAGTGCAATGCATGAATCAATCCTTTGAGACGTTCTCCCATGGTTTCATCCCGCTCCTTAGGGAGTAAGGTTCCACGTTAAAAACCCGCGTTATTAATGTTTTATCTTTATTTCTCTGGTACGCTTCTGCATTATATTTTTTAACAACATCAATTTTGGGAAAAGCTGAGAGAGCTCTAGCAGATGGATGATCAAGATAAAGATGCCGCATGAAGGATCAAGAGAGGTTGAGGTATCATCAACAAAAGTAGAATTATTAGAACATTAAGATAATAAAGAACATTCTAACCATGTAAAAAATGGTATCGTTCCAAACTGTGACACCCCCAAGGCATAGGTACTCAACAATACACATCCACACCATATTTACTTCCACATTCCAAATACCAAGCAATATACTATATGCATGAGAGGAGTAAAAAAGGAAGAACAAGTAATATTTTTCTATATCATCAATATCCACAAAAAAATCTTTCAAAAAATCCAAAAAAAGTATATACAATGCTATAAAAGTATAGCAACATGTATATATACATCATGTCTTTAAAAAAATAAGTACAATTGATATATACATCATAATGTATATATACATCATATATACACCATGTATATATACATCATATCTAAAGGATTGAGATTACAATCTCAATTTATTAGTGTAAATAAAAAATAGACGAATAAATACAATTGATCAATTAGGGACTAAAAACCCTAGTTTTGAAAACCTCAAAATCTGCAATTCGCTTCAATTTGATTCGACATGTCAATTTGGGAATAATTGCATCAATTCTCAACTGCTTGAAAAGTTCATTTCCTGATGGATTACTTGATCTTCGATCCATCGTGGAAGAATTCAATCTTAAATCGTAGCTCCAATCTCTTCTATTTAGCCATATCCCTTTTCTTTCAACATTACGTTTATAATTTTTTCCACTGGAGGGCGTGGCTGCAAAATTTCTATTCCTTCATCCCAAATAGACTTCACCCATGCGCTTTGTTCAACTTTGCCCTTTTGATAAAGTAGTTTTGGAAGAGGGGCCTTTTGGAAAAAGTCCCAAATCAGATTTCCATCTTCAAATTGATGGGATTTATTTTTCCATAGAGAGAAACCCTTGACCACGTTTGCTTTCTAGGGTTTCGACCCCTCTCGAGGAGTGGCGGTGACGGTCTGGGATGGGAGCCCACTAGCGGTCCCGACGACGAGGTTTCCCATTGGCGTAGTAGTCCCACATGTGGGGAAGACGAGGCTGTGGTGAGAGGCCCACCATCGGGTGCTACGACGGAGAGTTCGGCATCGGCTTCCGCCACAAGGAGTTTGTTGAGACTTGTTATGTGCCACCTTCCGCTTGAAACTCCATTCAGAGGTCGTGATTTTTAAGCAATGGAGCTCATGAAGGCAGCGTGGTTCGCATCGATAAATTGAAGAAGACACCGTTGGGGCGGAGGTGCAGGATTGGTGCTTGGGAAGAGATCACGCGGTTCGTGGGGGTGCTGCTACTAATGGTTATTGTGTCGGGGCAGTCATGGGTCTATTTTATGTCGTTTGTTGCGGTGTTGATGTTGGTATTGCGGCTACGACTGGTGGCGAGGATAGGGTTGACATTTAGACTCTTAGACAACCACTTTGGAAGTGACCAGATCTAGGTCTTTGTGTTTTCAATGCAGAATACCTATTTTTCATGAATGAATAAATCATCGTCGTGTAACCATGACTCCAACCATCGTCGTACCTTCACTCTCGATATGATTCGTTGCTTGAACTTTTGTCGTGAACCTGAACTGTATTCGAGACGACTTAGATCGAATTCAAGCGTCAATAATTGACATGATCGTTGAATCATAAGAACGATTCGGTTGCCATGTTGCAGTTGCGACAAATGGTAAGGATAGGGGTGACATGGAATCATAAGAACGATCGGATGTCTCTGTTTCTTTGGGGCCTCTCCGTACGCCATTATGTTTGGAAAATAGGGCTTCATTGAGTCGGGTTAACTTGGAGGCGAAAATGTTGGGCGGGTTTTTAGACCTTGGTAAAGATTTGACCCACTTTGGCTTTTTGCCTGATGCGGGGTTGGGCTACTTCAACCCAACTAGGGATCCGATTATGTGCACTGTGATAACCTGTGGGGAAGATGTTTGCTTGGGATATTATCTGAACGAGTATTTCTCAAAGAGATGTGCGAATATTTCACTCTAGAACCTGATGCTGATGGCCTTTAACTTGAATCACCAAGGATGGGCCTATCGCTCGTTGATGATGTGAAGGATTTAATCGTTGAAGCGACCTTGGCAGCTGAAACAAGGTTTGAATCCGGAGTACCTTCCATCGAGTTTGGGTTCTTCTTGCTGAATTTGTGCCACATTGCTTTGGGGGAGTCTACTGGGAGCTTGGTAATTGACATCATACCTGATAAAAAGCTGAAAATATATAGAATGGAGAAGTCTACCTCCGAACACATGGTCCGTCGTGGGGGTGTGCTAGAGTCTTCGGAGTGGTCGAAGAAGGTTGTGGATGGCCAACAATAATGCAAGATGAAGATATGAGAAGTAAATTATTGCGCCGGAGGACCATAACACAATGGGATTTTTACCCGGCAGACCCTATAATCTTTGTCAATTACTTTTACGACCTTTGAAACAACCTAATTCCTCTCTCACCCCCGTAAACTTGCTCTGTCTTACTCCACGAACCCTACCATTAAATTGACACATCTAGAGTTAACATACTTGAGTTAAACGAGTTAATCTAGTCAATCCATGATCAGATTGCTAGAATTAACCAAGTGAAGAAAAAATAATCCTCCCTCCCACTGCACGGTCGACTTCTAGAGGAGGGGCCTCAACTTGGACTGGAGGAGGTTGGGGGGGGGGGAAGGGCACTCGACTCGGAGGAGGTAGGGCTTCCAAGCGGCGGGTGGGTCGAAGTCGGGATCGTAGATCTGATCGCAACATGTTGAGCAGAAAAGCTCCGCTCTTTCGATGTCCACCGATATCTCGTGACCAGTCTCCAACGGGTGCTTAGCCGCATGATCAAAACTATAGACCGAGGAGCAAATCAAGCAAAAGTACTGTAGAGCCTTCCGATGTTCTTGGAGCAAAATATACATATGGGTATAGAAGATCGTGGCTTCTTGATCATGTCAACCCCATTTGGAGCTGTTTAAAAGTTGTTCTACACATAGTGGTATCCATCTAATCCATGTCTTCGTCTGTAATCCACGAGATGAGGGCAGAGCTGCGGATTTACAATAGATCTGGGGTCGGGTTCCACCCTGGGGGTGGAAGGGAGGAGGTTGGAGGGGGGCTTGCGCTGGAGAAGGGGGAGGGGGCTTCGAGCAACGGTGGGGGGTTGCTTCCAATCAAGGTACTGGGGGGGGGGTAGGGGAGCTTCGAGCGGCGGGGGGAGGGGGCTTCGAGCGGCTTCGAGTGGCGGGCGAGGGGGGGGGGCTTCGAGCGGCGGGTGAGGGTGGGGGGTGCTAGCAGGGGGGTTTCGATCGTCGGGAGGGCTTCGAGAGGGGGAGGGGCTTCGAGCAGCAGGCGGTGGGGCGGAAGGGGGGTTGGCTTCAAGCAGGGGAGGCGGGGCCGTTGTGGGGGCTTCGAGAAGGGGGAGGTGGTGGCCGGGGGAGGGGCTTCAAACGACAGGGGCATGGTCTGTAGGGTGAAGGTTAACAAGTTTTCAGGGGTAAGGAAGGAATTAGATTGTTTCAAAGATCGTAGAGGTAATTGACAAAGATTATAAGGTCTGCCGGATAAAAATCCCTTGCACAATTGGTAGATGTGGTGCCAACCGCAAGGGGCAACGTGGTTACCAAATGATTTTTGTGACTTTGTCGAATTAGGGGACTCTTTGTTGAAAATGTCATTCATCACGCCAAGATTATTCTAGAGTCTTGGATATTGTAGTGCTTTTCTTATCCCTCTAGTTTAATGAATTTGGGGTGGACACCTTTGCGTGTTTCCCTTTTTTTGCCTCAAATTTTTTATCCCCATGGCCACAGACAAGCGGGAGAAGTATAGCTGTGGAACTATACAGTATGCTGTCTTCGGATGGTTCTTCCAATAACTATGGACACAGTGGTAGGTTATTATGGCATTCTCCACGCATTTGAGGGTTTGTATCATTCACCTAGTCATGAATGGCTTTGTGGTCTACACATCAAGCGAGACCTTAGTCTCTAAGAGGTTTGGTGTAGTTGTCCGTGCCTCACTGATATACTATTAGGTTCATGATTTTACTTCCACTTTTCTCTGAGATTTTATATGGGATTCTAGTCACACACGACCAACTTCGTGATTCACAATGAGGTGGAGCCTTGGACAACTGTCTACACCTAAGGCAGGCACTTCATGCACGATATCCCTTAAATTTCTCGAGGCTTTTTTTAAAAATACCATCAGTCCTAATGGCTGTCATTCTCCACTTAATAGGCTGGCTTGTAAGAGCCTTTCCTCTTCCGTCCCATGCCACCTTATTTCTGATGTCACTGTATGTCGATAAGCAAAGTCTGCCCATTTTTGTTTAAATTATCATATTATCATGTTTATCTTTAACTTAAAATGAACTAATGTTAACCAAATGAATGTGCTGATTCTTTAATTATATTTTGTTGAACATCATCATTCTAATCTTGTGCTGGTCATCGTATTTCACTTCCCTTTTGACATGCTTGAGTTTGTCATATTTTTATGCTACTTGTTCTCAATTTCTGTGATGAGTTCTTACCTCCTAGGTTGTATATGTGAATTGACTATGCAACTGTTATTTATTTGCAGAGCTGACATTTGGTCTTTTGGAATAACTGCACTTGAGTTGGCGCATGGTCATGCTCCATTTTCAAAATACCCTCCTATGAAGGTTCTTCCTATCGTTTTCCAAATTCTATACTGTTTATGTTTAACCTTGTTCGTAATTTGGTTGAAATTTGTTTAAATAGGAAAATGCTGATGTGCATGTTCTGAGGTTTTTCTCGGCATATATACACCTAAAAATTGTGTTTGTGTTGCTGCTTTGAATTTATTTTAATCAAGTGCTTTATTATTGACCGGGCCTTCAATAGGAGGGTAGTGATGTTATTTAATGCCTCGGTGGGATTGGTGCTGAAGGGGCTTGGAATTAGATGGAATAGGATATTGGTGATTTGATAACCTGAAACTGTTATAACTTGACAACCTATGGCCAAAGGATGATAGTAAATACACGAATAGTTGCTGTGTCTCAACCTAAAAAATGGATCTAAACGTGAATCGAAATCAGAGATATTTTCCAAATAATAATCTTATAAAAAATGTGTCGGTGCCAAAGTGAAAGTATCCATTGAAATAAATACCTATTCTTTGAAGTTTTTTTTCTTTTATAAGTTTTGTACTATAAGAAAATAATGGCAAAAATGTTGTTAAACTAGCTTTTTACGAAGCTGGATTATGACGTATTTGCCAGAATGATGGACTCCTTGCACTTCCTTGTATCTCATTAGTTAGAGCTTCTTTTTTCCATGTGCCTAATATTTGATAGTATTCATCAGTTCTATATTACATCTCATGTTTAAACACTGTAATCTTGACATCCCTGTGTACTAAGTTTGGATGGACTAAATTGAATGATAGTAGGCATGGTTTGAAAAAACATGCCTCGAGGCGCTTGATGTGCCCAAAAACCGATCTTAGATGCATGCCTTAGCCTGCATTTGTGAGGCAAGTGCCTCGATGGGCGAGACGTGAGGTGAGGCGAGGCACAATGCAAGGCTGTGAGGCGAGGTGCGCTTGGGATTAGTGGGTTATGTGTGATAGAACCCTAATCTCTCGAGCCTCCAGCTTTCATGGAGAAAAAAACCCTAACCCCCTCGAGCCTCGTCGCTTCCAACTGGTGCATCGCCGACTCATCGGCGCAGCCAAGCTTGTCATGCCTCCTCTCCAACACCACACTACGGACAACAACCACCTCATCTCCTCCAGCTGCTTGGAAAAGCCCTCACGCAGTTGCTCTGCCTCCACCCTACAAACTAGCCGGAAACATTCCTTTTTTTAAAATTTTCCTTTTTTTCTTTTTGGCAACTTCAGTAAATAGTACGGATCATTTGCGTTTAGGTAACTTAAATTTTTTGGGCAACTTAGGTTTTTCAGTTTGGATGACATCTAATAAAAGAACAAACCAATGTTGTAAAAGTCACCTGACTAGCCCGAATAGTAGGTCCGACTAGTCTAGTAGTGGGATGGCCTACGCGTACCAACTAATCCCGACTAGGTCCACTAGTCAACCAATTTTTGTTTGGAGATACCATATTTTCTTACTTTTTTAAAAGCAAACTTATTCTTTTTTTATTTAAATTCAATTACTTCATTCATTTGATTCATTATGATAGTAAAAAAATATATAAATTTATGTAAATATATTATAATATGTGTATAAAAATGATATATATTTAACAAATCAAAGCCGAATAAAGCCCGACTAAATCCGATTAATCGCCCGACTACCGATTAATCCTTAGTCAGTGACCCGACCGACCGAGTTCCGACTACCGACTTTTGCAACCTTAGAACAGACACGAATTTTTGCATATTTGAGTCGAAAAAAATATTCGGCAGAAACCGATCATGTTTGTCAAAAAAATTGCTTTATTGATGATTGAATCCAAAAAAATTTAGGTAACTTGCCGTAGTTTTATTTGGTTGTGTACCAATTTAACAACTTAATATTATAATTATTATAGGTTGGATGTGCCACTAAAATATGTTAAATTCATTAATGTAATGAATATGAAGGTTGAAGATTTATTGAAATAGGATGGTTGTTTAAATGCATGATAGTTGTTTATTTTGTTACATGGAATTATAGAGATGCCGAAATCAAACAAAGGCTTAAAGAATTCCGAAGGAGTCCAGAATGATCCCCCATGGAAATATTATGTTCAACTTGAGATGGATGAGACTCAAAATGCTAAAGGATATGTATATATCCAATGCAATTTTTGTGGTAAGAGGATTATCGGTGGGGTCGCTAAACTGAATCATCATCTCGCGAAGAATAGAAAAAATGTGAAAGATTGTGCACAAGTTTCTATTGAAGTGTTGAATGAAATGAAGGCTATATTATCATACAATGAAGAGAAAAGAAAAGCAATGATGGATATGGAAGAATTGTGTAGAGCAGGTAGCTTTGACATGCAAAGTCCATTTGGTGGTGACAATCAAGCAGTCGCTCTATCTGGATCTAGTAACATGAAGATGGTAAGATGTCCCATAAACTTCTTTGTTGCTGTCCCATCACCATTGGGAAGTCCAAGTCCTACGATTACGATTGGGATGGATGGTCATCAAACTACATGAATGAGACATGGGAGGAGAGAAATCGTCTATCGTACCATCGACAGATTCGTCTTTGAGAGTGGGTTCGCATTTAACTATGCAAGTAGCCCTTGCTTTTCGGTTATGCTTCATGCTGTCTGCTCATTTGGGAAGGGATTGAAGCCTCCATCTGTTTACGAGTTAAGAAGTTGGATTTTGAAAGAAGAGAAGAATATTGGGAAAATTATGGGTGAGGCAAGGGCTTCTTGGGCAGAAGCTGGGTGCAACATAATGTTAGATGGTTGGACGGTTGTAAAGTCTCGTTCTTTAATCAACTTCTTGGTGAACATTCCGAAAGGCACTTCGTTCTTGAAGTTCGTAGATGCTGCGATCCTTGTTACAGTTGGTATTGAGAAGTTACTTGAAATATGCTTTAATTGCTTTAGAACATTGCAAACTTTTTAGATAATCTTGTCTCACTAATATTATTATAATATTCTTTATTAAATTACATAATTTGGGTGTGAATACTGAGAATTATGCCTTAACCGCCTCGAAGCTATGCCTCGCCTTGATTCCAGGGTAACCGCCTCGTTCCGCTTTTCATTTTTTAAACCTTGATAATAGGTAAAGAGGGTGTATGGTAATGCTTTTCGTATTCAAGATAAGAGAGAATTGAGTGTGAAATATGTGATAGTGATGCAAGAAGTGGTCGAGGCTTAATTAAATGACCGAGGCCCGTGATGTGGTGGATATGGTCAGGGAAACAAACAGGATGGTTAGAGTTTGTCATATTCCTTTGGGGGTACTTATGTATTTTCAATTTTTATAGTGTACCATCAAACCCTAATCTCTCCACATATACTGAGAATGAGAGCTCTCTTTTCATATACCGAAATCATTCCACATCATATTCGAGCAATGATTCCATACCTCTTTGTCCTATCTGTTTCTCGTCCCCACTCTGTAGCGGACCCGTGCCACCACCTAGGGGCTATGCGCCACCTCGGTATCCTTGCGCTGTCTTCTTATGGCTACCTCGTGTTGCCTCATCGGTTTCTTAAATAGCTTTGTGCTGCCAATTGTAACCTCGTGTGAATACCATGCATCGTTGCCGGTGCCTAACACTACCCTAACTAGCACCTTGATAGTGTTTGGTGTGGCTTGACCCATGGTTGTCAATTTGAAGGCATATGAAGCATCATTCTCCTAGATGCATAACTAGGATCAAGGATTGACGTATATGACACATGGGCTGTGGGTAACGACATAATTTGTGCGTGGTTTTTGATCAATGCTGTTTCTTAGATTGTGATGATAGATCCATTGTGTATGATATTTGGAACAATATGATGTAAGCAGATTCTCAAGACTTAAGATAAGAATGTGAGCCATGTGTTCTGGTTATACCATGCATAGACATGAGGGGAAACCTCTTCAAAATATTGCTTGTAGCTGAAATGCTGAGCGAGAATTACAATTCTCCGAGGCTTATCTCCATGTATTATGACATTCTTAGTTGTATTGGGACCCATTTACTCATCGACATGAGATCAGATGATGACAGTCACCATGTTGCCCTCTTTAGAGGATGTATATTGTAGGCTTAGTTACTTTAGTTTCTCAGAAATAGGATGTACGAAAGTCCTGCACAAATGCCCATGAGGTTCTCTGGCCGAGGATGGGTGTTTTTGGAGGAGGCACTGACAAATTGCCACTAAACTTGTTGGTCCCATCATTGGACAAAGTGGTCCCATTGGGTTTTTGAGATAAGTAAACCTTTTTGTACTTCTTGTGGTCAGATAATCCACTTTGAGGAGACCTACTTGACTGCATATGACAAACTATATAGCTTGCATGATTACAACTGGCAAAGCAGGATTTTACACCGATCTAGGTTATATGGTCATATGCCTTGATCAAACACCTATTACATATTCTGATATGCTGCCCCAGACTGCAACGATGACAAGTATGTCTGCATCTTCCACGTCCCTGTCATGTAGACAAGTGTTTCTGGTTTACTCCATTGAGTATGATTAGTTGGTAGAATATGGTGCGTCACGTGGACATGTATTTTTGATATGCTACCCCAGAATGCAACGATGACAAATACATCGGCATCTTCCACGTCCCTGTCATGTGGAGAAGTATTTCTGGTTCACTCCATTGCATATGATTTGTTAGAAGAAATGAGTGCAGTGCTTATTCCACAAACCTTAGGCTCTCTTATATAGGAGAGGCGCCTATGGGTAAATTACATAAAGCGTTCATAAGTAAAAAAAAGAAACAATACAAAATAACATAACCGCATAACATAATATTTGTCTCTACACTCCCCCTCAAGATGAAGCATAGATGTCGATCATGCTCAGCTTGGACGAGCACTTCTGGAATTGTCCTCTAAGTAGGGGCTTGGTGAAAATATCTACAGTATGGTCCCCTGAGCTGACATGAGATGTGTAGATAAATCCCCTCTGAATCATATCTCGTATATAGTGACAATCAACCTCAATGTACTTGGTTCGTTCATGGAATGCTGGATTATTTGCAATAAATATAACAACTTGATTGTCACATTCCAGTGTCATAGGAAGAGGCACGTATAGATAAGTAAGAACAACTTTAACCCACATCATTTTTGTACTGACCTGGGCCATTGCCTTATATTCAGACTCTGCACTGGATCTGGCTACAACAGTTTGCTTCTTGATTCTCCATGAGGCGAGAGAATCCCCAACATATACAACATATCCAGTCATGGACTTCCTATCTTTAGGGCATCCTGCATAATCTGCATCTACACATACTGAGATAATGATCTCCTTGCCTTTCTTAAATAATAGACCTGCACCTGGAGATGATTTAAGATACCTGAATATCATATGTATAGCATCCATATGTACCTGACGTGGTTGCTCTATGAACTGGGTCACTCAACTAACTACAAAGGATATATCGGATCTGGTAATGGTAACGTAAAGGAGTTTTCCAACCAGTTCTTTGTATCTCCTTCTATCCACTTCGTCAGTATCATCATCATATAGTTTCATGCTTGGATCCTTAGGCGTAGTGGCATGTCGACATCCAAGCATTCCTGTTTCACTCAGTAAGTCAGTGACATATTTCCTCTGAGTCATCACGAGTTCTTGTCGATTCCTGGCAAACTCCGGTCCCAGAAAATATCTAAGGACTCCAAGGTCCTTGGTGACAAACTCACGACCCAGCATTTCTTTTGCACTCTTGATTCCTCATATATCATATCCTGTAATAAGAATATCATCAACATACACCATAATTGCAACCATATCTCTGGATGTTTTCTGTATAAGGAGGGAATGATCTGCATTAGAACGTTTGTACCCCTACTTCGCAAACAGATTTGAAAGCTTTTGGAACCAAGCTCTAGGACTCTGTTTAAGGCCATAGATCGCCTTATGAAGTCTACACATCCGTGAATACTCCCCCTCAACAGCAAAATCTGGTGGCTGTTGCATGTAGACTTCGTCCTGAAGATCACCATATATTAATGCATTCTTGACATCTAACTGAAATAGTGGCCAATCTCGAATAACTGCAACAGATAGAAGAATCCGTAAGGTGGAATGACTAGTGACATGCGAGAATGTGTCAAGATAATCCACTCCATATATCTGTGTAAACCCTCGTGCAACCAAGCATGCCTTGTATCTATCAATGCTACCATCTGCATTTTGCTTGACTGTGAACACCCATTTACAACCAACTGTAGACACACCCGTAGGAGTAGGAACAAGACTCCAGGTACCTCTTAACTGAAGAGCAGCCATTTCTCCTACATAACTAATCGCCATCTACTATCCTTCAAAGTCTCATGGTAATTCCGTAGAATTTTCACAACAGTTAGGGCAGTAGTAAAGTTCCTGAATTCACCATACAGACGATCAAAAGAAACCACAAATGCTATATGACACACAACTACGTTTCCGTTTCCGAAGCGCAATAGGTAGATCCAAATCAGTAGCCTCCTCATCTGTTTCCTGTAACGAAGCCTACTCAGGTAAACCATTAGATCCATCATTAGAAATAATATTCTCAGAACATACCTTATAGGAGATAGATGATGAGCGATGACCATGAGCAGATGGAGGCCAATGGGTATAGTGGTGTGGCAATGGTGGAATAGGAACTGTAATAGTAAGGGAGGATGGTATAGGCAGAGATGGTGGTGGTGGAGGTGATGTTGGTGCCGGAGATAGTTGTGGTGGAGGTGGTGGCATGTATATGGCTTCATCAGTGTCAGAAGACATCAACCTATCACCTGAAGGGGAGAAGTATATAACAAACTCAAAAAATGTAACATCAACTATAACATAATATTTCCTGCGCAACATATCATAACACCGGTACCCTTTTTATGTCATGGAGTACCCGACAAAGACACATCTGACAGCTCTAGGAGAGAGTTTGTCAATACCTTGAGATTGCTGGTGGACAAAGGCAACCGAGCCAAATACACGAGGGGTAAGTGAGAACAATTCCTTTTTAGGGAAAGCCACAGACAAAGGAATCTTCTCACCCAAGACAGACAATGGCATGCGATTGATAAAATAGCATGCTGTTAGAAAAACATCGCCCCAGAAGAAATGAGGAGCACGACTCTGTATGACAAGTGTCATAGTGACATCAAGCAAATGTCGATGTTTTCTCTTTGCAACTCCATTTTGTTGGGAAGTATAGACGCATGTTGTTTGATGAATAATTCCTTGAGTAGAGAAATAACTAGAGAGAGTATTGGTACAAAATTCCAAGGCATTATTAGTTCTCATAATTTTCACAGAAGCAGAAAAAACATTGCGAACTTCATTATGAAATTTTTGATAACATTTCCAGCTTCAGATTTTTTCTTTAATAAGAATACCCATGACAAATGAGAAAAATCATCAACGGAGACAAGGTAAAACCTGTGTCCCTGATGATCAGGGACACGACTCAGACCCCAAATGTCAACATGAAACAACTCAGAATTGGAGGTACTACTTCGACTCTGACGACTGGGAAAGGTAGACCGATGATGCTTTCCCAATTGACAAGCCTCACATTGAAAGGATGTGAGAGGTGAAATCTTAGGCAGAACACGACATAACTTCTGAAGCGAGAGATGACCAAAGCGCATGTGCCACATAAATGGTGAAACATGTCCAATAGGTAGTGAGGAGATTTCAGCATATGGAGGCCTAACTAGGCAATAGAGACCTCACTGCTCACGGTCATTACCAATCACGTTGCATGTAAGGATGCCCTGAAAAATAAGGGAAGATGGATAAAAAATGGCTCGATCATGTAAATCCTTCGTAATCTGGCTAATCGACAACAAATTCATAGAGAAATCATGTGCATGCAAAACATTCTTTAGATGCATATATTGTGTCAAGCTACTCCCCCTGACCAGTAATCGGGGAGTGGGTTCCATCTGCAATAATCACAGTGCGTCCTGGGGAAACCTGTCTGTAAGTTGTAGGTTGACCCCGGTTTCCACACAAATGATGTGTAGCACTAAAATCCATAATCCACTCTATAGTATCAGATCCACTACTGCTAGTGAGGGCATAAGTACGACCTGAGGTACTAGAGGAGGCTGAAGCAGCAACATCTGGATGGCTTTCGAATACTGGAGAAGGCATCACAGGACCAGATGGAGGTATAATACCCCTCAAACGAACTACAAGATCATCAAAGCGTTGATGCAACGAGGAAGCAACATGAGGCTCAATTTGTTCAACCACTCGTGCAGAAGTCGGGAATCCATGCTTGGAGTAGCATGTATCCTCAGTATGTCCAGTGCGATGACATAAAGTACATGGTTGGCAAACACGACCTCCCCTTCCTCGAGGTCCACGACCACGAAACGAAGAACCACCGCGACCTCGAGATGCTGCCATTGCTGAGGATGTTTGATCTGTAGTAGAAGATGGGACAGTTATACGACTAAGTTTACGAAAAGCTTCCTCCATAGGAGGAATAGTAGAGTCGGTCAGTATCTGAGAGCGTGTCGCCTCGTATTTTGGATCAAGTGCTGCCAGGAATACACCTACCATAGTGGCATTCCTATAGGTCTTCTGCTGCTCAGGAGTAGACGTGAGAGGCATAAAGCTATACAACTTCTCAAACATCCCACGTAGGGATGTATATAAAGAATGTAGTGGCCGTCCATTCTGTTTGGTAGTGAAGATATCATGTTGGAGCTGTAAAATCTTCGTCTCGTTCTTACATTGTGAATACGTAGCACCAAGGATATCCCACATTGCTTTGGTTGTGGGCTGATGGATTATATCATTGGCAATCTCTATTGCCAATGTACTTGAGAGCCATACTTTGACATATACATCATCCACCTCCCATGAGGCGTTAAACCCTAGTCTTCTCAGTCGGTTCTTCCTCGGTAAGAATGTGTTTCTTACCAGTAGACTTCACTATACTCATGAACTGCATAGTCCACAGTTCATAGTTTGACCCATCCATCTTGACTATGGGCAGTGGACCTCTGAAGGCGCTTGTGGAGGGAATATCCACCCTGTTCTCTGACATATCGGCTTGAGAAGACTAGGGCTGAATACTTGACTGGATTGTGTCTACACCAACATAAAGAGATTGGATTGCATGTGCAGACTCATGCACCCAATCTCAGCATGTAATAGGGCTAGACGACGGTGATGACTTTCATACAGAAGCCCACGCGAGGAAGCATGGGCTCGCTGCGCTAGGCATGCACTCGCGCACGGGGTGGAGCACACAGCCGCACTAGGCGCACGTCGCGCTAGGGCTGTGCATGAATGCTGGGCACACCAACTGCACGCTGCACTAGGGTTGGCGCACAGACGCACTTGTGTTGGGCACGCAAGCGCTAGGGCACCAACGCACAAGCAGGTAGGGTTGGGTGTGCATGTGCACTGATGCTGGGCGCACACACACGTAGGACTGGGTGCGCACGCGCAGGGGCGACACGCAAGAGAGGCGACACTGGTGACAGAAGAAAAGAGAGAGAGAGGCCGGCAGGTGGGGAAGGGGATTAGGTTTAGGTATTCGAGCTCCGGTCTAGAACCGCCGCTCTGATACCATCTTAGAAGAAATTAGTGCAGTGCTTATTCCACAAACCCTAGGCTCTCTTATATAGGAGAGGCCCATATGGGTAAATTACATAAAGCGTTCATAAGTAAAAAGAAAATAAGAAACAATACAAAATAACGTAACCACATAACATAACATATGTCTCTACATGATTAGTTGGTAGACTACGGTACGTCACGTCTCCTCTTTGGAGACTTGCAACAGTTTGACATTGTTCAACAAATTGGCCTTACAGTTCCGGTGGCAGATGACATGCAACAGTTTGACATTGTTCAACAAATTGGCCTTACAGTTCTCGTGGCAGATGACGATTGTGGTAGTATAAAGGGATGTCACTATTAGTATTAACCATACTCTGTTTATTTGGTGTTCTCCTTGTTTTTCTTATTAGATTGCTCTCTGTTAGTTAGATTTGTAAGGCTATGCGTTGCTTGGGTGTTTTTGATACAATCTTCTTTGTTTTTAAGGATATTATAATGGCGAAGATGGATCATGGTCGTGATGACGGGTGTCCGTCGTCTCCTTCAGTTACCACTTGCTTCTTTTGCCGCTTTTGCCACTATCCACAAGTTGTGCACTACCGCTTTTCTACGGCACTAACATCTTGGTCGCCTTTGTGTCAACAAACTCAAAATCTTTTACCTCAGGTGTCTCGGTTATTACTCTGGACTGTGAGGCGTGCCAATGGTGGAAGCATTGCTGAGTTCCTTTGCAACATTCATCCGTCTATGTTCTTCGTCTTTTTTTTGATCACATTTGTACGGATGTCTGTTTTCGACTCAGATCTTACATCACTGGGATAATAAGTACTGTTTGATAATTGTGGATGATTTTTCCCATTCACGCTGAGTAGGTGACTGTTCTGTGGAGAGCGGTTCTTTGTATATAATGTGATTGGACGTGTTGCTTTTCTTATGGAGTGGCTTATTCATATTTTTGGGTTAATAGAATTGACGGGTGAAAACCTATCAAGGGTGTTTTTGCCCTTTGCTTTCTCCAAAAGAAAGACAGCCCTTCTACCAGTTTGCTTTGTAGTATGCAAGGTAAGTTTTTTTTGGAAAACAACCTTGCAAATGTTCTTTTGTTGTTAGTCTGTGATGCGGATCGGATATTCGGCGACGGCGAGAAATAATTTTTGATGGTGGATTTTTGGTGGAAGAATAATTGGATGGGTTGAGAGAAGAAAACTCGTTGGAAACGAGGGGCTTGGAGAGAGAGAAGCACGAAGATCGTGAGGGGAGAGAGAGAGACAGAGAGAGGGAGATAAAATCTCAATTTTAATTATCACTGAACTGTCTAAAAACAATGGACTCCCATCCCTTTATATAGGAGGGATGAGATTACAAAAGAAATCAAATTCAAATTGACAACTAATTATCCTAAATCGACTCTAACTAATTAACCGACTAAATTTAGAATTCAAATCTCTAACCAACTAATTGAGATCACAGGCGATCTCGTTTATTCAATTAAAAATACGACGATGTAAATAAAATTAACATATAACATTAATTAAATATGCAACCCTATATTTCCTTTTTACGCTGCATCAACTCTCCTCCGCTTTTAAAAATTCGTCTCCCGACGAATTGCTGGACCTGCAGGCTTAGAGGTTGAATCCACGTTCTCAGTCATTCCCTGGAAGAATTGATGTGGCGCGAACGGCGGAAGCCACACGCGGGTGTTGGTGACATGGCCTTCGTGGTGGAAGAGTAGGTGCGACGCATAGGCGGACGTCCATCTGATATTCTTCCCGTTGACGTGATGCTCGAAGAATTGGTGAGGCATGAACAACATGGCTTTTGGAGAGTCCATAGCAAAGCAATGACACAAGGAGAGGAGAGGAGGAGATGTGTCCAAGGAATGAAGCCATGGGGTCCTTAAATAGGGGAAACCCAAGGTCCTAGTCCTATTTGGATAAGGAGGGTTCCCAGATTTCTTATTTTCGGCCCTCTTCTTTAAATATATCCGCAGTCGAGGATTTAATGGCAATTTTCGTACCCCTTCTACTAAAGGGAATCCATAGTATGTTTTAGCCTTATAATGTCCTTGTTGATATAAATTTTTGGACCAGGGGGTCTTCCTGTAATTAGCCCAATTTAACCTTTTAGCCCTAAATTGACGGGATTCGACCCCCTTAGGAAATGCGCCTAGGGCTTCTCCTTCCTCTTGGCGTTGGCGGCGGCGTGGCCTCGGGTTCCAAGGGCGACGCCGAATCGGTCGACGCGGGCTGCGGTTCGTGGTCGAATGGGTGCGCGCGAGTGCGTGAGGACGACCGCGCGAGTATCCGTGCTGAGGGCGGCACGCGGTGATGTGGGGGCCGTGATGGGGTGATCTGTGGGGGATCGCCGGGGGTATCAGGCGGGGTCGTGGCCTGCGGGGAGGGGTTTGTGAAAGGGCGGGGGCGAGGGAAGGTAGTGGCGACGGGTGGTCTGGGGCTCGGCGGGGGAAGGTGACGGCTGGGGCAGGGAGGGGAAGGGGAAGATGGGGCTGCAGGTGCGGGAGGATGGGCTGTGAGGGGGCGGCGGCGAGGTGAGGGATTTTGGCTGGAGAGGGGTGGCGGGTCTGGGAAGGGAAAGTCGGGGTTGCGGCAGCAGTTATGGCGAGTATTGCGGGAGGGGTTGTTCGGTTTACCGGAGGAGGGGCGGGGGTTGCTGCAGGTGGGGGCCGCAGGGAATGAGACGCAGGCGGTATGGGGATGGTGGAGGGGTCCGGCGTGACTGGGGGGGGGGTTACCTGGGATGGTTGGGGTTGTGCCGGGACGATCGAAGGGGCCGATGGGATCGATTCCGGTGGCGGAATCAAATCTGGGAGGTGCTGGACAGCGGGCGAATCTTTGACGACAGCCTCTTTTCCCTCTGCAATAGGCTGGACAGCGAGTACATCGTCATCGACGATGATTTTTTCATCATCAACATTCTGAACCGCGACTTTGGTAGTGGAAGACAACGCACATAGCCTGGAACTCAACCACTAGATCTCGACATTTGGCCTGAGCAATTTGGAACTTACGTCGTGCGTCCATGTCCTGCTTGTAAGCTTCTTCGGCTTGTCGTTTCCACTCCAACGCATGATAGTCTTTCGTCGCATGTCGACGTAAACGTTTGGACGGATCGTTAGATCGTGAGGACGATCTGTAGGCCATGCTCTGATACCAATTGATGTGGATCGGATATTCGGCGACGACGAGAAATAATTTTTGATGATGGATTTTTGGTGGAAGAATAATTGGATGGGTTGAGAGAAGAAAACTCGTCGGAAACGCGGGGCTTGGAGAGAGAGAAGCGCGAAGATCGCTAGGGGAGAGAGAGACAGAGAGGGGGGAGATAAAATCTCAATTTTAATTATTACTGAACTGTATAAAAACAATGGACCCCCATCCCTTTATATAGGAGGGATGAGATTACAAAAATAGAAATCAAATTCAAATTGACAACTAATTATCCTAAATAGACTCTAATTAATTAACCGACTAAATTTAGAATTCAAATCTTTAACCAACTAATTGAGATCACAGGCGATCTCGTTTATTCAATTAAAAATACGACGACGTAAATAAAATTAACATATAACATTAATTAAATATGCAACCCTATATTTCCTTTTTACGTTGCATCAATGGACCCCCATCCCTTTATATAGGAGGGATGAGATTACAAAAATAGAAATCAAATTCAAATTGACAACTAATTATCCTAAATAGACTCTAACTAATTAACCGACTAAATTTAGAATTCAAATCTCTAACCAACTAATTGAGATCACAGGCGATCTTGTTTATTCAATTAAAAATACGATGACGTAAATAAAATTAACATATAACATTAATTAAATATACAACCCTATATTTCCTTTTTAGGCTGCATCAGTCTGTTAGCTCCTTAATCGTGATGCATGATTAAATGTGTTATCAGAGTTCTGAAACAGGTAATAATTTGAAGGTTACTGCATGAAATATCGAGGAGTCTATTGTTTTGATGGCTCTAAATAATTTATTTTTTTAATAAAATTAATTATGACTTTAGGTTTTGCTGATGACTATCCAAAATGCTCCTCCTGGACTTGATTATGATCGAGATAAAAAATTTTCTAAGGTATAAGTGGTTCTTCCACCTGGTAACTTTCCCCCAGATTTTCTGATTTACATGGAGATTGCACGTTTGCTAATGTATGCCAGCATGTCACGCTCGTGGTGTGAAAGCCAAAACAGTAGCAGCACGTGGGCATGCATTATTTTGTAAGAAAGTGTACTTCTAATTAAACAATTTTCAGTTGTTCTCAGTCTTTCAAGGAAATGGTTGCAATGTGTCTGGTTAAAGATCAAACTAGAAGACCGACAGCAGAAAGGCTATTGAAGCACTCATTTTTCAAAAATGCAAAGCCCCCAGAGTCTTCTTTGAGGAATCTCTTGGTGGGCCTACCACCTCTTTGGATTCGTGTGAAGGAACTCCAGGTTAACCATATCTCATTTTCTAAAACGATTTATGATGCAAAGAATTGCTTTTATCTTCTTATTTTTTATAATTCAGCAAAAGGATGCTGCTCAACTGGCATTGAAGAAGATGCCTTCAGCAGAACAGGAAGCACTGTCTCAAGTACGAATCAATTTTAATCAGTTTTTCTCTCGGGTGCATTTGACATCATTATTAAGTATTCACCATGTGAATTAAAATTACTTCCCGTCCCAAGAAACATGATTTACGTTATTTCCATCATCGTAGAAGTGTAGCGTTGGGATGGGTAGGTGATAGGCTCTTCTCCAGTTGTCTACAGAAATGTTGTTGAGGTGTGAGGATGGGGATGGATGGTAATGAATTGAATTGCTAAATTACTTTTGCAAAAACTAGGGCCCTAAATGTCGGGCGAAACTATGTAGTGATGTCGAAGGTGCTCTTGATGTCAAGGATCGAAATCTCGATTTCGATTACGTTTCGGTCCCCTCCAAAACAGATATTTTGGTGAAATTTCGGGAAATTTCAACCATTTCGGTGGAAATATCGAAAATGTCTCAAAAACCATTTTTCGATCATTTTTTTGCAAATTAAGATCTTCTGAGTTATTACAGCTATAAATAGCTTACAAATACACACTTATATCACACATATTGCTTATATGTGCCTCTTATAACACACATATCGATCATATCAACCAAATCGATGTTAATGTTGATTCTTGACTGATACATACTGGAAATTAATATCATCCAATCCAAGATCTTAAAACAACAACTTACAAATGCACATTTATATCACACATATCTCTCATCCGCGCCCCTTATATCACACCATATCGGTCATATCAGACATATTGTTGAGCTGACTGATAGATACTGGAAATGGAAATCAAAATAACTAAGTTAACAACACTTACAAAACGTCTTTTGTTCATAAAAATAGACGAGTATTTTTATTCTAAAATGTAGATAATGGTTAATCAAACAATGTTTTGTTCATAGAAATAACTGTCACAGACAAAGATTGAATGAATTACAGAATTAATTACATACTTACAATAAAGATGCATCCATTTACGAAGATAAATGGCAAACGAAAGAAAGGAACAAGCTATATCAAATATATAGAAGTTATAGAGCTTTTTCATCTCCATTGCTTAAACCCAAAGGGGAGGAAGCTCCCCAAGTTGAATAACCGATGTATGTACCCTCCTGTCGTACCATATCCTATATCCATGAATTTCAACCGAAATAGGTCGATATGTCGAAATATCACCGAAATTTCGATCGAAATTCAGGAAATTTTGTACTGAAACCCATGAATTTCAACCGAAATGGGTTGAAATGAGTCGATATGTCGAAAGATCACTGAAATTTCGGTTGAAATCCGGGAAATCGACCTATATAGGAGTTTCGATACCCATGACCTCTTGAAATCGAAATTCGGCGAAATTTCGCGGAAATTTCACAAAATTTAAATCCCTACTTGATGCAAGACTCAAGTTTCTTGCCTCGCCTTGGATGAGGTGTTTGCCTCGATCAAGTCAAGGAGAGCTTGGAGTGACTTGTCTAAGGTAATGGATGCATGTAATGGCTTAATGACTTGAGCTTAAAAAATAGCTTATTGATTTTCTAGTCTTCCCTATTACACGATGATAAGCTTTTTCCTATGATTCTAATTCGCAAGCACATTGTGCTTCTCATATTCCTCCTTGTGAACAACATAGCTTCTTCACAACCTACCTTGGAATCTACTAATCCTGTCACTCCAATGAGAATAGTTGTTTGATCCACATGGTGATTCATTTGTCCTTTGGGAATGTGGAAAGGAAAAGTAAAAATTGTATAGTCGAGTCGGGGGGGGGGGGGAGCCGACTCGACTAGGTCTCGTCGACCATTAGTCGGTCAACCCAACTAATTGGGCAGACTAGTTGGCCGACTTTTACGTAGGATTTTATTTTTATTTTTAATTTTTTTGTTTTTATAAGCAAACTTATTCTAATATGATTAATATTATAATTAAAGTCAATTACTTTTGTTTCAGTATTATAGTATAGATATTGTACAAATTTATACACATATATAAGAATATATGCATAAAAATGATTTACATATTTAAAATAAATAAAAAATTCAAAACCGACTAATGGCTGACTAAATCTGATTAGTCGCCTGACTGTCGATTAATACTAGTGACCCCACCGACCGAGTACCGACTACTGATTTATGCAACATTGATTGTATATTCACCGTAGCCCTAGAGCTCTTTTATATAAGAGAAAAGCTCTATGGGAAAATTACATAAAGTAGACATAAGAACTATAAAATATAAAATAAAGTATTGAGAGATACAAATATCTCAACATTCTCCCTCAAGCTAGAGCATATATGTTTATGATGCTTAGCTTGGAACAACAACGATGAAAAGGACCTCTAACATGGGCTTTGGTGAACATATCTGTAGTTTGGTTGATTGACGTAATATGAGAAGTAGAGGTAAGTCCCTTTTGAATCAGATCTCGAGTATAATGACAATCCACTTGGTTCTTTCATGGATGGATGGATTATTTTCTATGAATAGAGCGACTTGGTTATTGCATTGGAGGTGTATGAGAAGTGGCACCTCAAGTCAGATCAGTCAGGACGGATCTGATCCACATCATTTTCGAGCTCTCTTGTGCCATGGATCTATAATCTAGTTCAACTCTAGATCTAGCAACAACCATCTATTTCTTACTCTTCCATGAAACCAGTGAACTCCCTACAAACATTGAGAAGCTTGTTGTGGATTTCCTGTCCTTGGGGCACCCTGCATAATCTGCATCAACACACCCTGTGACTGTAAGAGACGTGTCTCTTTTGAACAAGAGTCCTCCTGCTCCTTGAGAAGACTTCAGATATCCCATAATCATGTTAATTGCATCCATATGAATCTGTTTGGGTTGCTCCTTAAACTGACTGACTCTACTAACTACAAATGATATATCAAGCCTGGTGATAGTGACATAAAAGTTTTCCTACTAGCCCTCTATATTATCTCTTGTCAACTTCCTCAGAATCATCATCATAGAGCTTAACATTAGGATCCATGGGAGTATTGGTAGACATGCATCCTGTCATGCCCGTTCCAGTTAAAAGATCAGTTACATACTTCATTTGCGTCATCACCATACCACGCTGATTCCTTGCAAATTCAAGATCAAGAAAGTAACAAAGATTTTCATGGTCCTTGGTCGCAAACTGTTGTCCAAGGAAATCCTTAGCTACCTGATCACCCTGCATCATCCCTGTAACAATGATGTCATCCATGTAGACCAAAATCTCAACCATACCTCTTTGAGATCTCTTAACAAAAAGTGAACGATCTGTAGTAAATCTGACAAATCGTTGTTGTTCAACCAACTCTGAGAATTTCTGAAACCAAGCCCTCAGGCTCTGCTTAAGGCCATAAATAACCTTGTGAAGTCTACACACCATATGAGACTCTCCCACAACAGCAATCCCTGGAGGCTACTGCGTGTAGACTTCTTCCTGTGAGTCATCATGCAAGAAAGCATTCTTGACATTTAACTAAAACCGAGATCTGTCACGTACCACAACGATCAAAATTAGAATCCGCAGTGTAGAGTGACGAGTCACTGGAGAAAACATATCCTGATAATCCACCCCATACGTCTAGGTGAACCCACAAGCAACAAGTCTGGCCTTATATCTATCAACTGTACCGTCAGCATAGTACTTCATCGTAAACTCCTACTTGCTTCCAACAACAGATACATCAGGGAGAGATATACAACACTCCACGTGCCACGAGACTGTAACACAACCATTTCTTCCTCCATAGCAAGATGCCGCTGACTAACCTGCAATGCCTCTTGGTATGGCCGTAGTATCTCCACAGCAGACACACCCACAACAAACCTCTGAAACTCCTTATGAGAGACATACAAGAGAAACATGGGAAGCAAGAGGATACATATTTCATGTATGCCTCTGCTTTTGTAGGGAAATAAGCATGTCAAGATCCACAAACTCCTCAGTGGTAGAGACCAGAACATCTAAGACCTTCTGCACATCCTGTTGTAAATTCAAATCGTCAGTGCTATCAGTAGAAACCAAGTACTTAGGACATACCTGGGGCGTACTGTATGATTGAGGAGGTATATAAACACGAGGTCGGCGTTGGTAATCCTATGGAAAATGAATGGGTGCAATAGGTGGTGGTGGTGGAGGTGGAGAGGATGCTGAGGAAGAAGCAGAGCCCGGAGTAGACAAAATCGGATAGGGATTTTTACACCCATAACCCTAAGTAATTTCAGAATTACAATCATAACCCTCCATAATCGTGAATTACATTCATGACCCTAAATAAATGTCCTCTTTTACACTCATAATATTCTGTTAGTTTAGTTCATTAACTCAACCAGATGATTGAGTTAATCTAACGAATCTGCGATCCAACGGTTGGGATTAATTAAAAGAAAAAAAAGGAAAAAAAATTCAATGCTGGGTTGGGGGGGTTGGTTCTTGGACAACGAGTTGAGGATGAGGGGATATGGTGGAGGGTGACAACGTGCATGCGGTGGGGTTTTGATGGTGGAGGGAGGTCGACGAGGGCTTGCAGGTGGCAAGGGTGGAGGGACGACGAGGGCTTGGGGGGGCGGGGTAGCTTGAAAACTTGAAGGGGGGCTTGCATGCGACTGCTTGGGAGATTGCAAGAGGCATGGTTCTGCGGGCCTCTTGCTTGCGCGTGCGGGGGCGCTTGGAAGCTTGAAGGGGGGCTTGCTTGTAGGTGGCCGCTTGGGAGCTTACAGGAAGGCGGGGTTGACGCACATGTTGGGAAGGGGGGCCTCAAAGGGGGCTTGTAGGTGGTCTCTTGGGAGCTTGCAGGCGGCTGGGTCGACACACGGGGAAGCTTGAAGGGAGGTGGGGAGCTTGCAGGAGGGGGGGGGCTTGGAAGCTTGAAAGGGGGGGGCTTGGCTTACAGGCGGTCGCTTGGGTGGGGGGCGCTTGGGAGCTTGCAGAAGGCGGGTCGCGCTGGGTGGGCGTGTCGGGGTTGGAGGAGCCGACCTGATCTGGAAGATGTGGATGGGAGGCTTGGGCGGGGGGCTTCGATCGGGGGCTACCCCAGGAAGGGGAGGAGGAGGTCATTGTCAAAGGGGAGTTTGCCTGGCTGGAGGAGGTCGACAGGGGGGAGGGGGTGGCTTTGACGAGGAGGAGGTCAGCAAGGAGGGGGGTATTGCATGGGCTGGAGGAGGAAGGGGAGGTTCTTGGGCTAGAGGAAGAGAGCTGTCATTGTTTGAAAATAAGGTTGATATTACGGACATCTTAAACGGACCATAACACAGGGTTATGTCGTGTAAGAGTTAAGCATTACTCGGGGATTTTCGTATAATTCACTATTATGCGGGGTTATGATTGTAATTGCGAAATTACTCCAGGTTATGGGTGTAAAAATCCCAATCGGATATAGAGGCATGTATACCTCTTTTCCAAACTCCAAAGGATATGCTTATCACTTGTAGGAGAGAAAAACATAATAGATCAAAGAAAGTGATATTCTAATTAACATAATACTTCCTATGAACATGATCTAAACAACGATATCCCTTTTGAGTCCTGGAATACCCCGCAAAGATGTAATTGACAACTCTAGGAGAGAGCTTGTCATGACCAGGGGATGTATGATTAACAAATGCAATTGACTCGAACTCACGAGGAGTGAGTAAGAAGAGATCCTTCTCGAGAAACACAATCGAGAATGAGATCTTCTCACAACATAGACGAGGTCATACGATTTACCAGGTGGCAAGCAATTAGAACTGCATCCCCCTAGTATGAATGAGGAGTACGACTCTGGATCAGGAGGGTCCTGGTAAGATCCAACATGTGACGATGTTTGCGTTCAACCACCCTATTATGTTGGGAAGTATAAGCACATGAAATCTGACGAACAATACCAAGAGTTCAAAGTTTGATTCGTTTTTATAAACGAGCCCAAACTTATGTTAAGGATTGGTTTGTTTATGTTCGAGCCGAATTCGAATCGAACCCTTATCGAATCGAACCTGAGCGAATGTCGAACTTGAGATTTTTCTGACCCTAATCATGGATTCATCACACCTCAAAGCCCTTCTCGCGCCAGGCCGACTTCTCGCCACCTTCTCCCCTCATGCTGGGGACCGGCACCTTGCGCAACCCTTTCCCCCCTCTCTTCCCTTATACCAATACAATAATCTCAGTAAGTTGCACCGATTGAGATAATTATAATCATTGCGGAACCTGGACTTCTAGTCTTCTACTTTCATTTTTTGTCAGATTTTCTATCCCCACCTTTTTCTCAGTGATAGATAGCTCTGAGGGGTAGATACATACTATAAACCATATTTACATTTTTATTTTGTATTTAAATTATTTAATCATCTGGCAGTTGCTTTCAATAATTTCTGGGGCAGGAGGTTTAATAGATTTGTCTTTCTGGCATCATGGCACCTTTTTCGCAAATATTATATATTCATTTTTATTCTCAAAATGGTGGACCCCGTTCAGAAGTCTGTGTGATATATTTAGGCTTGTGGTTTCTTACTTTTTATGTTATCTTCCAATAATTTGACAGAGTGAGTATCAGCGAGGTGTTAGTGCATGGAATTTCGATGTTGAGGATTTAAAGAATCAAGCTTCACTGGTAGGAAAATCCTCTTCCAAAGGCTTATCTGGAAATAGCAACCTGTGTACAGTTCTGCCTCATATTTATTACTGTAATTATCTTTGTAGATTCAGGATGATGAGGATCTTCCTGGAATAAAGGAAGACAATGGCTGCTCGAGGTCACTTGAGAAGGTTAATGTTCTGTACATATTTTCTTCATTGTAATAATTTTTCTTATGAAAATTTTGTAAACTTTATAGGTGATATGGACTCCTATTAGATATCTGTTGCTTGGTTTTTTCCATCTACCCTGGTGTTCACTGAGTTCATGATTATGACTGACAGGAACCTTCCGTACCCAGGATGGCAACAGTTGAAGATGGTATTTGCAAGTGAGGCACTTCACTAACCACCTTTTGCTGTACCTTTTTTTTAATGTAAATTTACTGTACTTGATTATAATTACACACTATAGAACATGTTCTGGAAAATCCTATGTTTTGTCTCTTAATTTTGAAGTCCACTTTCGTTGCTTTTCAACTGTTCTCTGATTTTTCCTCAATGTACCGTGACCATTTGTTTTTTCAAATTCTGGCATGTATGGACATTTTTGCATCATGCAAAAGTTCAGGTCTTTGTCTGAGTTAATTTAGGATAAGAACATACCGAGAGCTTCGTTTACCAAGCTTCTCTTTATTTTTGTCTCGTCGATGAAAACCATTCTGAAATTTAAACCACAATGAAAGAATACTGTGTAGAGGGAGACGAATTAAATGGTGATTTATATAAATGATAAATAAGATGCTACCGGAAGTCGATTGGGATCTTGTTGGAGATATGAATGAGATGTTATATTGGATGCTTAGTATTTTAAAATTTGTAAAGATATTTTAGGTATTTCAATATGAAGTGCTCAATCAGACAAAAAACTGGATGAATGGGGCTTGTGGAATGGGAAAAGAGAAGTTATATTCCATCTAACCCTAGAGCTCTCTTATATAGGAGAAAAGCTCTAAGGGTAAATTATATAAACAGGATAATAGAAATATACAATATAAGAAGAATGACTAAATAACATGAATACCGTAACGCTCCCCCTCAAGCTGGAGCATATATCTATCTATCATGCTCAGCTTGGAACAACAATGATGAAAAGGACATCTAGCCAGGGCCTTAGTAAACATGTCTGCAATCTGATCTCCTGACGCTACATAAGATGTTGAAATAAGCCCTTTTGGATCAAATCACGAGTATAATGACATTCCACCTCAATGTGCTTTGTCCTTTCATGAAATGCTGGATTATTAGCTATGGACAATGCCGGTTGATTATCGCATTTAAGATGCATAGGAAGAGGTACTACAATTGTTAAATCGGTCAAGACATATTTGACTCATATTATCTCAATACTACCTTGGGCCATTGTCCTATATTCTGATTATACATTGGATCGAGCCACAACCGTTTGTTTCTTACTCTTCCATGAGAATAGTGAGCTGCCAACAAACACATTGAAGCCTGAAGTAGACTTCCTATCATTAGGACACCCAGCATAATCTGCATCTGCACCCCCTGTAACTGAGAGAGACATATCTCTTCTAAACAGAAGACCTACACCTAGAGATGACTTCAAATATCTCGGGATCATGAAAAATGCATCCATGTGCACCTGCTTGGGTTGCTCCATGAACTGACTTATTCTACTCACAACAAAAGATATATCAGGCCTGGTAATAGTAACATATAATAATTTCCCTACCAGCTCTCTATATCGTCTCTTGTCCACCTCCTCAGATCCATCATCATAAAGCTTCGCATTAGGATCCATCGGTGTAGTAGCTAGTCTACATCCTGTCATACTTGTCTCAGATAGAAGATTAGTGACGTACTTCCTTTGTGTCACCCTGCTGATTTCGTGCAAATTCCAGTCCAAGGAAGTAACGAAGCGTACCAAGGTCCTTGGTAACAAACCGTTGTCCAAGGAAATCTTTAGCTGCTTGAATGCCCTTTTTATCGCTGCCATTGATAACATTGTCATCAACATAAACCAAAATGACTACAATACCTCTCTGGTGTCTCTTTACAAAGAGAATGTTATCTGCAGTAGATCTGACAAATCCCTTCTGTTCAATCAATCTGGGAGCTTCTGAAACCAAGCCCTCGGACTCTGCTTAAGGCCATATATATCCTTATGAAGACGACACACCATATCGGACTCCCCCTCAGCAGCAAACCCATGTGGCTGTTGCATGTAAACCTCTTATTGCAAATAACCATATAAGAAAGCATTCTTCACATCCAATTGGAAAAGCAGCCAATCTCGTACCACAGCAACAACAATAGGAATCCACAAGGTAGAGTGACACGCTACAGGAGAAAACATGTCCTGATAGTCTACCCCATATGTCTAGGTGAACCATGAGCAACCAACCTGGCCTTGTATATGTCAACTGTACCATCATCCCGATGCTTCACAGTAAATACCCATTTGCTTCCAACAATAGATGCACCTGGTAGAGCATGATATACACTCCATGTACCTCGTGACGGTAAAGCCACCATATCCTCTCCTTAGCCAAACGCTACTGACTGCTCTGCAGTGCCTCCTGATATGATCATGATATCTCTATAGCAGACAACCCCCTAACAAAGTGCTGAAAATCCTTGGAAAGACGTTCCAAGGAAACATGAGAACCCAAAGGGTGCATAGTGCATGATCGTTTCTACCACCTAAGTGCAATAGACATATCCAGATTCTCAGTAGGAGTAGTAGAGATAGTATCTGCACCTTGTACCTCAGTCTGTACATGCAAATCACCTGTGCCATTAGAAGAACTCAAATGCTCAGTACATACCTTGGGCGTGCTGGATGATGGAGGAGGTGCATGAGCACGAGGCCTTCGTTGGTAGACCTGCAGAAGGAAACCATGAGGCAGGGGTGGAGGAGGTGGTGGCGGCGGGGGGTGGAGATGGAGGTGGTGGTGGTGGTGTTGGAGTAGAACATGGTAGTGGTGGAGGAGGAGGCATATAGATCTTTTCTCCATCCTCTGAAGGAGTAAGCCTGTCACTTGTGGGAGAAAAATACATAATGGACTCAAAGAAGGTGACATCAACACTGACATAATACCTTCGTCAAACATGATCAAAATAATGATATCCCTTTTGGGTTTTGGAATACCCACCAAACACATATTTGACAGCTCTGGGAGAGAGCTTGTCAGTTGTCAAGACCAGGAGAGAGTTGATGAACAAACGCAACCCAACCAAAGATACGAGGCGTAAGCAAGAAAAGATTCGTCTCGGGAAATGCAATCAACAACGGGATCTTCTCCCCTAATACCGAAGAAGCATACGATTTACCAGATAACAAGCACTTAGAATCGTATCTCCCAAATAGGAATGGGGAGCACGACTCTGAATCAATAGGGTTCTGGTAACATCCAAAAGATGGAGGTGTTTCCTTTCAGCCACCCCATTCGGTTGGGAGGTATACACACAAGATGTCTGATGTACTATACCATGAAACTTCCGAATTGAGAGAGCTGAGTACTGCAAAATTCTAGAGCATTATTAGAACGCATGTACTTGACTCTGGCAGAAAAAATGTTCTTTATTTCATTAATAAAAGACTGAATAACATGACCAACATCGGACTTGTTTTTAAGAAGGAAAACCCATGACAACCTAGAAAACTCATCAACAACAACAAGATAAAATTTGTGTCCTTGAAGATCAGGGACACGACTAGGACCCCAAATATCTAAATGGAGCAACTCAAATAGACTATGACTACTTGGACTCTGACGGTTCTGGAAATGGGATCGATGATGCTTCCCAAGCTGACAGGCCTCACACTGAAAAGTGGAGCGGGGAGAAATCTGAGGAAGAACATGGACCAACTTTTGTAGAAGAAGATACCAAATCGCAGATGCCACATGTACGTAGAAACAAACCCAGTGCTCAGAGAAGAAGAGGTTCCAGCGTACGGAGACTGCACAAGTCTGTAAAGCCCCCCATGCTCACGGCCAGTTCCAATCACTCTGCCCGTAAGTATGTCCTGAATCACAAGAGCAGATGGATCAAATATGACACGATAATGTAAATCTCCGGTGATTTGACTAATTGATAACGAGTTCACAGAAAATTCAAGAGCATAGAGAACATTAGGAAGCCTCAATGAAGAAGTCAACTGCACCTCCCTTTATCCAGTGATGGAGGAATGTGTACCATCTGCTATCACAGGATTCACAGCTGATCATCCAGGATAACAAGATGAAAAACACTAAACTTACCCCTGTCACCACATCGATGATGTGATGCACCAGAATCCATGATCCATTCTGATAAGTCTTCCCTGTAGCAACTAGTAAAAGCATAGTCTATACGTGATGTTGACGCAGATGCTGACTATGACTACTTGGACCCTGACGGTTCTGGAAATGGGATCGATGATGCTTCCCAAGCTGACAGGCCTCGCACTGAAAAGTGGAGCGAGGAGAAATCTGAGGAAGAACATGGACCAACTTTTGTAGAGGAAGATACCAAATTGCAGATGCCACATGTACGGAGAAACAAACCCAGTGCTCAGAGAAGAAGAGGTTCCAACGTACGGAGACTGCACAAGTCTGTAAAGCCCCCCATGCTCACGGCCAGTTCCAATCACTCTGCCCGTAAGTATGTCCTGAATCACAAGAGCAGATGGATCAAATATGGCACGATAATGTAAATGTCCGGTGATTTGACTAATTGATAATGAGTTCACAGAAAATTCAAGAGTATAGAGAACATTAGGAAGCCTCAATGAAGAAGTCAACTGCACCTCCCTCTATCCAGTGATGGAGGAATGTGTACCATCTGCTATCACAACTGATCATCCAGGATAACAAGATTAAAAACACTAAACTTACCCCTGTCACCACATCGATGATGTGATGCACTAGAATCCGTGATCCATTCTGATAAGTCTTCCCTGTAGCAACTAGTAAAAGCATAGTCTATACGTGATGTTGACGCAGATGCTGAGGCAACAACCTTTGAGGATCCTGAAGGAGAAGTAGTAGGATGTGCCATGCATAATCTCTCTCACTCGTGCTACAAGCTCGTCAAATCTCTGATCAGATGCAGGCGATGGACTCCCGGCCTATTGTGTCTGCTCCGCAACACTAGCTGACGCAGGAAACCCATGCTTGGAATAGCAAGTTCCTCAAAATGGCCTGTCCTGTGGCAGTATGTGCACGACTAACGAGGTTGACCTCCTCCTCCTTTGCTGCAATTGGAACTCCGCCTGCCACGATATGGTGTATGACTGCTTCTACCACATGAAGCCACCATAGCTGAAGAAGTCTGGGATTATAAAGGGCTAGCAGAGGATATAGATAGTCTATTCAGCCTATGATACGCCTCCTCTATTGGAGGTATGGTAGCATCAGTGAGGATCTGAGCACGAGCTGCATCATACTCTGGATCCAGGGCCGCTAGAAACACTCTAGTCATCACAGAATCTCTGTATGCCTTGAGCTACTCTGGTGTAGCAGTCAAGGGTATGCATCCATGTAACTTCTCGAACATACCCCTCAAAGAAGTATAGAGGGTGTGAAGAGGACGACCATTTTGCTTCGATGTGAAAATATCATGCTGAAGCTGTAGTATCTTCGACTCATTCTTTGCCGGGGAGTATGTCACGCATTACAGTAGGCTGGCTCAAAATATCATTAGCTATCTCTGTGGATATATTCCTAGATAGCCATACGCGAGCATATGCATCATCATCCACCCATGAGGCATTTGTCCTAGTCTTGTCACATGGCTCCTCAGCCATGAGGATGTGCTTCTTGCCATTACACTATAGCAAACTCATGAACTGCATGGCCCACAGTTCATAATTGGTTCCATCCATTTTGACAATGGGTGCCAGACCTTTGAGGGTGCCCAGAGATGGAACTTCCACTTTGTTGTTGGTCATGATGATATCTATCTTCAAGACTGGGCTAAAGACAAGAGATATCGACTCTACACTGACATACAGGAAGATGGTTGTGGGTGTAGACTTATACCACCACCTCTTCCATTCCTTGAAGAGTCCTTTGGGTAGCTAGGATGTTTCTAGGGCTTCACGTTACACCTTAGGTACCCAACAAATCAACAAGACGGCTACACGAGGGCATTGATCGTGGGTTGTAGATGGCAACCACATGTGGACTGGAGTGCGTGAACCCACGTGGGTCACACAACTGCGACCGGCGGCGTGGAGGCATGCGTGAACATGCGCACACACGCTGGGCGTAGGCGGCCCTTGCAGGAGCCCTACGACAGATGCGCGCGGGCTTGACGTGCGAGGGCTGGGCTCGGCGGCGGCAACGACGCCCATAGGAGCTAGGCGGCGGCGGTGGTGGCCCAAGAGAGTTAAAGTTTTGGTTGGGGCATGATTCTAGGGCACAAGCTCCGGTCTAGGACCGTCGCTCTGATACCATGTGGAATGGGAAAAGAGAAGTTATATTCCATCTAACCCTAAAGCTCTCTTATATAGGAGGAGAAAGGCTCTAAGGGTAAATTATATAAATAGGACAATAGAAACAAACAATGTAAGAAGAATGACTAAATAACATGAATATCATAACATGGCTCTCTACCAAAAAAAATTTAGAGCATATGTATGCCTTACTTGATTCAAATAAAGGTGTTGGAGACGTCTTCAAGCTAGCTAAGACTATGGAATGAAGAACCAAGTATCTTAATGAAGTTATGTTCAATAAGTATTATGTTGAAGATGTATTGGTGGCTATTGAATATATAAGTCAGAAAAACGTCAATTGGTTGGAGGAAAAGTATTGCAATACCTTATACACTAATAAATGAGATACTCATCTTTTAGTTATATAGTTAGCTAGTTATCCAGCGAACTTGTTGAATGGTATAATTGAACATAGGTTAGAATATATCTTAACAGATGATTGGTTTAGATTCATGCCAGATAGATCTACAACCGATTCCATTTTCCTCATGAGGTATTTGGTAGAATTTTTTGGTAAGCAATTACACCCATAATTAGTCTCTAACCACTTTGCTAATCTTTGATCCCTTCCCAATGCATAGCACTCACCATAATGAATTCGTCGAAGTTATAAGTCTTTGCTATTCCATACATCTCACGCAAGGTCTATGGTAAATAAATCAAACCTTTTGCTTTCACACGTATAAGGAGAGAATATGCACTTGTTGGGAATTTAGTCAATAGTCTAAATCAGCTGGGGACCATGCCTATCCTCCCATTAGCTTTTGATAGCTCAATCTCCTTGAAGTTGCCATCACGTGGCCGCTGACATGCATGGTTTGAGATATCACGATATATCGACATATTCCAGTTTATTCTTTTCCAGGATATTGATCGATATCTAACGATATATATCAATGAGATATTAGTGTATCACAATATATCAAGGGCAAGTTGGGATTCCTTTACATATTTTTTAGCTTTTGGAACGATATGGGTGATACCCGAGGTTTTAGAAGATGTTATGTGTTGTCATTTTTTTATGAATGAATGATGTACTCCATATTATTGTATATTTTCATCATTCCTTTTCTGACATCTCTCAACTGATATGTACGATGTATGCGATAGAATGTATATTATTGTGCTAAATACACCTCATCCTGCATATAAGTGTATTTGTATGCTACTTATTGTTTTATGAAGTAGGATGATCTTAATTCACAAGGAAATGGTTTTTTTTAATTTTTTTCAATATTTTCACCAATATCTACAATATTCTTGATATATCCCAATACCTCTCTTTACACTCATTGATACAATATTATTGTCTGAAACCATGCCTTTAAGTGCAAGAAAAAATGTTGTAGGTGCTGAAGTTAAACAACTATGATTTGGATATTTCTTTTAGTACAATATAATGATGAGGAACTATATGGAAAATTTTAGAAAGAGATAATCATATTTTGTATATCAAGCAGATTGTAGAAGAATATAATGACTTATTCTCTTATCGTACCTTAGACTCTCTTGCATACGGAAGAGAGGGAGACAGTCATAGGATTTTATGGTTTAGGAAGAAGATTGTAGAAATCCCCAGGTGGAAGAGTGCGGGGCTTTTAAGGAGGTGATTACGAAAATTTCCCATGGAAAAATAAAAGAAGAAAAGTCAACATATAATTTTGTTTTATATTCACATATATGTTACTGTCAAGTGTCAATGGTTAGTAACCGCCGAATAAGCTGTGGATTAGTAGTCATGAAATGTATTAGTCTTCCCTTTGCATATTAAATCTCTTATAAAATGGTAGTCAACCCAATGTGTTTGGTGTGTTCATGAAAAACTAGGTTGGATGCATTGCATATTTGTTGTCGTAGTAGAGGAATTGTATATTTCACAAAGAATTCAAGCTCTCTAGAAGGTATATATCCCTATAAATTTCACGATTAGCTTGCGTCATAACACTGTTATTTGACTCACACAAGCTTAAGCAACAATAGTCTGCTTCTTACTTCTCCATGTAACAAGATTGACCCTATCGAAGGTCACAAATCCAGTAATAGAACGGTTTTTTTGAGAGCCAGCATAGCACACTCCAGAACAGTAACATACATCGAGACAAGGTTTAGAAGTATGATGTATGCATTTGTAAAGATGTCATCACATAGCAACCTCGATATGGGAGGGGTGGGTATGCAGTCTTTTGGAGTTGTACTTTCTAAGTTAAAATAAATGGGAATTCATTAATGTTGCATGGAAACTTTGATGATTTAAATGGTCAATCCATTTGGCGCCTATCCTAATAAAATTAAGTTGGTGACAAAGCCCAGAAGTCGATCACTGAGTTGGAGTACCTCCACTCTATGGATGTAACAAAAATCTGTTGAGTGACACAGCAAGTGATTGATCTCAGGATTTCTGCATGGAAAATTTTCCATAATAGGATTTCATTATAATGTGAATGGAAGACAAATCCGCGTTACCTGATTAAAATGTATTTTTGTATTATTAGGTCAACTGCTATCATTTGTTATTCTTAATGACAAGTAAAAATAGCTATCTTTTTTTATTCTGACATGTTTTTTTTCTAGTTTTATGAGAAAAATAGAAAAAGCGTTTTTAATTTTGAGCATTCAGCTTACTAATAGGGTATAAAGACTTACTTCAACTGGTCTTATGGTATTCTTAAGTTTGAAATTCTTTGAAAAGTGGAGCTGGATTTGCAGATGTTGGAACGTGTTCTAAATCTTACAATTATGTAGATATGAGTTCGTTTCCTTCCAAGTCTCAAGCTGAAGAAAAACTTAAAACTTAATTGTAGTGAACATAAACCTCGCTACCAAGCTTCAATCTCTACATATGGTTATATCTATTTCCTAATATTTGTATAGCTATTATTTTGTCCTTTTATTCATTTCTTATTTGGTCGACGTCCATACTCTCTTATCTTGTATGACACTGTTCTCTGCTGTGCAGAGTCGAGTCTAATGGCACTGAAAGGTCTGAGAGTAGGATCTCGAGAAACAAAGATGAGATTGTCGAGGAGTATTCAAATTTAAATAGGCAAAAAAAAAGTTGATGGCTCCGAATCAGTAAAAACAAAGACTGATCTGATTGCCAAGGCAAGAAATGAACCAGCATCTAGCCAGTCTAGAGGTGATATAACTGATAAATCTCAAGCTTATAGTGGCCCATTGATGTCAACTACTGTTTCCAAGTCTCCTTCAGAACGCATGCGTATACATGACAGGTTTAAAATTTTATTGAATTTTTTTGAATACTATCGCGGGAATTTAAATATTCATTGTTCATGCAGTGGAATTTAGTTACAGCTCCTTGAATTCTCTGTTGTCCCCTTGGTAATGTGCACTTTATTGCTGAAATTTTGATGGATGGATTTTTTTATTAGAAGACATGTTTGATTATTTTTTATGTGGACATCCATCTTACGTCATTTACATGAATATAGATTTTCGGTGTTATGGAATTTGGGGTTCAATAGCATAAGAGTTGCATAACTAATGCCGCCAACTATATATAAAGATGCCATCTTTGTTTGTGACATGCAATGGCATAAGTTATGATGGTTTTGAAATTTCCATATACTATAATATTTTGAGGAACTTGGTGTAGGTTACCATAGATTCTCACCTTTTGTATGTCCGTGGACATCGACTTTGTTCATCCAGGTTTCTCACCTTTTGTTTGTCCATGGACAGCGACTTTGTTCATCCAGGTTTAGGTGAACATGCATGCACAGGCACATGGACTTGTAAATATAAGCAATCCTCATTGATAATATACCTAAATACTGTTAAGAAAAAGTAGTTACAAAAAGAAGGGGATGTCAATTAACAAAAAAAATTGTATAAATTATAATCAAAATAACGGTCGGAGAACTATGGCTTATGGCTCATTGGATAATGCCACTACATATCATTGATTTATGGACACAAATTTTGGAATAATTTATTTCGGTATTTTTACATATGTAACTTAGTAAATATAATAGCAGTCAGAAAGGTATTCCTTTTTCTCTGGTCAAAGCGGGTTGGGATTAAAGGGGTTTATTTATTTGTTCCCTTTTCGGAGAAAAATAGTTCAACTTCCTTCTGCAGCGACTGATCATGTGGAGAATGTGGCTGATTTCTCATGCCTTCAATCGAATATGGGGCATTTTCTCCTGACTGTTTCTTGATCAAAACTCCTCACTTATTCAGTGTTGCTGTATAAAATCTTGCATCTTGCATTGTAGTCGATGCAATAAAAGCAACACATCTTTCCTAATCAGATGTAGGACTTTGGTGTTTTATGTCACCTCATTAATAATTCGAGCACTATAAACGGATTTGGTTTCCCCAAGCTATGCCTAGTTCCCGAGACATGATCTTGGCAACCCGCCCATCAAAGAGATATATTTGGTTGGGGTTTTGTGTATGTTGAGATATTTATATCTCATTATCTTTATTTTGTATTTTCTTATTTCTTTTGTCCACTTTATGTAATTTTCTCTTAGACCTTTTCTTCTATATACAAGAGCTCTTGGGCTATGATGAATTCCAACTTTTCATTTCACGCCTTTCTACATGGTATCAGAGCAACGGTCCTACTGCTCGTCATTCTCGCGGAATCGCCGCCGCCGACCGTCCCACACAATTGCGCATCTGAACAGCCAATAGTCGCCGTTGCCGCCGGTCGCTGCACATCAGCGACAGTTGCTGTCGCCGGACCGGCAACAGTAGTCCGAGCCACCGCCACTGGTGCCCTGCGGTGGAGCCCTAAGGCCGGCGTCCCCACTCCCCGATCAAGGTTGCAAAAAGCGGTATGAGGTATTCAGTCGGTAGGGTCACTGATTACTGATTAAACGGTATGCTGGAGTTTAAACAGAAATTAAACGGGTTATGTGGTTTTGCATTTTTAATTAATAAAAATATTAAATACATGTAATTAATAAAAAAAATATAAATAAATAAGAAAATATAATCACATATTCACAATATAGATGAAATATTATCAAATTCAAGGAAATGTTTTATCCGAATGTCAAAATGGACAAGATAAACAATTACAATTCATAGCACGAATCCAAAAAGTCGTGTATAATGGTGATCTTTTGAAAAAAGTAGATCCACATTCTTAAAAGGATGCTTCAGACCCTTTAAAAGGACGTGTAAGGCTTCTTAAGGTCGTTTATGCGGCCCGACCGTTTATGGGATGCTTTTGGTTAAACGATGTGGTCGGACATTGCATACGTTTAAATGACAGTTTAGACCGTTTTTCGCATCTTTGCTCGTGACCCTTTGTTGTCTTCTGTGTGCTCTGTCTCCAGTTAGATCAATTTCTGGGTTTCTAGGGTGTGATTGATCATCTAAAAACACCTTATTTACTCAAAGAAGCTTCCACCGGATGGAAGAGGTTGTGGTATGAGTCTACACCCACAACTATCTTCTCGTATGCCTGTATAGATACAAGTGTTTCTGTCTGCAGACCCGGTATTGGAGATTGTTATCATCATGTCAGACAACAAAGCAAATGTTTCTTCCTTGGGTGCTGTCAAAGGTCCAACATCCATCGTCAAGATGGATGGAACAAATTATGAACTATAGACCATGCAGTCCATGAACCTAATGCACTGTAATGGCAAGAAGCACATCCTCACGAAGGAGGAGCCAAGCAACAAGACTGGGGTTAATGCCTTATGGGAGACAGATAACACATTTGCATGTGTGGCTATCTGGAACTGTGTCAATGGAGTGAATGGAGATAGATAACAATATACTGAGTTAGCCTACTACAAAGGCTATGTGGGACATTCTCGTCGCTACATACTCTCCTATAAAAAACGAGTCGAAGATACTGCAACTTCAACACGATATATTCACGTCGAAGCAGAATGGTCGTCTTTTCCATACCCTTTACACTTCTCTGAGGGTTATGTTTAAGAAGCTCCATGGTTTCATTCCCTTGAGTGCCACATCAGAGCAACTCAAGGCGTACAGAGATTCAGTGATGACTGGAGCTTTTCTAACAGCTCTTGATCCTGAGTATGACGTTGCTCGAGCACAAATCCTTACTGATACCGCCATACCTCCAATGGAGGTGGCATACGACAGATTAAGCATGCTTCCATATCTCCTAGTGGTATTCAAAAGTCTCAAACCTCTTCAGCTATGGTTGCATCTCATGATAGAGGGAGCCATACATAGTACCTTCGTCGAGGTAATCGTGGCAGATGAGGGAGTAGTCAACCCCGTCAGTCGTGCACCTACTGTCATAGGTCAGTCCACTTTGATGAAACATGCTATTCCAAGCATGTGTTTCCCGTTTCAGTACGTGTTGCAGTGCAGACTCATCTAATTGGGAGTTCATCACCTGCACCTGATCAAAGATTCGATAATCTTGTCGAGAGGCTCAAAGATTATGGCCGCTCTTGGGTCAACCGTCTTTCCTTCAGGATCCTTAGAGGTACCTTCCTCATCATCAACGTCCATATCAGGTATAGCATATGCTCTTACTAGCTGTTACATGGTAGATTTGTTAGAATGGATTGTGGATTAAGGAGCATCTCACCATCTTTACGGTGACAGGGGACAATTTAATACTTATAGTTCGACTTAGTTTTTTTTTGACACTCCAAAAAGGGGGACACACCCGTAGGTGTTCGCCCCAATTTATTAAAGAAGAGAAAAAGAAGTACTTACAGGGGGAGCAGAAAGGGAGAAATAGGGGAGGCCGATATCCACAATGATATCAATCGCCCCAATACACAAAAACTCTAACCAGATGACCAGTCCAAACAAAAGCGATTCGCGTCAATACAAATATTTTCTATATAGAATCTCTGCCCCGCAAATAGAAATTTGTTCCTTCCCATCCAGATACTCCAAATGCGCGCAATGGGAATCAGTCTCTCCGTCCTCGGACGATTTGCAGCGATTGCAAAGCTCTCCCAAAAAGACTCCAACGACGAAAGATTCAACCAAGCAATGTCCTCCCATATGGGCCGCACTAGGACGCAGTGGAGGAATAGATGGTCGGCCGTCTCGGCAGCCGAACTGCATAATCCGCATACATTGGGCAAGTTAGGGAAGAGAGATAGAAGACGGTCGCGAGTAGGAAGTCGTCCACGCCTAAGAATCCACATAAAAATCCCAATCCTTTCCGGAAGCTTGAGACCCCATATGAGATTGCAGTGGCCACGCAATGACGCCTCCGTATGCACAGCGATGGGGAGAAGAGCAGAATATGCCTTCTGCGAGGAAAAGGACCCGTCGTTCCAAGTGAAGTGATCACGCCCCCCCGATGGAGTAGAGGCGTCCTCGAGTAGGGTCAGTAATGCGGAGAAGTCCATCAGCCGCTGGGCGGAGAGGGAATCCACCAAGATCGGGCACCAGGAGCCGTTAGACCAGCACGATTCCACCGTTGCATATTTGTCCCTGGCCAACGCATAAAGACGTGGAAAAAGGTTCATGAAGATGCCCTTACCAGACCAGTCCACGTTCCAAAAGCGGAAGGAGGTTCCATCGCCGAGAGCCGGTCTAAATAAGGACCGATTGCGGTTGAAAACAGCAAATGCTTCGCGCCAAAAGATGGGAGAGAGAGCATGAGATCGACCGTCAAAGGCGGACAGATAGGCATTACTCGCCGCAATGCGAAGGCATCGCACCAGAAATCCATCATCCCGGCTTAAAAGCCTCGACGCCCATTTGAGAAGAGAAGCTTCCCGCATGACCTCCAGCCGCCGAATACCCAGGCCCCCGTCGCATTTAGGTCGTGTAATGTCCTCCCATGCGACCAGATGTATCCCTCTTCTTGTAGTATCCTTCTTGCCCCAAAGGAATCCCCTCATACATTTGTCCAAGCGTAGCCTAATCCCTTTTGGTAAACCACGCGCCGATAGGAAATAAATAGGGATAGCCGAAAGGACGGATTTAATAAGCACCAAGCGGCCACCTCGAGAGAGCAATGAAGATCGCCATCCTGCCAGCCTTGTCTCGATCTTCTCCACCACCCGCTGATACTCGCGCAACCGCACCCTGCCCACTGAGAGAGATAAGCCCAGGTAATCTAGTGGGAGAGCCCCGAGAGAGGCCCCCAAAATGGAGGAGCATTCCCCAACCTCCTGCGTCGAGAGGGCAAAGGGCACAAATTTGGACTTGTCCTCGTTGATGCGGAGTCCCGATAATTCGCAAAATAAATGGACCGTAGTAGCCATTCCCGCATATTGAAGCCGCTCGCCCTCTATAAAACATAAGGTGTCGTCCGCATATTGGAGGAGCGGGATATGAAGGTCACCCAAAGAGCATCCACGAGTATACCCAGCGTCGGATACGCCTTGAATCATACGTGGCAGCACATCCGCCGCCAAAACAAACAGAAGAGGGGCAAGGGGGCATCCCTGGCGAACCCCCCTTCGAGGTTGGAATAGGGCCCCAGATGGCCGACCATTAAGAGATAAGGAGAAGAAGACCGTAGTAACACATCGACGGATCCATGAAATCCATAACGGAGGGAAGCCCCTAGACTTCAAAACCGACCATAAGAAGCGCCAGTCCAAGGAGTCGTACGCCTTAGCAAAATCAATTTTCCAGAGGACCCCTTTCGTACCATTTCTGTGCCAGCCATCAATGATAGCGGAAGCAAGAGCGAAACAGTCAGAGATTTGCCTCCCTTGAACAAAGGCCGCTTGACATGGAGAAATGGGAGAGGCCAGAAGGGGCGCTAGGCGACGAGCCAAAGCCTTCGCTATGATCAAGTAAATACCATTGGAAATGGCAATAGGGCGGAAATCCTCAATACGACGTGCACCCTGGGATTTCGGAATGAGAACCATAGAGGCCCGGTTAATCCTGTTGAATCCCCGGTTCCCCTCACAGAACTCGAGGGCCACCTCCAACACGTCGTTGGCGATAACATCCCAAAAGTCCCTATAAAAGGAAATAGGGAAGCCATCTGGGCCAGGAGAAGCATCAGCGTTAAGGTCCCAAGCCGCGCACTTAAGCTCCTCCATCGATAAAGGCCGTGATAAAACAGCAGCATCCGAGCCAGAGAGCGAAGGGGCACCGGGAGCCATCCAGTGCCATGAAGAAGAGGGAAGGCGATTGAAAAAGTTCTTGAAGTAGTTAACTAACGCCGGGCCCATGTCACGCTCAGACTGAAATATAGCGTCCCCGATCTGAATGGAAGAAATACGATTAATTCGTTTACGAGCACTAGCGACCCGGTGGAAGTAGGCGGTATTAGCATCCCCCTCCTTGATCCAACGAAGCCGCGAGCGCTGCCTCCATTCAATTGCTTTTTTCCTGTCATCCTCCGAAATGGTCTGAGCAGCAGATGATCTCTCGAATAATTCTTCATGGGAAAGCTCCCTGATGCTCTCCAAGCGATCCAATCGAATAATAGTCGCCTCGGCCTCATTGCGACCCGACCGCCGAGCCTGACGCATAGAAAATTTGAAGGAAGCAAGAACTCGTCGCAGGGATGAGAGTTTGAGGGCAAAACGATGAGCCGCATTACCCGGGAATGATGTTTGGGACCAATGATTTCGCACTAGTTCCTTGAAATTAGGCTCCAGAAGCCAACTCTTCTCGTAACGAAAAATACCGCGCGGTCGAGACGATTCGCCCGAGTCCCAAGTAATGGGGCTATGATCCGAAAAAGACCGAGGACGGGAGGAAACCGAGCAAAGAGGAAAAGCATCCATCCATCGTGAATTAGCTAGAAACCGGTCAAGCCGCGATCGAGAGGAGCTATTACGCCAAGTGTAAATGATATCCGTGGCTACCAAGTCATTCAGAGCCAAGTCATTGATAAAATCCCAAAATTCGATAGACCCTGGATCCCTTCCCCCCCCGTCCGCGGGGGCGGTCGATTGAAAGTAACGTGACGTTAAAATCCCCTCCCAAAATCCAAGGGATATCCCCAAAAGCCGCAGCATCGCCCCTCAAGTCCTCCCATAAATCACGGCGGGCCAGATGGCATCGAGGCGCATAAACACAAGAGAAAGCCAGAGAAGCGTTGGTGGCCACATGCACAAGTATTACAGAGATAGAGTGTCGTCCTATACGGGAGCAGGATACAGAGAAGCATGAAGATCGCCAAGCCACAATAGAACCACCAGAAGAACCGATCGCGTCCAAAGCACAAAAAGCATCCACCGGCCCTGCTCCAAACGATCTCCAAAGGGCGTCGTCTACTCCAGAGAGCTTAGTTTCTTGTATCAGAGCGACATCACATTCCCATTCAATCAGACGCGAGCCCAAAGCCCTGCGACGCAAAGGATCCCCCATTCCACGAACGTTCCAGGAGAGAAGCTTCATTAAATATTACAAAAATTATCCCCAAAAAGTGGCCGAGGGAATGTCAAGCTTAAGTGCGGCGTTGGTCCAGCCGGCGAAGTCCAGCCGCTTCCGCCACCGCCTCCCGAGGAAGTAGAATCGGCGGAGAGGAAATCCCTTCGAATGAGAGGTCCAAACGCCGAGCATAAATAACTCCAAATCTATTCGGGGAAGCAATCGAAGCATTCCAAGAGTTCCACGAGGCTGCATACCGGGTAGGAGAGAGCGGCGTGGCGTTTGAAGAAGAATCCCCTTGATCGCCGAGTTCGGGGGCGACCACCGAGGGGCCCGATTCGATTGCCAGCAGAGAAGGCGAGGATGATGAGGAAGAAGGACTCCAGTCTTCATAGCACTGCGACTGATAGAAGGGTACCGCAGAAATAGGAATAGGGCAAGGAATATCATCGCAGTAAATAATAGAGTCCCCAAGCATGGTCGGGTCACGCGCGGCCCACGAGAGGGTCCGAATAGGATTCGATCTGGAAGAAGGAATCGGAAGCGCCACATCGAAAGACGTGGAGAAGGCGCAAGTCTTCGGAATGGGAATGTCAGATAAATCCATCGACCGCGGATCGACCTCGAAAAATCCCCTTGGCACGTGAGAGGGCGTGTGTCCAAGAGCACACGCGAATCGAGGCCCAGGCGACGAAGACGAAGGGTCGGTATGCTTCAGCGACGCCTCGGGAACATCCACGGACAGTGACACGTGGGCCAGCGAAGACGAGCCGTCGCCGGACCTGGGTGCATCGCTCCCGGCCGCGGAGAGAGATGACGAAGCCACCGGCGGCGGAAAGAAGAACTCAAGCTTGAAGGACCATCTGCCTAGGACTAATATCTCCGAAAAGGTCTTGCCAGACATAGAGCGGGAGAGGTTGGATGAACATTCTACCAGAATCCTTGTGCACGACCAATCCGATCCTGGGGAAAGGCCATCGTCCAAGATGGCCAGCACTTGACCCCAACTGCGAATAACCTTGGAGAGGCAATGAGCCGAGCGAGATAGGAATGGAACACCACGTACCTCCACTACGCATATCTCGGACGTTAAAGAAGCACCATCTGCGACCCGGGGTCGACGCCATTTGACCGCCGACGAATCCGAGTTAGAAATGAGGACTTCCCGTTGCTCCGGGGAAAGTCCTCGAACACAGCAACGAGAGTCATCCAGGAAGAAGAAGTCCCCCGAGAATCCCTCGCCCAGGAGAAGAAGGGTTGCTGAGTGGATCGCCTCGCGGTGTAAGCCCCGCTGCTGTATCACGCCAATCGCCACGCCATGATTGGCATCCATCGCCTTCGGGCCCGGACTCACCACCGAAGGAGCCGAAGAATCCCTCGCCGAAGGACCCTCCACAGTAGAAGGGTGGAAGCCCATCTTATGTGAGTCCCGACGAATCCGCGCCACCGGCACCTTGGCGTGGACTGACATCGCTTGAACGGAAGGAGCGCCATTACCGCCAGAGCTAGAAGGCGAAGAGGAGGGAATGGTCTTCCCTTTCGAGGAGGCGGCACCAAAGCTTGCTGAAACCACCTGAGCAAAGGAGCGAGAGTCCCGAAAGGCCGAGGGACCTTGCCCACTGGGAGGGACATCCAATCGAGCGGAGCGCTTTGTCCGCCTGAGATCCATGACCGCGTCCCTACACGAAAAAGAGCGGTGTCCGACACGACCGCACCGGAAGCATCGAGGAGGTGCCTTGCATGCAGACGCCAAATGACCACGCTCCGCGCAGCGAAAGCAGCGCCTGCCAGGCTTAGAGCGGGACACCGTCACCCACCCATCCTTGTTACCTTTGTCTTTGACAGCGACACTCGAGCGCAGAGCCGATTGACGAGTGGCAAACACCTGGTCGCCGCGACGAGGATCGACCAACTTCGGAACCCACACGCGCTTGTGATAGTGCTTGCGCCAACCGCCCGCTTCAGAACCCGCTCCTTCGATCGCCATCGACTCTCCTTCGATCGCCATCGCTTCACACTGTCTAGTTCGACTTAGTTAGGGAGATCGGTTGTAATAGCAGATGAGACACACTCTCCTATCACTGGTTGGGGGGAGGTGCCGTTAACTCCTACAATGTGACTTCAGAATGTTCTCTACGCTCCTGATCTTTTTATGAATTTACTCTTCATTAGTCAATCACTAAGGCTATAGGTTGTCGTGCCATATTTGACCCGTATGCTCTTGTGTTTCAGGACATTCTTTTGAGCATGGTGATTGGATCTAGCCGTGAGCAAGGAGGTCTCTATAGACTAGTACAATCTCCATATGCTGGTACTTCTGCTTTTTGCACTGGATCCGTTTCTCCCTATATGTGGCATCTTCGATTTGGTCATCTTCCTCTATAAAAGCTGTGTCACGTTCTTCCACAGATTTCTCCTCGCTCTAATTTTCAGTGCGAGGCTTGCCAGCTTGAGAAGCATCATCGGTCTACCTTTCCAGAGTCATCAGGATCGAAGTAGTCATAGTCTTTTTGAGTTAATTCATTTTGATATTTAGGGTCCAAACCGTGACCCAGACCATCAGGGGCATATGTTTTAACTTGTTATAGATGAATTTCAAGGCTGTCATGGGTCTTTATTCTTAAAAACAAGTCTGATGCTGTTCCAATTATTCAGCCTTTTATTAATGAATTAAGGAATTTTTTCTCTGCAAATGTCAAGTATGTTCGTTCAGATAATGCATTAGAATTTTACAGTACTCAACTCTCTCAATTTCTTAGAATCTATGATATAGTTCATTAGACTTTTTGTGCTTATACGTCTCAACAGAATGTGGTGGTTGAACAAAAATGTCACCATCTTTTGGATATTACCAGGACCCTCTTGATCCAGAGCGTGCTCCTTCTTACTGGGAGGATGCGGTTCTATTCATTTGCTACCTGGTGAATCGTATGCCTTCATCGGTCATGGAGGAGAATATCCCATTCTCGATTGCGTTTCTTGAGACGTATCTTTTTTCTCTTACGCCTCGTATTTTTGAGTCAGTTGTTTTTGTTCATCAGATGTCTCCAAGTCTTGATAAGCTCTCTCCTAGAGCCGTCAAGTGCGTTTTTGTTTGGTATTCCAGGACCCAAAAGGTTTACCGTTGCTTTGACCCTGTTCGACGAAGGTATTATGTAAGTGCAGATGTCACATTCTTTGAATCTATTACGTATTTCTCCCATACATGTGACAAACTCATTCCTTCAAAGAATGGAGAAGAGGTATACGTGCCTCTACCTCCATTTTCGTCTACTCTAGGCTCCACCACACCACCACTACCACCTCCACCACCTCCCCCACCACTGCCTCCTCCACTACCTCCTCCACCATTGCCTCTACCACCTCCTCCACCACCCACCACACCTACTTTCTTTCCACAAGTTTACCAGCGTCAACCTCATGCTCATGTGCCTCCTCCATCATCCAGCACACCGCAGGTATATTTGAGCATTTGAGTTCCACTAATGGCACTGGTGATTTGCATGTACAGTTTGATACGCTGGAGGCGAGTCAAATTCCTAAGTAGTACCTGGGAAATACATAAGTACCTAGGTTCTACGTAATGTTTTTTTTTTACTCAAAAACTACAAAGGTGTCGCATGTTCAACATGCGACACCCCTTAAGTTTTTTTTTTACCCAGGAACTGCGTTAGTGTCGCATGTTCAATATGCGCTATAGATAGCGCATATTCAACATGCGATATCGACCCTAATTAAGACCCGCGCCCAGCGGCCTTCTCATTTCCCCGCGCCCTTGCCCGACTCCCACTTCCTCTCCAGCGACCAGCCGCCCCCGACGCCCTCCTCTCCACCCTCATCTTTTGGTCTCCTCCTCTCTCAACAACACCCATTTTGGTCACTCCTAGCCCCGCGGAACACTCCTTTTCCGTGTTTTCAGTGATTGTCACCGTCCTAGCCGTCCCCGCTTCTCGTTAGGGCTAATCACCTGCTGCGAACAATCGGACTTGGTAAAACGTTTTTTTTAATTTTTTTTGTATCATATGCATATTATTTTCATTTCTCGAATGTATGACGTTTGCTTGTGCGTTGTGTCACGTATTAGGTTAGAATGGAGCAGTTGTATTGTATGTGTCATGTGAGTAGTACACTCATGTCCGGATCGTCAACCAACGTGAGGGGGTTTGTGTTGACTCCTAATATGACGTTCGATGAGATGTTGAACTTGGTTTGCCGTAAGTTCAACTTGGATGTTGACAGTCAAAAAATCCGATTATTACATCGCGTCCCTCGAGGCCCAGGGGAGGAACCATCATTTTCATCTATTGTCGATGATGATGATGTGCAGACAGTTATTGTGTACGCTCGGACCATTGGGAAATCAATGCCTACCGATATTTATGTTGAAGATGTATCTGTGAGCGAAGTCCCAACTGTTATGACTAACAACGAATCGTCTGGAGTCCCGAGCACACAAGCAGCAGTTGTCCGCAGCACACCACCAAGAATTGTCCCAACCACGGGACCCGACCATGATACGGATGCGCCTGTAACGCAGCCAAGCACGGTTCAGGATTTGGGCTTGAGTGAGCCGTTGCTGCGAGAGGTTAACCGGATGGATCAGGATTTCATCCCTTGGGGTACCGATGATGACCTGGAAGAAGGTAGCGAAGATGTCGAAGATGATCTGATGGACGAGGAGCTCCCAACTGATGAACAAACCGCGCATACTATTACACCCCGTATACCCTTTTTTGGGGTTAGAGGGTCTAATACTCGTTCAACATATGAAGACGACATTCGAAGCAAGTCTAGACTTGATGGTGTTGCTGACGAAATCCGCAAGGGTAGGACGTTCAAATGTAGGGAGGATTTGGTGTACGCTGTGAAGAAGTTCCACATTCTATCACATTTTGACTTCATTGTCAAGGAATCCACCAGCTTGATATGGTCGGTTTTTTGTTCGCAGAGAGCAAATGGTTGTGTTTGGTATTTACGAGGACATTTCAGAAAATTTGATGGACTGTGGGTGATCTCCAAGGTTGTTGGGGCACACACTTGTATAAACCCAACAGTTAATCAAGATCACCCTCAGTTGGACTACAAATTCATGTCCAGATCGTTGCTAACTCTTGTTAGGGATGACCCCAATGTTCGTGTATCTAGTTGTAGAGCTCACATCCACGAGATGTACAACTACTGGGTTTCAAGGAAAAGGGCTTGGGATGCTCGAAGGAAGGCCATCGGAATTGTATTTGGTGACTGGAAGAAGTCATATGCTGAAATGCCTTTTCTTTTGCATGCAATGAAGGCCGCTATTCCAGGGACTGAAATTGATATTGAATACAGCGACCATCCTTGGATGCAGCTCGCTCTGGGGGCAACCCTGGCAAGCAACGTAAGTACTCGAACTATAACTTTTTGGTAAATTAATTAACAAAATTGTTTCAAATTTACATCTACGTATTTTCCTTGGATGCAGCTCGCTCTGTGGAGCCGTGTCTACGACATTGGACACGAGGAATGCCGCGAGATTGCGGCACAAGCGAAGGCGGAAATGAGGGAGTGGCTGTCATTACATTTTGCGGATGCAGTCACGTTACATGACGAGCGTGCAGATGTGGCCAGGGAGGAGGCATGGCGGGGAAGGGCAAGAGGACGGGGACGAGGAAGAGGTCGTGGTAGGGCACGTGAACAAGTCGCGGAACCCATGGACTTTGAAGAGGCCGCTGCGGAGGATGATAACATTGAGCAAGGAGACTACTTCACACCTGCCACCGAGCGACCAAGAGAGGACTTGCCAACGCCTCAAGCACCGTTGAGGCAAGGATTGGACCCCAGCCAGACACGACCAACTTACTGCACACTAACGCCGCCGTCTATGCCTACATTCGAGGAAGATGCCGCAGGACCCTCTCAGATCCACATGATAGACGAAGCGAACCGTCTATTACCGTTCCATCCTCCAGATTCTACGATTACATACCATAGGAGGAAAAAACGTTGAATTGTAATCAATGTAATTTTTAATATGATGCAAAAAATGTAAAGTGTATTCATGAACAAGTCTATATTGAAATGTCCTCTTTGATGTTTGGAATGTCTACAGTGTTTGCATTGTCTGGAATGTTTACAAAAATGTCTATTTACATTAAAAACATGGGAATGTCTACAAAAATGTGTTTCCAAGGGTTTTTAAAAACTTGACATTCCAAAGCCCACACTTGGACAGCCATTTTCGCCGAAAACTTTACTGTAAAGATGACGCATTTTGAACATGCGTCATATGTTCAATTTTCAAAGCACACACCTGCCCCAGGCATTCCGATGAAAATTTCCTGGAAGGATAACGCATATTGAACATGCGTTATCCCTTCATGTCGCATATACAACATGCGATACCTATACAGTGAATTTCGAGACCTGCGATACCTGTACAGTGCATTTCGATAGGAATTCCCTGGACATATGTCGCATGTTGAATATGCGCTATCTATAGCGCATATTGAACATGCGACACTAACGCAGTTCCTGGGTAAAAAAAAAACTTAAGGGGTGTCGCATGTTGAACATGCGACACCTTTGTAGTTTTTGAGTAAAAAAAAAAACATTACGTAGAACCTAGGTAATTATGTATTTCCCAGGTACTACTTAGGAATTTGACTCCGCTGGAGGCCTTAGATGATCCATTCTCTGCTACTTAGGAAGCTGAGGACCTTGATGTGCCTATTGCCTTACAAAAGAAGAGGCATACATGCGCTATGTATCCTCTTGCTTCCCATGTTTCTCTGGCATGATTCTTAGAGGTAGAGGTTCGTTGTAGGTCTATCAGCCGTGAAGATACTACGTGCGTATCTGTTGGCCTTGCAGAGTAGTCAGTGTCATATGGATATGGAGGAGGAGATGACAACGTTACAATCTCGTGGTACTTGAAGTATTGTACAAGCTCCCCCTGGTGCATTTGTTGTTTGCAGCAAATGGATGTTTACGGTGACACACTGTATAGATGGTACCATGGACATGTATAAGGGCAAACTTGTTGCTCGCGGGTTCACCCAAACATATGGGGTGGATTATCATGATACATTTTCTCTAGTTGCTCGTCATTCTACGCTGTTGCTGTGGTATGCGATTGGTCACTATTTTAGTTGGATGTCTTAAATGCATTCTTCTATGGGGATTTGTAGGAGGAAGTTTACATGCAGTAGCCACCAGGGTTTGCTGCTGAGGGGGTATGGTGTGCATACTTTACAAAGCCATGTATGGCCTTAAGCAGAGTCCGACGACATGGTTTCATAAGCTCTCAGAGTTGATTGAACAACAAGGATTTGTCAGATCCATTGCAAATCACTCTCTTTTTGCTGGGAGAACCCAGAGAGGTACTGCTGCTGCTATTCTGGTCTATGTTGATGACATTATTATTACAGGGGGTGATGAACATGGCATTTAGACGGCTAAGAATTTCCTTTGACAGTAGTTGGTCGATCAAGGACCTTGGCAAGCCGCGTTACTTTCTTGGTCTAGAATTTGCAAGAAATCAACATGGTATGGTATTGACGCAAAGGAAATACGTCACTGACCTCCTATTTTAGATGGACATGACAGGTTGTAGACCTGCTACTACTCCAATGGATCCCAATGCTAGGTTATATGATGATGACCTTGAAGAAATGGATAAGAGATGATACATAACGCTAGTTGGGAAGCTGTTGTATGTCACTATCACCAGGCCTGATATAGCATTTGCTGTTAGTGGAGTCTGCCAGTTTGTGGAGCAATCCGGGCAGGTTCACATGGATGCAATTTACATGATCTTGAGGTATCTGAAGTCTTCTCCAGGTGCAGGACTTTTATTCAGAAGAGACATGCCTGTCTGTCACTGTTACAATATATGATGATGCAGACTATGCTAGGTGTCCCAAGGACAAGAAGTCCACTTCAGGCTTCACTGTGTATATAGGTAGTTCGTTAGTTTCATGGAAGAGTAAGAAACAAACGATTGTGGCTAAATCTAACGCTGAATTAGAATATAGAGCTATGGCTCAAGGGCACACGGAAATGATGTGGGTCAAGTCTGTTCTGACTGACCTAACTATTGAGGTGCCTCTTTCTATGCACCTCAAATGTGATAATCAAGACGTTTTATTCATAGCTAATTATCCAGCCTTCCATGAAAGAACAAAGCACATCGAAGTGGATTGCCATTACACTCATGATCTAATTTAGACGGGACTTATTTCCACCTCTCACATTGCTTTTGGCGACTAGATTGCAGATATGTTTACCATAGCTCTTGTGAGGGGTCCTTTTCACCATGGCTATTCCAAGCTGAGCATGATAGACGTATATGCTCCAGCTTGAGGGGGAGTGTTAATATATCTCATTATCTTTATTTTGTATTTTCTTATTTCTTCTGTCCACTTTATGTAATTTTCCCTTAGATATTTCTCCTATATAAGAGAGCTCTAGGGCTATGATGAATTCCAACTTTTCATTTCACGCCTTTCCATAGTGTAAAGGTGGTTGGCTCAAACTTTAGAATAAAATTTTGTAATAGTCCAATCAGGGTCTGGTGTTAGTGCAGTGTGCCTACCACCTAAATGACCAGGGTTCAAATTCCACCATTGCGTGGGTGCATTAGGTAGTCGTCAACCAGCGTAAAAATTAGTCGAATCTTTCAACATGGATTTGAGCAAGAATCCATGTAGCCGACCCTACTTATAGTGGGAGAAGGTTGCACCATTTTTTAATAGTCTAATTAGGGTTTGGTAACGTTTGACTTTGCATCGATTCCTAGAATGATGCCTATGATGTGGTGGGTGGGGCCATCGAGAGGCGGCTTGCAGTAACATTTTATTGTGTTTCTACTGTGGGAAGGATGGTCATCCACACTGTTGGAGTATTTGGTTGTGCGCCATATGAGTTGTAGGAGGGTAAATGGATTTCTCCAGGATCCATTTACCCCATCCATATGTTTAGTCCCACATCTACTAGTGGTGGGACTTGGAGGCTCTGTGGAGGCTATATAAGGAGCCCCAGACCTCTTGTATCCATTGAGAAAGTGCAATGAATACATACGCCCTCTGAGGCATTCTCTTGTTGTTTCATCCCGCTCCTTAGGGAGTAGGGTTCCACGTAAAATCTTTCTTGTTCTTCATGTTCTATATTTCTAGATTTATACTCTATTTTCTTTCCGCTTCCGCATTTTCTATTTTCTAACATGGTATTAGAGCGGGTTCGATTCTCGAGGAGTTTTATATTCTTTATTTTTGTATTCGAGATCCGATATATTGTTTTTTTTTTGAAGACCATTATTTATGTTCATGATGTTCGTGATATAATATTCCGAGTTCAAACGGAAGATGAAGTTCATCTAGGGTTTTGTTGAAACCCTATTCTATGTCAACACCAATTTTTGGAGCACGATGCTTGCGGTCCAGATGATATTCTAGATGATGCCCTTTCCCTGGAAAAACGCATGCGGTGCAACCAGGTCCTGGCAGTGCTCCAGTATCCATGCACATCATCAGTGACGAGCCAGATCTCGCAAGGGCCCCTTGCTGCCGCAAGCAGACCTCACACGCAATGCTCTGCTGGCGGAACCACTTCAGAAAGACGCTGGCTCGATTGCATCTCGACCCTAAGAGCTGGCCAAGCCCAGCGGAAGCCCTAGCGGCTTCAGGCCCAACCCTGTTTCTCCTCCCTCGCGCAGGCGGCACAAGGGTTCTCCCTCAACACTCGGTGGTGCTCAGGCGATGCCGCACTCCATCTTGCGGCGCATCTGGCGCCCCTCCGATCACCACTCCCTCGCATCAACATCAAGTCTCTCCCGTCGAGTAGCTTCCTTTCTCTCCAGCGCGTGCGACGAGTCAATGCATGCTATGACTCCTCGCAAATGGACACCGCCCTTTCAGCTCATCAGCGCGAGCGATGATCTCCCAAGCGTCTCCTTCCCTCGCAACCATTGCGTGTACCTCCTCCTCGTAAACAGGCAGCGCACTCGACAAACCTCCATTTCAGGCGATCACGCGAGCCCAGACGAGCTCCTGGCGCATGCCTGGAGCGCCTCCAGGCGGGCAACGACGACGCATCTGGCTCCTCGTGTGCCCTGTTTGCGTTGGTGGCGGCAAAATTTCTTAGGCGGCGCAGATTCAAAGGGCTTGCAAGTAGGTACCCTAAAGGGAGGGGGGCATACATTCAAGGGGCCCGAGCGGGCCAGATCATGTTTTAAAAAAAATGCATATTTGAGGCCCAACGGTATAGTCTGTGAGGAGTTTTTTTAAGAGGGAGAGAGTTTTGAGAGAGAAGAGTTTGGGCCTAACATTAGACCGAGTGGATTTGTAAAAAAAAGGGGAGTGAGAAAAAATAGGTGCGCACAATTAAAAAGTTCGTAAACAATTAAAAAATGCTTCAAAAAAATGATTTCAAAAAAAAACTGTGCAATGGCTATTAATTTTTTTTGAGAATAGCCGAAAAAAGGGAATTTTTTTGAAAAAAAGAAGCCAATTTTTTTAAGTCCGGCTTATTGGTTTTATGTTGTTTTCCCCATATTATTGTCTTCTCCCAACATTGTCGATGTTCATTTTCTGACAAGTATGGGAGAAATGGGGAGTATATGTAGAGTCACATGTCTATTCAGATTCTCCAGATAATTATTCCAGACCATTTAGATTCCAGACTCTACAATTTAACTGTTGATCAGACTCGACGATGATGCATGCTATCATTTGTCATGGTCTCCATTATTCTTGTTGTTTCGGCCAATATTTTCATATGAGCCATAGGAACTCCAGAGTTGAGGACCATTCCCTATGCCGGATGTGCAAGGGTTTTCTTGTGGTATCATAGGGAGTCAAGAGTAGAGTACCATTCTCTGAGCCAGATGGGAGAGACCCAGTTTAACACGCCAGCCCGTTCGTCTTCCTCTCATGCACGTCGTGAGAAGCAACGTCCTCGACAACAACCGACAGTTGTGCGCTTTGAGTTGATATTGTCTGTAGTGTCATGCATGGTGAGTTGAGTTTCTTTCTGTTTGTCTAAGCTGAGCATTACATGCTCTAGTTTGAGGGGGAGTGTTGGAGTTTTTGGTTGTGCGTCATATGAGTTGTAGGAGGGTAAATGGATCTCTCCAGGATCCATTTACCCCATCCATATGTTTAATCCCACATCTACCAGTGGTGGGACTTGGATGCTCTGTGGAGGCTATATAAGGAGCCCCAGACCTCCTGTATCCATTGAGAAAGTGCAATGAACACATACGCCCTCTGAGGCATTCTCCTGTGGTTTTATCCCGCTCCTTAGAGAGGAGGGTTCCACGTAAAATCTTTTGTGTTTCGAATGGCAACAATGTTGACGTGAGATATTTGAAAGTTGAGATATTCTGCCTACCTTTACGTTGCCGTAACCCCAAAATAGTGCACATGGCTTTGGAAAAGGTTGGGTATGTGATATATATAGTTTCCAATGGTCTGTAAAAGGCTGCATCCATCAATATATTGGTTGCTATTGTTTGTATAGGTAACCTAATTCTAAAATTCCTCGACTTCCAGGTTGGTAGGACTTCACACTTTAAAGCTTCGTGAAGTGGCATAAGAGAATCTTTAGGTATGGCCCCATCTCACATTGATTGTGCTAACTCAAGTTGTCACATGAAGGATGGTGTGTTTATATGGGATTCCGACAACCGAGGATCATTGCATTTGTCTTTATCTGTAAGGATGCTGTTGTGAGCCATTTGGAGGATCCTCGACCCTCCACCCCCCTGCACTAGCCTGTTGCCAACATGCACTCACCTAAGCGTCGGAAAGGAACTCTATTTAGACACAACCTACTACTCTCAAAAAATAATCAACTACTCTCCGAACATACATCGACATTTTAAATCAGGTAGGGGAGTTTTAACCTCTCATGTACTAAGAGTAGGTCTACCTAGGAGATATCTCCTCCTAGGAATATAATTCAGTACACAAGAAAACAATAATCTCCCCTGCCTCAAATCCTCTAGCAATTAGAAAAAGATAGGGAAGGTGCTATGCTACTTTCGTTGAATGTTCTATTGTTCAGTTTCGAGGGGAATCACATGAACCATTATGCAAAATTTTGATGATGACACAATGGATTCGTTTGTTGTTGAGCAACAAAATGGGTATTGGGATTGGGGTGATCTCTCAACCCGTAAAAGGATTTGTGGAGTAGCAGAAGCAACAGGTAGTGGCAAAGCCATTGTTTTTCGTGGTCATGATCATCGGGAAGATGATGTTGGAAACAATTGGTTTCAACTGCGACATTGGAGGCAATTGTGTAGGAAGTGTTAGTGGTGATAGCCTCGTAAGAAGTGGTGCATGGTAGATGTGGTGAATGCAGGCGTTTCTCGCATTTTTGAACCTCTACTTGTTGGGAGTTGAGAAGGGGTCAGGCTTTCAAATATTTCAAGTTTGGTTATGCACCTCATTGGGTTGATGTGTTCATTGCACTTTCTCTCTCTGATACAATGGATCTAGCGCTTCTTATATAGCCCCTACTGACCCTCCAAGTCCCGCAACAGGTAGATGTGTGACTAAACCACTGGATGTGGTAATTGGACTCTAGAGGGATCCAATAACCCTTCTACACAAGAGTGACACATATACTCCAACACTCCACCTTAAGATGGAGCATGCAATGCTCAGCTTTGACACATAGAAAGAGATCACTCAAACTCACAATACAAGGCACTACGGGCAATATCAACTCAACTCATACACAACTGCCGGTTGCTGTCGAGGACATTTCTTCTCATGCCGTGCAGGTGAGTAGGAATAAAAATGCTGGAGTTTGAGTCGAACTGGGTCTCCTCATTGGAGAACACGTGCTCTGTACTGTGCCTTTCAGAGTCACTAAAACTGAACGAGTCTCCTCGTTGGAGTACTCTGGCTCGCCACATGTAGAAGACCGAATCATGTGGACAATTGCTTGATGAATCTGTGATTCATCACTCTAAAAGATGAAAATTGAGCTCCATTCCCAAGTCACTACTTGCATTTATTCATTTAAATTGCATTTCTAGCACTCATGCATATATAATTAATATTCATGTTTTCGTATGCATAATTGCAGTTAATAAGAAGCTCAAAAACCTTGTACATTATCACATATATATTACCCTAACTTCCCTTAGTTTTAATTATTTTTTACTAATTCCAAATTAAATAAAATCAACTCCATTGTGTACATATTACTAACAATAATCAAGGAAAAATATCAAAAAATAATAACATGAATATTTGCCAATTAATACCCAAACCCTACTTTGGAGATCAAAGTCGTAAATGTCAATCTATCTCTCTCTCTCTTACAGTCTCATATGAATCCATACTCACTTTTAGATTAATGTACGCTCAATTATTTATAAAACACAATCAAATTCTAAAGAATCAAAGTTCGTATGTGAAACTTGGGTTTTGGGACCTCATTGTATATTGCACATTTTGATTATTTTGTCCTTAATATTTTATTTACAAAATTCATTCATTTTGATTTGTTTATTTTTCATTTTTCTTTCATTTATGCTTTATTAAATTGTGTAAAAATTCAGATCCAAATTGAATCAAAAATCAAAGAAAGAAATCTCTCTGAGTCTTTAGATATGTCCCCTTCATTATACTTCTGTATTTTCTTAATTGTTAAAAATACAAAAAATAGATTAGTATGTATTTATTTATTTTATATTTATCTAATTTTATCTTGCATTTTTACTTTATTTAAAAATCTTAAAAAGTGTAAAACAAAAAATATGGGTATTTTATATCCATGTACCACCAAAAATACATTTGTACATATGATCTCTTTTGTTTTTCATTTCTTCACGAAAGTTGTAGATCTCGTCGAGAAAAACAACTTTCATGTAGGCTACTTTTTCATTTGATGTCATTTACTATTTTTATTGATTTTTTTAAATTTCTTTTCGTATTTTCTGGGAGCGACACTTGGTAGCTCTAGGAGCTGCCATGTGTCCCTCCTCTTTTATTCCCTTTTATCCTATTATTTTATTTTATTTAAATTTTATTTTTTGCGCCACGTTGTGCATTTTCTACCATTGGATCTGGGCCGATCCAATGATCCAGATCCCTTCCTCTTCCTCCATCTCTTTCCTTCGCGTCGCCCGTGATCGACATCTCCTGCAACCTCCGCGATAGCCCCAGGATGAGCCCTAGCTCCGTGTTGCTTCGCTCCACCAGCGCCTTCGCCGATCGTCGCAACCACCACCCCAACTCAACCCCGCTCCGCTTGCGCTTCATCGTCTTCGATCGGAGCTTCAGTTGCGATATTGAAGCGTTACTATCACAACTCCTCCCTCTGCCGTAGACAACTCCACTTTTCCTTGACATCAGCTCCTCTGGGCGCCACAACCACCGTCCCCTGGGTCACCACTGCACCCCCGCTTCGACAACGCCACTGATCGCCTCTGCCACCGTTCGATCGGGCACCAACCGTTGATCCAACGATCATAAGACCGCCATGTCGTTGCCCGAGTCCTCTGTCTCTAGTGGATCCGGAGCGAGCGTCGCCTACCACATGTGCGCTTGGCTACACGAGCCTCGTCTGCTTGCCCGATCCTTGCTCCGCTGCACGTGCCCTCTACGTGCAGTGTGGGGCAAATTTTGTCGAAGCTTCGACTTTCCCGAAGAATTATGCAAAGGTCCCTGCCGCACAATAGACACATGCCCGATACATGTGCGTGTGGTAAAATTGCAGCGATCCGCACGCGAGAATTGGTAAGTTAAGTAGCTTTTAATATATAAATTGCATTTTATACCCCTGTCTTTGCACATTTATTTGAACCATCATTTAACATCATATTTTTATTTCAAAAATTGCACATTGTGGAACAATTAACTCTCTATCATTTGAGGAAATGAATGTATTTTTAGAGCTGTGATTGATTTATTATTAATATTTTGACGATTAATTGTCATATTTTACAATAGTGGGCTCTTTAATTCGTAGTAATTCTATTCATCGCTCAAAAAAGTCTCAAAAAATTACATATTGTAAGATTATTTATGTTCTATATTGTGCTAAAAAAATCATTGCATTTTCATATTTCATTTTCTTAGAATAAATTAAGCGGTGATAGATGCGATTAATTTTTAATGCTCGGTACACTTGATGCTTTTAGGAATTAGATTTTTTCCTGGTTAATTTTAGTTATTAATCAAGTTTTCTATTTATCAAAATAATTTATTGAAAATCCCACTGTTTGTGTTTTTTAATTTGCCTAAAATTCATTTTACATCAAAAAATCCCAAAAAATTCACAACCGGTTAATTTCATCACAGTTAACTTACCAACAAATCTTCATAATTTTTACATCTCATTTGCAAGAAAAGTTGTAGAAACGCATATAGAAGTGTCCTTTTTGCATTTCCATCATATTGCCTAAAAATATCGAAAAATTCCGCTTTGAAAACATACATTAGGTTTGATAAATTGGACCTTAAGTTGTTCCTTTGTCTCGTTTAGTCGACCCTGGAGCTTGCCCATGTTAAATAAACTCATAGTCGCACATTGCTAAGTTGTTTAATTTTTTTGTTCGTGTGGTTAATTTTTCATTGATTCCTAAGTGACTGACTATAAAATTAATTGATAAATTTATTAGGGTATTTTCGATCTCGTCATTGCTTCATCTCTGAAGGGCCGAATTGAAACGGATGTGGAAAAACATCCTCGTCGATGTCCATGGTCGCTGGGAATGGAGTCTGAAAGTCTCATCATCGAAGAACTGGGTCTCTCCCATATTGGCTCAGAGAATGAGATCTCTACTCTGGAGTCCCTATGAGACCACATGAAAACCCTAGCCTACAATGGCATATATGATGAGATCTCTACTCTGAAGTCCTTATGGATCACATCAAACTCTGAGACTAAAAACAAAGATGGGGACTAGACAAATATAGGTCGCAGGCATGTGCGCATTATACTGTGGACTTGGACCCAAATATCGAGTTTGAATTTGAACTGTAGAGTCTGAAAACTGGACTGGCATCTGGACTGGAGAATCTGAAACTGAATCAGAGCCACATAACTTTACACAATACTCCCCTTTTCTCCCATTCTGGTCGGACTATGACGCGACCAAGTCGGGAGAGGACAAGAAGATGGGAGAAAAAAAATTCACATAAGTTGATACCAAAATTTTTCTCGACTTTTCTTCTTCCCCTTTTTAATCATTTTTTCATACAGATTCTTTTTGTACGATCCTTCCTTTTTCTTGGCTATTCCTTCCTTTTTTTATAGCCGTCACCTTTTATAGCCGTTCATTTCTTGTTCCCCGATTTTCTTCTCAATTTTTTTAAAACACGACCCAAATTGGACTAAAAAACCTCTCAGCCCTTTTTTTCTATTAGCAACATTCAACCAACTTGGGCCTAAAAAAAGCAGCACCCTTCCTTTTGTTTGCATTGCAGCTGACCTCTCCTCATTTTTTTATAAAATGAAAGAAAGAGGTATCTGGTCCCCTGCACCCTCACGCTCGAGTAGGGTTTCTCAAAGAAACAATCATTACGTCGCCACTTGAAGCTCGGTTGGAGGAGCCTTTGATCTTGCCACTGAGGGCCCTCATTTGTTCGAGAGCCCATGCCATCGAGTGTTGGATTGTGCGCAATGGGCTCCGCCGCCCACGATGTTGCGCGCGATGGGGCTCCGTGCTCCGCCTGAAGCTTGATTCTCTTGCTAAAATTAGGGTTCAAGAATTTGAACCTAGAACTGAATCTAGAACTTCAATTGATCATACAGATCTTTGAATAACAGATGAATATGCATAATCTTCAGAGTAATCTTTAAGAATAAGCAGCAAAATTGAATCTCGAGCAAATCATGAACATAAATAAATCCTTAAGAATCGAACCCTCTCTGATGCCACGTTAGGAAACGAAGAATGCATAATCGTAATATCAGAGATATCGAATAAACAATAAGAACAACATGAGTTTATGTGGAACCTACTCCCTAAGGAGTGGGATGAAACCACGAGAGAACGCCTCAAAAGGCTGATGTGTTCATTGCACTTTCTCTCTCTGATACAATGGGTTCGGGGCTTCTAATATAGGCCCCACTAACCCTCTACGTCCCACAACTGGTAGATGTGAGACTAATCCTTGTTTGCAAAAACGAAAGACGAAACGAGACATTTTCCTTGGAAGTAAGGTAAGGCGTAGCCTTGAGGCGTATCCTGGAGGCAGTCGAGGTGTAAGCCTCAGCTTGTATTAAAAAATAATTGCAAAATATATAACAAATATATTTATTGGTGAAATAATCTAATCTGACAGACATATAATATATAGTAATTATTATATGATGATATTATGAAGATAAGAACTTGAAAAATAGGATATGTCAATGCCATAAACTTTTCTACTAAATTTCTACCCAATCAAACGGAAATAAATGGCTATAGTTATCTTTAAAATATTTATCAAAAAGGGATTGGCTATAATTGTCATTAAATATATCAAAGTTGTAGATATGAATCATATGATTTAAATCCTAATTGTTTGTTGTACTGAATCAAGATGAAGAACGGTCTGATGTTCCCCCGTGCCATCATGCCCTACCCATACGAGGGTCTTGCTGTCCCAAAATTTTTCTAATATGAGTACTCGAATTCACACACAGTTTAAGGGTGTTATAGTAAGTAATTTGACATGTTAATGGTAAGTATGAATATGAAAGATGCCAAATTTAAGCATTCATCATGCATAAATATATACTCAACAATTAGGCATTTATAAACATATGAAAATATCAATAGTACTAATTATTTTCCTTTAAAAGTGCTTGAATAAATCCCTAACGCATCACGTTGCGCATCGTCCCGTCCCGCCTCACCTCGATCGCGTCAAACATCTGAGGCGGTTGCCTCGAGGCTCTTTCGCTCCACCCCGTTTTGCATCACGCGCTTTTGCACATCGAGGCACGTTTTATAAACCCATGGACTAATCAACTTGATGTGATAATTGGACCATAGAGGGAGATCCAATTACCCATATACATAAGAGTGACACACATACTCCAACAATATCAATAGCTCATCACTTTGTTGTTTATCCATGTATTACATTGGGGATTAATCCTATACATGCATGCATGTATGCATATCATGCTATGCTTGGTTTATATGGTATATTGTGTGCATGTGTTCAACGTCCGAATACACACAATTAGGATTTATGATAATATATTATATGAATCTTTAAAGATTGGGAGTTTATGAAAATATAGTTATGTTTAGTAATTGTTTGTGTATTTCTATATAAATTGAGGCTTATGCCTCGACTGTTTCGAGGCTTATGCCTCATGTCATGACAAATCCTCTCGAATTGTCTCACATTTGTTAATACCTTTGTGTGGACCCCATGAGGTTGTGACACACTATCTTTCGATGTGCATCAAGGGCTCCATGTTCTAGTTACTATTGAAAATGGTGTGCGATGTTGGGGTTGGCAATGACGGTGACAGTAACTTAATGTACAAGGGTAGCAATAGCTCAATGAGTGGTGACGAAGGTGGCTTGGCAAGTGCTTCCAGTGGCTCATCACCAACCAGTGGCACCTTTTACGGATGCCTTTCAAATCGTGAGCTTGGTGCAACCAAGATTTGATGTAGCTTTTTAAAAGGACACATTAAGACGTGGTGGCTAGAATCCCTGATCGACTCCTATAGAAGATGCATTCTAGAAATTATTAAATCTCTTAAGCACAAGATGGTCGGATTAAGTCTAAACCTTTGGCTCGGTGACTTGGTTAACAGGTTGAACAACACTCAAGTTGCGTTGCAGTAGAACAATATTAAAGAAGGTTTGTCTTTGAACTTCAAGCCAAGCTTAGATGAAATCACAAGGGGAAAAACAATCTTAAATATTCCCGCCTGTTATCTTGCAATAAGATAACAATCTTAAGGATTGTGCTAGGATTTCAAATTTTTACATCAAAAATATAGGGATACTTCATCCTGATCTTGTCCTTTACTTCCCACGCAGTCTCTTCAAATGACTAGTTATGCCATGGGTCCTTTACTAAAATCTCATTCCTAAACCTTTTTTGTCATATCTTCATAAGACATGAAGGATTAATTCTAACCTTAATTTGATCAGTTTTCGAGTAAATGCGCTTAGTAACATCCAAGGTGCTATGAAAGAAATTTTTTTAAAAAGGTCTGTCTTCGAACTTCAATGCCTCCACCCAAAGGATCGTCTCTTCACACTGTCACTTTGATCTTTCACCCATCCGCCACGACCACATGTGCGACTGCTCACGCTTACCTGACCACTTTTCCTTTTCGTGCTCCCTTTTCTCTCTCCAGTGGCCAACCTCCACACCTAAAGAAAGTACATGGTCCCTACGCTCTCGCATGAGGTGATTGTTACCCTCGTAATAAAAACACTTCTCCAACCCTCATTTTTTTGAGACTCAAAAAAGGGGGAAACACTCGTTGGTGCTCGCCCCAAGAATATATTCAACTAAAACGGAAAAAGAAAAAAATACTTACAGCGGGGAGGTGAGGTAGAGGAACACAGAAGGAGATTAGAAATACAAGATAAACACCCGGCATGGATGTGCCGTTACACAATTAAGTACACCAATCTGAGATAAGTCTATTACCCAAAATGTTAACGTTCTCCCGATAGAATCGCATGCCCGAGAAAATAGCGTCGTTCCTTGCACGCCAAATGGACCACAACCGCGCGATAGGCCCCAACATATCAGCTCTGGCTCTCGTCCTGTTCGACCAAAGGAGCTCGCAAAAATCTTCAACATTGTCCGCGCGAGCCCAAGCCACATCGTCCCAGACCCCTGCAACCAAGAAACAACGAAAGAAAAGATGATCGGGAGTTTCGTCGTCAACACCGCAAAGATGGCAAGCCGCGCATGTCAGGGGGAAGAACATGGCGCAACGATCTCGGGTCATCAACCGCCGATGACGGAGTAACCATAAGAAAATGGCAATGCGCTCCGGCAAGTGCAAGCCCCAGAAGAAAGCACAGTCGCGCACATGAGAGGAAGATAAGGGAGGCGGGGGAGAGAGCAGTGCCCTGTAAGCCTTCCTAGTGGAGAAAGCCCCGTCTTTCCAATGCCAATGATCCCGTTGCACAGAGGGCGAAGCCGCATAATTGAGAGCCTCCATCATCGAAGCGAAATCAGCCATCCGCTGATCAGATAAGTTTCCAGAGAATCGAGGGCACCAACAGCCGTCTGACCAACATTCCGCAGCAGTTGCGAGCTTATTCGAAGCAAGCGCAAACAATCTCGGGAACCGCACCCGAAGAGGGCCGCCCCCCAACCAGTCATCCAGCCAAAACTTGAAGGATTCCCCCGTCCCAAGCACCGGGGAGAACAACGCAAAATTCCGCAGTAAGGTAGACGATACGCTGCGCCAGAAATTGGAAGAATGAGATTGCAAGGCCCCCCGCTGCAGCCCGAACCAGTCGCTGCCCAGTATGACCCGAAGGACGTTGGTGAAGGAGTCGTCCTTGCCCCAAATTCTACTTACCCATTTGAGTAGAAGAGCGTCATTAACCAGGTCCAATCTTCGGACACCAAGCCCGCCATAGCGCTTAGGCATGATCACCACATCCCAAGCGAGAAGATGCATCCCCCTACCGTTGCCGTCCTTACGGCCCAAAAGAAGCGACACATACACCTCTCCAGGCGTAAGCGGATCCCCACAGGCATTCTACGCACCGAGAGGAAAAACACCGGAATAGAAGAAAGCACGGATTTGAGAAGGATAAGGCGACCTCCCCGAGAAAGCAAGGCGGCCTTCCAACCCGCAAGGCGCGCCTCCACCCGCTCCGTGATAGCCCGCCAATCCGCAGAACGGGGGCGCCCCACCGAAAGAGGAATACCAAGATATGCAAAAGCTCCCCAGGCGCAGAACGAGCAACCGGCCACATTCCTCCCCCTCCGAGAGCGACATGCCGAAAGGCACGACGTTGGATTTGGAAGCATTAATCGACATCCCAGATAGCTCAGAAAATAGCAAGAGTATTGGCCATACCAGACACCTCCTCCGGACCGCCCTCAATGAAACAAATTGTATCATCAGTGAACTGAATCAATGGCACACAAACATCCTCCTTGCGAAACCCATTAGTAAGACCCGCATCAATGACGCGGTCGACCATACGCGCCAACACATCCGAAGCCAAGACGAAGAGGAGAGGCGCCAGGGGGCAGCCTTGACGCACCCCCCTGCGCGGCTGAAATGAACCACCAACCGACCGCCCATTAATTAGTACAGAAAGCGACACCGTGGAGATGCATCTGCGCATCCAAGCAATCCATAAATTAGGGAAACCCCGTCTACGCAAAGCCGACCATAAAAAGCGCCAATCGATGGAATCATAGGCCTTGGCAAAATCGATTTTCCAAAGGACTCCCTTCCTCTTTTCTTTCTTCCAAACGACCACCATTTCCGAGGCAACGACGATGCAATCCGCGATATGCCTCCCCTTAATGAATGCAGCTTGAACGGGGGATATAATGCCCTCCAAAACCCGAGCCAGGCGAATGGCGAGAGTTTTTGCCACAATAAGATAAATAGCATTCGATACGGAAATAGGCCGGAAATCGTCGAAGCGCAATGCCGGGTCTTTTTTTGGAATGAGCACAATATTAGCCCGATTGATGCGGTCAAAACCGAGGTTACCACAACAGAATTCCGAGACAACGTCGAAGACGTCCCCGGACTGATAGAATGCGACGGAAAACCTGTCAGGTCCCGGCGAAGAATCTTGATTTATCGCCCAAACAGCGGCTTTAATCTCCTCCAAAGAAATGGGCCGAATAAGGTTCTCGGAATCCGCGTCCGAGATAGAGGCTGCACCCAACCCAAGCCAACGCCATCGACGCAGAGGGAGAGAAGAAGAGAGACGTCTGAAGTGATAAACGATGGCTCTCCCCATCTCCCGATCCCCGACGAAGACAACGTCATTGATAGAAAGGGACCGCATCATATTACAACGCCGCCGATTGCTTACGGCCCGGTGGAAGCATGCCGTATTCGCATCGCCATCTTTAATCCATTTATGCCGCGAGCGCTGACAGCACTCAATAGTTCTCTTCTTCTCCTCCTCCTGCACCCGAGCGAGAGCAGAAGAGCGATCCCGAAGTTCGTCAAAAGAGAGTTCGCGAGAATTCTCCGTGAAATCCAGTTGCATGATAATATCCTCCGCCTCGGCGCGCGCAGCTCGCCGCGCTTGCCTGGTAGAAATTTTGAACTCAGCGAGAACTCTCCGCAGGGAAGAAAGCTTCTGATTAAGTTTAGAAGCCGCGGAGCCATACACGGGGACATTAGCCCAATGATTCTGGACGATCGATTTGAAATTAGGTTTCAATAACCAACATTTTTCATAGCGAAAAGGCCCCCGAGGGCTAGTGCCAACGCCAGAGTTCCAAATAATGGGAGAGTGATCCGAGAATGAGCGGGGGCGAGAAGAAACAGAACAAAGGGGAAGGAGTCCAAAGCCATCCCATTAACCAAGAACCGGTCGATTCGAGAGCGAGAGGAACTATTCCGCCACGTGTAGGATATATCGCTTGGAACCAAACTAAATAGCGCCAAATCATCAAGCACGTCTCGAAAATCATGCGAGCCAGGATCGCGGCCACCCCTGCCGTGAGGCCGATCGGAGGAGAGAATGGTGACGTTGAAATCACCCCCCAGAAGCCAAGGAAGTCCCGCGAATAAATTAGCTGCCTCCCGCATGTCCTCCCATAATTCCCGTCGCAAAATATGGCACGTTGGAGCGTAGATACATGAGAACACCATCAGATCATTTGAATCGACCCGGTTCAAAGCAACATAAATCATGTGACGTCCGGCAAGCATGGAACTAAATGAGAACGAGCGAGATCGCCAAGTCACAAGTAAGCCCCCGGCGGACCCAACCGCATTAACCGCACGAAACTCATCAAATGGACCAGCACCAAATGACCGCCACGAATAATCATCAAGAGTTGCCAGTTTTGATTCTTGGATAAAAGCAACATCACAAGACCATTCAGATAATCGCGAGCCCAGGGAACGACGTTTGACCAAATCCCCGAGACCGCGGACATTCCAGGAAAGTACCTTCGTTAAAATAACCACTGTGATCGCCCCCAAAAACGCGGATGAACCAAGAGTGAACCGCCAATCAGCAACCGCCGGAGGTCGCCCCCAGGTCATCAGCCGCAGAGCATCCCTCGCATCCCCCAATGCCATGAACGCCCGCAGCCTTCGCCACGGCCTCCCTCAAAGAGGCGCAAGAGTGAGTCACCCGAGCCCCGTGGATATTAAGAGCGCGCCTGTTGTATGTTGACCCAAAGCGTCTGAAGGAAGGCCCCGTCCCTTCTCCTGAAAGTTGAGATCCCGGAGGCCGAGGAGAGAAGGCCTCGTGAAGAACATGGGTGGACCGCACCGGGGTCCTAGGCGAATCAGAACGCGCAGAGACCAAAGAAGTGGAAGCATTCAGGCGCAAGGCCTCAACTTGGAACACAAAAGAGTCGGGCATTGAAGTCCGAGTATTCTGAAGAATGGCTCGAGGCCAAGATCCGAAGTGCCCAGGTCCACCGACCCGCGAACTGGGGAGATCCGCCGAGCAACCCGAGTAACCAAACTGCAAAGCCGGAGCCGACCCGAACCGGGGAAAAAGAGAAGTCGAATCGTCCTCGGGAACCCCCATGACAGGTAGATCAGGAGACGCAACCGAATGATGCGGGGCCCCAAAAGACGGCTCGAATGTTCCCATAACGTTAGCCATGCATGGCGTCTCTTCGGAAGAATCAACAAGACGTCCCACGTGGCACCGCAGAAACGAAGCGTCACGCTCCACGTGGCAAGGCGGAGACGAAGCGACGCACTCCCGCCCCATCCCGGCGCCGACCGCCGTCGCAGAAAGAACCGGCACCTCTACCAGGTCCGGCGAGTCGGAAACCGCCGTAGAAGGGGGAATAACCGAAAGCTCAGGCTTGAACCTCCACCGGCCGATCTTAAGAGACCCAAAGAGGGTCCTACCAGACGCGTCGCTGAGAAGACGAGAACTGCATTCAAGGAGAACCCTAATAGACTTCCAATCGGCCTCCGGAGCAAGGCCATCATCAAGGATCGAGAGAATGACCCCCCACCGGCGAAACGCTTTGTTGAGAACGGGGATAGATCGAGACAGGAAAGGGACGCCTGTAATACTTGCCATGCAAACCTTGGTGTTATAAGAAGCGCCATCAGCCACGTGGGCTAACCGCCAAACGACGTCATCGTTAGAGCCATCAGCCAACAGCCTATCCCGAAGCTCCATGGATAGACCGCGCACGCGACAGTGAGAAGGGTCCAGCAAGCAGAGATCCCCAGAGAAAGGAGGCCCCAGTATGGCCTGAACATGCGACTTAACAAGCGCCCAGTCGACGTCGCACTGGCGTGCAACCCCGATGAGCACGAAGAGAGGAGAGGCGAGAACATCTTCCTTCCCGCTCGAAGGCAAGCCCTGCATATGCATATCTTGGCCAAGAAGTACCGCCTTTGTCGAAGAAACCCCCGGCGCAGACGAAGTTGCACCAAGGTCCGAGCCGCCACCCGCCGCCTCGGCAGGAGTGGGACGAAGAGGCAGCTCCAATCCACGAACCAAAAGACCCGCACCCGAAGAACCCTCATGCGGCGTACGGGAAAGAGGATCCACCGCCTGCGCATAAGAGCGATCCGGGACCTCCCGCCAAGGAAGAGAATCGGGATGAGAGCCATGCAAAGGATGCACCGAGGAAGAGGCGGGAGGCATCCCTGTCGGCACCGGGAGACGAACACGGAGCGCCCAGCAAGAGGCGCGACGGTGCCCCGCTTTCCCGCATTTTAAACAACGTGGAGGAAGGGGACATCGAGAAGCTAGATGTCCCCTCTCCCCGCACCGGAAGCAACGCTTGACCGCCTTCCTGCGAGAGACCGTCGTCCATTCGCCATCGGGAACACCGCCATGACCATCAGCAGCTTCGGCAGTGAAGACCACAACCTTTCCCTTCGCTCCCAATGAGCAAGCCACGAGCGCCGCATCCCCAGCCATCGCTCGCGCACCGCCAGCCGAGCTCCCTTCTATCTGCACCACTCCCTAGTGGACCACGGCAAAGTCACGCACGCCGCCCTCCCTCACACTCGCACCGCCCGCCCTCGCACTCGCAACGCTCGCATCACTCCCACTCCCACTCCCGCTCGCACCGCTCGCACCGCTCGCCATCGTCCTATCCCCTTCTCCAACCCTCATAATGAAAATGTTTTACCGACCCTCCATGTGTTGACATCCCACTGCCGAGAAAAGCTCCAGCCGGATGCCACATTGTTCTTTTCGCATCATAGATGACCCAGATAGTCCCCGCTTTCTCCCCCAACCTCGACTCAACCTTCCTCCTTGCCACCACTCTCTTGTCCTCCATATTCTCGATTAGACCCCCTTTCCCATCACCACTCGGGACTCCCCCATGGCAGAAACCATGTCTCCTCATCATGACCCTTGCCCCAACTCTCCCCCTCCCCACCGTCCAATTTATTATAAATTAGTTTCTAACCAGATTCATAGTATTTGCATTTTTGGTGAAGAATAAACAAGGTTGGGATGCCTCTCTTGTTTTATTAGGTGTCTTTTACATCCGAGGCGTTGGATTTTCCATTGCAGATTCGTTGCCATGTAATTAAGTATTCATTTGTTGATGTCGTGATATATGCTTATAGTTTAGTACTAGATACGAGAATACTTTTGGTATAGTGTACTTAGATACAGAATACCGTGCAAACTGGTTGGGCTTGTATAAGCTAAACTGAAGGATCCACAGTTTTGTATCTTGATTTAGTCATTTGCTTATATCATGATGACATCATCACTGTTTGAACCATCAATCAAACGACTAATAATCTACACTAGTCCTTGTATGTTTGATGATGAGTGCATTTTTTAGAACATTATCTCAAAGTTTATCCCGGAGGACATAATTACAGCCCATGGCATCTTACGAAATAAGAGACAGCAAATTTTCATTTGTGAATTAAACACTTCTTATCTTTCGTTTGTATAGATTGAAGAAATGTTTATTTTTCTTATTTATTTAGAAAATATTAAATGTTTGTCAGCATGGCATGTGTGCCTTTGTGCATTCTCTAGTATTGTAGTGAATAATTTAATCCATATTTTGCATCTCTTGATCAGGTTTGATGGAGAAAATCAGGTAGGAGCTGAGAAATATAAACGTGACGTACGGAAGGTTCCAAGCTTCAGTGGTCCTTTGATGCTTCCCAACCGTGCTTCTGCTAACAGTTTATCTGCACCAACAGCTCCTGGGAGATCTTCAGGTGATATACGTGTTCACCTTGCAACATTAAAAAAAAACTTTTTATCTTAATTTCCATGCGGTATGTTTCAGACTATGGTTGTAAGCAAAACTGAGCTTCATTTCTTGTCATTTTAATGTTCTATAGGATACAGAGACACCTTAGACGATAAACCCAAGACAAATGTGGTGCAAATAAAAGGGAGGTTCTCGGTCACATCGGAAAATGTAGATATTGTTAAGGTAAGATCCTAGTTTTCTGCATTCATGGTAAATGCAGAGTTGTCTAAAAGCTACCCATTGCAGGATATTCCGATATGCGTTCCTAGAAGGTCATCTCAGGTTATTTTCTTTTTCAATTTACTCCAGTATCCTCCTCAAACAATTTGCATTCCACTTTTTGATATTCACTGATTCAGGAATCTCTTTTAAAAAAGTCTGCTAGTGTCGGTGATTGGTTCGATCCCAAACAAACGGTACAAGTTATTTCATTCCCTGTGCTTAGTTTTTGGTTCAAGTTTCATGTGGGGAATTTTTGGATCCTTCATATTTAGCAATTCATGCTTTTAGGCACTAGAATGACAGTCAGCTTTAGTGTTTTTTCAGGCAGATGCTTAAAAATTTATTTATGATTCAATTTCTGGATGTAGTAGTGGGTCGTGCACAATTAGAAAATGTTGAGCCTGAGGCAGAAGTACCTCTAATAGTTTTTCCTGAAATGGATAGGAAGCCATTCTGGACAAAAAAATCCTGAAAATCATTTGCAACTATGATTGTGTATACCAACTGAAAAAGTAGATAAGAAGGGAATTGGAGGAGGTGGTTCTTTGTGAAGTCTTAAGGAGATGGTGAAGGTAGCTTTGGCCTTACCAAACATGAGTTTATTTGCTTATTTTCCAGCAGAAGTTTCATAAGTTAATAGAATGGTGGTTGTGGGAAAGTGACAGACATATTAGTGTGGATCTTTTGTATAATCTGTAGAAGCATCGATGAATGTTATTGTTTCTGCTAACGAGTCTCTGGGTTTGCTGATTAAAAGATTAAAGATCTTTTTTTCTTTATCATATGGATTAACTCAGCCATGGCCGGTCCGAAGCTCGGGTAAATTGAGGAGGGTTGCATGCTAAATAGCTGACAACCGACACAAGAGAGACAAACTCATAAACAATATTTTTTTAAGAATACTATTTATAAATTTGTCTCAAAAGTGTTAGGATCTTTTCAACATGGATTTAAACTAACGTTTGGATTTTTTTTTTTTGAAATCAGAACGGTTCGGGGGAGACACATGGAGGTGTTCGCCCCAAAATTTTATTAAAAACGAGAAGAGGGAGAGGAGAAGAGAGGTACAAAGTGATACAAACACCAGGGATCGAGAAGATCCCTGTCAATACCCCAGTCCACAACCCAAACATCCACATGCGACAACAGCATTACCGCAGCATCCAATCATTCAGAATTAACTCCACATGCTCTAAAACGTTTTCCCTGTAGAATCTTTGGCCCCTGAAGATCTTGGCGATCCTAGCGAGCCATAAAGCCCAGGTGCAAGCGAGTGGGCGGAGCAACTCCCTCCTTGGCCGATCAGCACAAGAGCGCAAAGAGATCCAGAACGAGTCGGCCGAAGAAGCGTCCAACCAGGGCACATTGAGGCCCTCCCAAATGGAGGTCGAGCACGGACAACAGAAGAAAAGATGTTGCAAAGTCTCCAGCTCGCCGGAACACAGCACACAATCCATGGAGCCAACCCCCGATAGAAACATAGCACATCTATCGCGGGTCAATACCCTACCGCGGCGCAAAAGCCACAGGAAAAAGGCCACCTTCTCTGGCAAATTTAAAGTCCACAACCACCCCAAATCGTTGCAAAGGGGGGTACGATCAAAGGTAGGTTGATGTGAGATCACCTTGAAAGCCCGCCTCGAAGAGAAGGCGCCGTCACGCCAGATCCAGTGATCCCTGCCACTGGATGGCGATGGCGCATCCCTAAGCTGCTGCAGGAGGCATAAGAGGTTGGATTTTTGTTGGGGCGTTCCCTACTTGCGATGGATTGCATCACACGAATGCAATGAGAAGTTAGCAGTGGCCGCTACATCGTTTCCCAGATGTAGTTCAAAAATTGCAAGGGTTTTCACATGAGGAACATATGCGAGTAAATAAGCTAGTTTCACTGCATCGCCGCCCGGATGCAATCTAAAGCAAGGGTTCTCGCATGATGGACATATGCAAGTAAAGAAGTTAGTCTAAAAGAAATTGTAAAGGAAGTTGCGGATTGGTGATTGGAATATTGGCACTTTGACTGGCAAATTGATGAAGATAATAGATATGATGTAAAGAAGGAAGATTCAGATATCATGTCTCTAAGAGACAGAATGGATTGGAGAGAAACAAGGGAGATCGAGAAGACATGCTTTAAACTTAGGTATTAATGTATAGATAAGTGCAGAAATGGTGTTGGAGTTCTTGTTCATAAGGATTTGAAGGGTTGTGTGGTTAAGGTGCAAAGATTTAGGGATCAGATTATTTTGCTAAAAGTGATGCTCAAAGAATAAATTTTGAATATCATATCAATTTATGCATCGTAAATTGGTTTAGATTAAATGAATAAACAAACGTTTTGAGAGGATTTGGATAAAATTATGCAAGAAATCCCTAAAGAGAGATGCTTTGCCTAGATGGAGATCTTAATGGACATGTTGGAAAGGATGCTTCATGATTTGCTAGTGTTCATATAGGACATGACTTCAGGGATAGAAATGAAGAGGGAAAAGTCATTCTAGATTTTGTAACGACTTATGATCTTTTCATAGAACTCAACCATGGTTGGTCCCAAGCCCGGGTTAATTGAGGAGGGTTGCGTTAGGCAGCCAAACATCCAGCATAAAACAGTCGGAGATAGCTTCCTAAATAGTATTTTTTTAAAATATTATTTAGTAAGTTTCCTCAAGACATCCATATCTTTTTCAACATGGATTCAAGTAAACATTTAGATTTCGTTGGGGTGGTCCGAATGCAATGAAAAATTGGCAAAGACTGCTATATCGTTGCTTGGAGGTAGTTCAAAATTCACAAGGGTTCTCGCATGAGAAATACATGCGAGTAAATAAGCTAGTTCTGGCTACATTGCTGTCTGGATGAAGTTCAAAATTTGCAAGGGTTCTCGCATGATGGATGCATACGATTAAAGAAGTTTGTCCAAAAGAGGTTGCAAAGGAAGTTGCGGATAGGTAGTTGGAATATTGGTACATTAGCTGACAAATCGAGGGGAGATCGTATATACAATGGAAGGAAGAAAGATTCATATACTATGTATCCAAGTGACAAAATGGGTTGGACAGAATGCAAGGGAGATCGAGAAGACATGAACAGTGTTGGAGTGGTGGTTCATAAGGATTTGAAGGATTGTGTGGTTCAGGTGCAACGATTCGGGATTGGATTATCATGTTAAAGTTGGTGTTTGAATAAGAAATTCTGAATATCATCTCAGTTTATGCACCGCAAATTGGTTTAGTTGAAAGGATTAAACACGTTTTTTGGGAGGATCTGGATAAGATTTTGCAAGGAATCCCACAAAAAGAGATGATTTGCCTGGGTGGAGATCTTAATGGGCATGTGGGAAAGGATGCTCCAGGGTATGCTCGTGTTCATGGAGGCCATGACTTCACGGACATAAATGAAGAGGGAAAAGTCATTCTAGATTTTGTATCGGCTTATGATCTTTTCATAGCAAACACTCTCTTCAAAAAGAGGGAGGAATATTTAATTACTTATAAGAGTGGCCCGATTAGAATACAAACAAATTACTTTGCGTTGAGTAGGAGAGATCGGTTATGTTGCAAAGACTGCAAAATAATTACAGGAGAGAGTTCGACAACCCAACATCGCTTGTTAGTCATGGATGTGCAAATAAAAGGGCTGTTAAAGAAAAGGAGGGTTTGCAAGATCAATAGAACTAGATGGTGGAAACTTCAACTGAAGTAATCAAGCTTTAGGGAGAAGATTTTAAAAGAGTTATCTTGGGATTGTAGTGGAAGTGCAAACGAGATATAAGAGGCGGTGACATCATGTATCCGAAGGGTAGTCAAAGAGATGCTAGGCGAATCATAGAGAGGACCTCCAAGCTAAAAGGAGGCTTGGTGGTGGAGTGGAGGGGTGCAACAAAAGCTCAAAATTAAAAGAGTAAGCTTTAAAGCTATGTTTAAGGATAGAACAGAGGAAACCGTCACAAACTAGAAAATAACGAAGAAGTAAAGAAGGTTGTAAGCGAAGCTAAGTCAAAAGCTTATCAAGTTTTGTACAATAATCTCGACTCTAAGGAAGGCCAAAAGGATATATTCAGGTTGGCCTAAGCTAGAGAAAGGAAGACCATAAACCTTTCATAAATGAGATGCATTAAGGATGATGAAGGTCACGTGTTTGTTATTCAGAAGGATATAAAGACTAGATGGTGGCAATATTTACACATTGGGGAAGGAAATAGAGAGATCACTTTAGGTGATCTAGCTAGTAGTGAAAGTTCGTGCAAGGTGTAGACAAATACAAAGAAAGGAAGTAGAGGAGGCTTTGAAGGTTATGCGACCTAGAAAGATGTAGGACTGGATGATATTCCTATAGAATTATGGAGAGTTTTAGGTGAACGTGATTTGACTTGGCTTACAAATTTATTCATTGTTATTTGGCGAAGCAAGAAAATGCCCGAAGTTTGGAGAAGTAATGTGGTGCCTCTTTACAAGAACAAAGGGGTCATTTGAAATTGTTCAGTTACAGAGGTATCAAGTTGATGAGTCACACTATGAGAATTTGGGAACGTGTGATCAAAAGAAGGTTGAGATAATTTTCCAAAGTAAAAGAAAACCAATTCAGATTCATGTCAGGTCGCTCAACTATTGAAGCCATCCATTTGCTGAGGAGAACAATGGAGATTTATAGAGCTAAAAGGAAGAACTTCCATATGATTGTTATTTATTTGGAGAAGGCTTATGGTTCTGTCCCACGTGAGATATTGTGGACAATCTTGGAGAAGAGACAAGTACCTGTCGTATACACTAACCTCATAAAGGATATGCATGATAGGGCTTTATCTTGTGTAAGGATCTAGTCTGGGAAGACTGACTATTTTGACATCAACATTGGTTTACATCAATGTTCAACTTTGAGTTTATTTCTTCTTCATTTGATTATGGACGAGTTGACAAGTCACATTCAAAATGAGATACCTTGGTGTATGTTATTTGCTCATGATATTGTGTTGATTGATGATACTAAAAATGGAGTAAGTGAGAAGCTTGAGGTATGGAGACATGCATTGGAGACTAAGGGATTTCATATAACTAGGGCTTATACTGAATATATAGAGTGCATTTTTTATGGATGCAATGATGAAAGAATCGAGGTGAAGATTGGTGATGATAACATTCGAAAGAGGGATTCCTTTATATATCTGGGATCTATTTTGGATTGAGCCGGCTAAGAGAGGATGAGGATGACCAAAGATATGTTGGAATGAGACTATACGGAGGGATCTTAGTTTTTTGGATATAAGCTGGAGATTGACCCAAAATAGATCTGAATGGAGGAAAAGAATCCATGTAGCCGACCCTACTTAATTGTGGGAAAATACTTTGTTGCTTTGATCTTTTCATAGCAAACACTCTCTACAAGAAGAGCGATGATCATTTAAGTACTTATAAAAGTGTCTCGACTAGAGCATGCGTAGATTACTTTGCGTTGAAGAGAAGAGATCGATTGTGTTGAAAAGATTGCAAAGTAATCACATGAGAGAGTTTGACCACCCAACATCGCTTGTTAGTCATGCATGCGCAAATAAAAGGGCTGGTAAAGAAAAGGTGGGTTTTCAAAATCACTAGGACTGGATGGTGGAATCTTCGATTGAAACAAACAAGCTTCATAGAGAAGGTTTTAGAAGATTTATCTTGGGATCGTAATGGAAGTGCAAGCGAGATGTATGAGGTAATAGCATCTTGTTTCCCAAGGGTAGCTAAAGAGATGCTAGGTGAGTCAAAGGAGGAACTCCATGCTAGACGGAGGCTTGGTGGTGGAGTAGAGGGATGCAAGGGAAGCTCACTCAAAATTTAAAGCCATGTCTTAGGATAGAACGGATGAAACTGTTACGAACTACAAAATATCAAAGAAGGAAGCAAGTAAGGCTGTATGCATAGCTAAGTCAAAAGCTTATGAAGTTTTGTACAAAAATCTTGACTCTAAGGTGACCAGAAGGATATATTTAGGTTGTTTAAAGCAAGAGAAAGAAAGACTAAAGACATTTCTCCAGTATGATGCATTAAGGATGAGGAAGATCATGTGCTTGTTACTCAGAAGGATGTAGAGACTAGATGGAAGCGGTACTTCCATAAGCTTTTCATTGGGGAACAAAATAAAGAGATCACTTTGGGAGATCTAGTTGGTAGTGGAAGTTACTTGAATTGTGCAAGCTATTGACGAATACAAAGGAAGTAGATGAGGCCTTGAAGGTTATGAGACTTGAGAAAGGTGTAGGACCTGATAACATTCCTATATAAGTTTGGAGAGTTTTACATGAGCTTGGTTTGACTTGGCTTACAAAGTTCTTCTATGTTATTTGGTGAAACTGGAAAATGCCTGAAGATTGGAGGAGAAGAATCATGACGCCTCTTTATAAGAACAAAGGAGATATTTAAAATTGTTCAAATTACAGAGGTATCAAGCTGATGAGTCACGCTTTGAAAATTTGGGAACACGTGATCGAAAGAAGGTTGAGGCAAGTTTCCAGAGTAAAAGGAAATCAATTTGGATTCATTCCAAGTCGCTCAATTATTGAAGTCATCGGAGAATAATTGAGATTTATAGTTTTATCAAGAAAAATAATTGAGATTTATAGAGCTAAATTGCAAACCTCCGAATGATTTTTATTGATTTGGACACGACTTATGATTCTGTCCCATAAGAGGTACTGTGGAGAGTTTTAGAGAAGAGACAAGTACCGGTCCTATACATTAACCTCATAAAAGATATGCATGATAGGACATCATTTTATGTAAGAATTCTATATGGGAAGACTGATTATTTTGACATCAACATTGATCCTCATCAAGCTTCAACTTTGAGTTTATTCCTTTTTACTTTTTTTATGGACGAGTTGACAAGTCACATTAATGATGACATACCTTAATGTATGCTATTCTCTTATGATATTATGTTGATTGATGGGACTAGAGATGGAGTAATTGAGAAGCTTGAGGTCTGGAGACATGCATTGGAGACTAAATGATTTCATATAAATAGGGCTAAGACTGAATATATTGAGTTCACTTTTGATGGAAGCAATGGTGAAGCAATCGAGGCGAAGATTGGTGACGATAACATTCAGAAGAGATTGGATACCTGAGATCTATTTTGCAACATGATGGGGAAATTAATGGAGATGTTTCTAATAGAACAAACAAAGGTTGGCTAAAGTGGAGATGAGCCTCTACTATTCTCTGTGATAAGAAAGTTCCTTTGAAAATCAAATGAAAATTTTAGAAAGCAGCCGTGAGACCTGCTATGCTCTATGGATTTGAATGTTGGCCTGTGAACCATATACATGTTCAGAGAATCGCAGTAGTAGAAATGAAAGTGCTAAGGTGGATGTGTGGACATACGCATAAAGATCGGATTCAGAATGAGGCAACCGGAAAGAAAGTTGGTGTAGCTCCCGATCGAGGATAGGATGCGATAAAATTGCTTAAGGTGTTTTGACCATTTGCAATGGAGGTCAGGTGATGCACCGGTTAAGAGATATGAATTTCGAGATGTTGAGCTGACTAAGAGGGCGAGAAAGGCCCAAGAAGGGTTGGAATGAGACTATACGAAGGGATCTTAGTTTATTGGATCTAAGCCTGAAAATAATCCAAGATAGATCTGAATGAAGGCAAAGAATTCATATAGCCGACCCTACTTAATGTGAGAAAAAGCTTTGTTGTTGTTGTCATATGATTTTAGTTAAGGTGCCAAAAATTAAACTTCACTTAAAACAGTCTTCCAGCCAATTAATCATGTTGACCAGACAGCTGATTTGGTGAAATGGCCAATTCGTAATGAGTCAACTGGCGGTTCAACCTAGATAGCCATTTCGATCGATTAATCTTAATGATTAATTTAAATTCTAACAGGCTGATTTACTTTCAACCGATCATGTTATTAATCCAGTCGACTATTCTTTATTACGGTTTATGATAGTTGATGAACATGGAGAAATCAATCGACTTCTGGTACTAATCAGTCGATTATTCTTACTTCGGTCGACTGATCCATAATTTCAGCCGACTGATTTTTCATTTTAAGTTGCTGTTGATTTGGTATCCAAACATTGTTTATGAATGTTGGAACTTGGAATCAACCTTCAGCCTCTTTGGCACCTTTTGATTGAGCAAACATAAGTTTTTTGCTTATCATTGAGCCCAAGAATAAGGAAGTTAATCGAGTGGTGGTTGTGGGAAAGTGATGGAGAGATTAGTGTGGATCTTTGCATAGATACCTCGAGTTCTGTTGGATGGGAATGCCAAATGGGAACTGTCCACATCTATGAAGAGGGACTATGTTTAGCTTGTTAGGAGGATGAGATTTGGGCTGCCATGCATGGTTTGTAGTTGGAGGGATCCTTGAGCCCTAATGGGTTTCATGTCTTGTTTCTTTTTAGGAAATCTGGGTGATATTCTAACGGGGATGTGGTGGTGATGGTGTAAGAATTGCTCAATGATAACTGATCTGCTGAAGATTAATTGGTGCTTCTTTACCAAAGGAATTTACGGAAAGGGTTGACTGTTGATCCGTTGCCTTGTCCAATGTGGCATACATGATTATTGAAAAGGTGTTCAGAAATAGGTAGTGGTCACTGCTTTATGACCTCATTACTTCCATTCAGTCGAACTCTATTGGTAATCAGATTTTGTTTGTGGTGCAAAAAATTTCATTATAGACTTGGAAATTGTTGTGGAATGGGTTTGGCCTGCAGACTTTGTTTTGCATGTGGGTTCTTTGAAGATATATGTTTCTGTAGCATGGTCATATGTTGATGAAGGCTCGAGGCAGAGCTTTACTCAGAGATGGTGTCTAAAGTGAGTGGAAAAAGTGCGTTGTCTTGACATATGCCTTATCCTTCTACTTGGGAGACTGAATTAGCTTTTTGTTCTTGGTATATGATTTTGACAATGACAATGATATTATCTGTAAAGTTTATGTAGATTGACAATATCACCTCTAAAAGGTGGTGTTTGTTCTATCCTGTTGGTGGAGAAGGTATCATATTTTGTAAAGGTTTTGCCTATTAAAGCTCAGGGAATTAAGTTCAGTTGCTTTTCCTTTTGTAAGAAATGCTGGTTTTAAATTGATTTTCGTAAGATTGATGATGTTTTATTCGGGTGTCGCCTATCTACTACTGGAGAAAGTTGTTTTCTTTTTTACGAAGAAGTGCAAAATTGTTGAAGTGTGCAGAGAAGACTTGTCACGAAGTTTTGTGGACAGAGATGGCTAGTTGATGCATAAGTTTGTCCCTGCCTTTGAGGCCATGACCCGCGAGCACTTCTATTTGGTTGTCAGATTCAATTCTAGGCAAGGGTTCAGTGTAGGATGTTTCAAGCGTCATCCCAACTTCTTTATTGGATGGGTTGAAGGAAAGATGGGGTACAACCCTTGGCCAAATAATAGGGACATGCAACCATGTTTACATTTAATAATGCGAAAACGACAATCAAGCATCAGTTTTTCCTATATGCTATCATGGCAGGTTGCATGAACCAGCAGTGAGTTGTTGGCTCTGGTGAACCAACTTGCAGTGCCATAGGTCCTGCTGGTGGTGCATGGACAACTTTGACTGTTCCCGGTAACAAATGTGTGATAGCTATGTGGAGTCTGGATGCTTTAACAGGAACACATTCTAGAAGTAGAATAAAAAGACAATGAAAAGGTCCGACATTGAACAACAAGCTCTTTCATGCTGATATGATTTTATGTGTCTGGTACCGAGGGAAAAATTGACCTCTCTCTCTCTATATATATAGAGAGGGGGGATACTTCAAATGGGGCATGCTCCTTCCTGTTCAGGAAGACCGCCCCTTTTTTGTAATAAACACCCGCTGTTTTGTGAAATAGGTAAACAATAACGTGCAATTTTGATGTTTGTCTTGGTAAAAAAAATACAATGTGCAGTTTTGTAGTTTACAGTGTATAGCTGTACATTACAATGTGCAGTTATTGTTAGAAAATAGGAATGCGGAAGCGGAATGATAAACATAGCATAAATTTAGAGAAAGATAAAACATGAACACAGATTTTTACGTGGAACCCTACTCCCTAAGGAGCGGGATGGAACCACGGGAGAACGCCTCAAAGGGCCGATTTATGCATTGCGCTTTCTCAATGGATACAGGATTGCATCGCACTTTTTCAATGGATACAAGAGGAGTTCTGGAGCTCCTTATATAGCCTCCACAGAGCCTCGAAGTCCCACCATTGGTAGATGTGGGTTAAACACATGGATGTGGTAAATGAATCCTGGAGGTATCCATTTAGCCATATACAACATAAGAGGCGCACAACCAAATAGTCCAACACTCCCCCTCAAGTTGGAGCATGTAATGCTCAGCTTGAACAAACAGAAAGAAACTCAACTCACGCTACATGACACTACACACAATATCAACTCAACGCGCACAACTATTGGCTGCTATCGAGGACGTTTTTTCCCATGTCATGCAGGTGAGGACGACAAACGAGCTGGAGTGTGAGTCAACTGTATCTCCAAATATGAGAGCATGTGCTCTGAACTGCATCTATCAGAGTCACTGCAACTGAAATGAGTTTCCTCTTCGTAGTACTCTGGCTTGCCACAACATGTGGACAACTGCTCCATCTCTGAAAAGAGTCGAATCGAAAAAGCCGAGGAGTGCAATCCTCGTTAGATTCCATGATCGCTGGAGAATGGAGTTTGAAACATCTCCTCATCGGAGAACTTGGTCTCTCTCATCTGGGACAGAGAATGGTACTCTACTATGGAGTCCCTATGATATCACATGAAAACCCTTGCCCACATGGCATAGGGAATGATCCTCTACTCTGGAGTCCCTATGGCTCACATGAAAACTCTGACTGAAACAACAAGAACGATGGGGACTTTGAAACTGAAGATATGCATGCGTCTTGAACTTCAGACTCGGAACTGACGTCGATTTTGAACTGTAGAGTCTGGAATCTGAATGGCCGAAGAATCTGAAACTGGATTTGGAACCGACCTATGACTCTACATATACCCCCCTTTCTCCCATACTGGTCGAAATGACAAACATCGATCTAGTTGGGAGAAGACATGAAGAATGGGAAGAAAAAAATCAAGAACTTGCAACTTTTTATCATTTCTTTAAATAACCATCATGAATAATAATTTTTTAACCTGAGCCGTTCACATTTTTTATCGGCTTTTCAAATCATTTTCATTTTTTGAAATATTTTTAAGCCGTTTTATTCATCATTTTTTACGGCCTTTTCTTCACATTTTTGATTTTTTTGCAAACATGCGTATCCCTTTTATATTTGTACGCTCATCTTTTCTTTTGTTTTTTTAATACATAAGGCCCCTCTTGGGCCCTTACAAAAGTATATTTTTTTATTTATAAAACTGAGCCTTCGAGCCTAGGGTTCCCACGATGGGAACCCATCCTTTCTGCGCCACCCCGCTAGGAAGAGGAGCTTGAGGAGGCGCTGCCCAAAGGAGATCCTTGAGATTGGGGCTCGAGATCGGGGCTGCTGCCTGCACGCTTGGAGAGGAGCTCTACCTGCGCCAGGGCTGGTGGAGAGAGCTCGCTGGAGAGGAGCACGGGGGCTCTGCCTGCGCGCATTGCTTGGGATGTGGAGCAGGGATGCATAGACCAACAGAGGACTGCTTTGCGCTTGGAGTTCGAGTAATGCACAGGAAAGGAGTCGCGTTTTTGTGCCGCCTAGAGGATACACAACCAATATCGTTGCTACCTTGTAAGGTTAATAAAATTTAACTATCTCAGAACTGCTGAAAGAGCTGTTTTCTAGATGGATGGGTTAGAAATGTCTATTTTTTGTGACATTTTAAATACATATTACTCTTATTGGTCTAATTTTATCGCTCTATGTGTCATAATCTACAAAAATGGTTAAAAAAGGTGGGAGTAGATACCTTGTCTACCCCACATGGATAGCCCCATTTAACCCTTTGTAAATATACTTCGGGTATTTGTACTTTAGGATTATCATTATCAATACCCTATAAGTACACAAAATTATGTCATAAATACATATATCTCCCAACGTTTACTCTTTTATTACGTAAATATCCTTTGGCTTGGTATACTTTTAACTTCAATATAGTTTATAATTTACTCTTTTATACGTTCTTATTCTCCAATATTTGCTTTTAAACATTAACTCTTTTATTGGATGGTGTCATTGATAGTTTTGGTGATCTCTCTCCATCACCTTGAGTAGCTTGCAGTTTATAAAATTGTTATTAAAATTAGCAGGATGTATGACCTTTTGAATTATTACTAAAATCTGTGATAAATTTCTTGTTGTGATGTCATAACACTTATTTTTTTGAATTTGTATGGATTTTAAAGTTTATATGTATTTTTATGTAGTACCCACTTAAATGGTTTGGTGGCAATGCAGTGTGCCTACTACCCAAAAGACCATGGTTCAAATCCCTCCTTTGGGGTTGCTTTAGGTAGTCGACAACCATCATAAAAATTAATCAAGTTTTTCAACATGGATTTGAGTAAAAATTCATGTGGTCGACGCTACTTATAGTTGGAGAGGACTTTACCATTTTATACGTATTTTTATTTAATGTATTTTATTTATTAAAAATAGTTAATATTTTTATTTTTGAAAATTTACTTAATATAGTATAGGGTATATTATTAGGTATTTCTGTTATAATTTTATTTTACACATTTTATTATTATATAGAATTATCAGTTAACTAAAACCTAAACTAAGTTGCCACCAATTTAAAAATATACAGAAGAATAATATGTGAATTTTCAAGAGAGTCCACATGGCTATACACATGATTTGAGCTATCCAGGTTCGTAAAATATAAAAAAGTTTGTCGAGTGGTGAACTCTGATCGATGGTGTGGATTTATCCACATGGCTTTTGCTCTTGGACTTTGGATCTCGATAATTGAACACTTATATTTGCTTTGAATGGACTTTATCAAAGGTTTTAATCTAAGATGATTTGACGACACTTGTAACTTCTCGTTTATACGTTTTTTTCATTCCCAAATGATAGCAACTCCAAGCGGCAATGATTGATCTCCTTGATTAGAGCGGGTGATGGCTACGAAGCATCTGACACAGAAGGAGTTGGTTGACAAGACAGGGCTAGTGCCTCATGGGAGGCAGATAACGTGTATGAGCGTGTTTTGCTATCTGGTCCCTAGTTGTGGAGATAGCCAATGACATCTTACATGAGCCCACAACCGAGGCAATATGTGACATCCTCGATGTCACATAATCTCAGACGAGGAAGGAGACGAAGATACCGCATCTCCAACATGACATCCTCACTGCTTAGCAGAATGGGCGTCCATCTTCACACCTTATACACATCTCTCATGGGCATGCTGGAGAAGCTCCACAGCTTCATATGCCTTGTAGTGACACCAGAGCAGCAAAATGCGTACATGAACGTCACCATAATTGGAGTCTTTTTAGCGGCCCTTGATCTTAAGTATGATGCCACATGTTCCTAGTTACTTGCAAATGCTAGCATACCTCCCATAGAGGATACATACTGTAGACTCAATAGGATCACTGTTTCATCAACATCCACTCAGACCTCCTCAACAATGGTCGCATCTCGTGGTATGGGAGGATCTTATCAGTTCAGAAGGCAAGGTGTATGTGGCAAAGGATTGGTTTGTTCACGCCTACCATATACATATTGTCATCGATCTGGTCACTTCGAGGACGCATGCTATTCTATGCATGGCTTTCCAGCATTTGCCTGTGATGCTGAATAGATTGAGACTCCTGTTATCTTGTTGTTTATGATTAGTTATTCGATGATTTTGTCTCTCATTTAAGGAAGATCATGCCTCCCACTTCTAGACCTTCTAGTGCTCCATCAGGCTCATCCGACTCCACTGCCTCCACTTGCCAATACTTCAGGTATTGCTTATGCCCATATTACTTGTCACATGGCAGACTTCTTGGAGTGGATCGTGGATTCAGGTGCTACTCATTACTTGTATGGAGACCAGTCTCAGTTCACTTCCTACAGGAATGTTTAGCCTGGAAGAACAATGGTTATTACTAATGGGACTCATTCCACCGTTACTGGGCAAGGGGGAGAATAGACTGATACATTCCATGCATTTGCAGAATGTTCTTCATGCTTTGTTTTCCAATGAATTTATTATAAGCTAGTCAAATCACTAAGGATATACATTATCGTGCCATATTTGACTCCTCTTTTATTGTGTTTTAGGATAAACTCACGAATGTGGTGATTGGATGTGACTGTGAGCAACATGGTCTATACAAACTGTTTCAGTCTCCATATGTTGGTGGCTCTTCCATTCCCACTGGGTCGGTCTCCCCCTATATATGACATCTTCGGTTCGGTTATCTTCCTCCACAAAAGCTGTGTAGAGTCTTCTCTCAAATTTCTTCTAGATTTACCTTTCAGTGGGAGGCTTGCCATCTTTGGAAGTATGACCATTCTAGTTATCCTGGTCGTCGGAGTTGTTGCAGTAGCACTTTATTTGAGTTGGTGCATTTTTGATATTCGGGGTCCATGTCGTGTTCCTGTCCATTTTATCTTTTACTGTCGATGGATTATTCTTGATTGACATGAGTTTTTTGTTTGAGGAACAAGTATGAGGATGTATTTTTCATTTGATCTTACATTTATGAAATAAAGATTATTTGTCTACTATGATTAAGTATGTTCGCTCTGATAATGCATTGCATGAGTTTTTCTTTTGAGAAAACAAGTATGAGGATGTATATATCATTCGATCTTCCATTTATGAAACAAAGAATATTTTTCTACTATGATTATGTTCGCTTTGATAATGCATTGGAGTTTTGTACTATTTAGTTATTTCTATTCTTTAGGTCTCCAGGCTTTATACGAAAAACGTTTTTCCCTTACATTTCTCAAAAGAAAAACCCGTGTCAATCTAGAATAATCATCAATAGCTACAAGATAAAACAAGTCTAGGTGGATCTGTCATTCAATCTTACATTTAATATTTTTCTACTATGATTAATTATATTTGCTTTGATAATGCCTTGGAATTTTGTACTACTCAGTTATCCCAGTTCTTCATGTCTCATGGCCTTATACATCCGATGTTTTGCCCTTACACTTCTCAGCAGAATGATGTTGCAGAATACAAAGATGGTCACCTTCTGATGTGACCAGGACTTTGCACCCCACTTCTCTTAGGGGATGTTCTCACTATCTGTTATCTGGTCAACCTGTTGCAGTCCTCTATGTTAGGTGTGTTGAAGAATAGAATGACTTAACATTATAGAGACCCTAGGGTCCTCTTATATAGGAGAAAAGCTCGGGGTAAATTACATCAGAGACCCACGAAAGAAATAGAAATAAGAAGTGGATACAAATAGATTCAAATATCTCAACACACACCCTCAAGTTAGAGTATATATGTCTATCGTGCTCAACTTGGAACATCTCTGAAATTGACCTTTAGCAAGAGCTTTGGTTAATACATCAACCGTCTGATCTCCAGTAGAAATATGCATGGCCTCAAATTTCAGCGAAATTCGGTCGAATTTCTGTCGAATATTGATATCCAGTTGAAATCGAAATTCGACCAAAATGACCGAAATATGGGGGTCCTAGTTCAAAAAATGGCCGAAATGACCGAAATTCTGGTCGGAATTCCACCAAAATTCTTTTTTGGTCGATACCGAAATGGTGACCGAAATCGACATTTAGGGCCTTGGAAATATGAGAGGTGGATATGAGACCTTTCTGGATCATCTCTATGGTATAATGGCAATCCACCTCTATATGCTTGGTCTGTTCATGGAATGTATGATTATTAGCAATAGAAAGGGATGCTTGTTTGTCATATAGAAGCTGCATGGGAAGAGGTTCCTCAACAACAAGACTAGTCAAAATTGATCTAACCCACATCTTCTCTGTGCTCCCCTGTGCTATGACCCTGTACTTGGACTCTACACTGGATCTAGCAACCACTGTCTGCTTCTTGCTTTTCCATGGCATGAGTACACAAATAGCAAAGCCGGAATTAGACTTCTTGTCTTTAGGGCATCCTGTATGATCTGCTGCACAAGCTGTTACATCAAGAGCTGTACCTCTGTTGAATATAAGATCAGTACCTGGTGAAGACATCAAATATCTCAAAATCATATAAATAACAACCATATGAAACTTCCTAGGATGCTCTATGAACTGGCTCACCTTACTTACCGCAAAGGATATGTCTGTCATAAGTAGCATAGAGGAGCTTCCCAACAAACTCCATGGATCTCCTCCTATCTACCTCCTAAGTGTTATCATCATATAATCTCGTGCTCGAATCCGTAGGGGTAGTAGCAGGTTTGCACCTTGTCTCAAGTAGAAGATCCGTCACAAACATCCTCTGGGTCATCACAAGGCCTTTCTGATTCCTGACGAACTCTAATCCATGGAAGTAACGAAGACTACTAAGATCCTTAATCACAAGCTGCTGACCTAGGAACTCCTTGGCAGCCTTAATGCTCTGCTCATCATCATCCGTGACAATAATATCATCAACATAAACCAGAATAGCAACTATACCTCTCTGTGTCCTTTGGGCAAACAATGAATGATCCGCAATGAACCACGCAAATTCCTGGTTCTTTATCAACTCTGATGGCTTCTGATACCTAGCTCTCAGACTCTACTTTAGGTCGTAAATCGCCTTGTGAGCCTATATACATTCCGAGACTCCTCCTCCGCAACAAATCTTGCTAGATGCTGAAGATATACCTCCTCATGTAGATCTCCATAAAGAAATGCATTCTTCACATCAAGTTGGTAAGGAGGCCAGTCCTGAGACACAATTATAGAAAAATGAACAATGTCGAATGTCTGACCACCGATGAAAATGTATCCTGAGAGTCCACCCCATTAGTCTAGGTCAAAACCCTCGTGCTACAAGCCTTGCCTTGTAGCGATCCACACTGCCATCTTTCCTATGCTTCACTGTAAAGATACATTTGCAACCTACAACAGAAGCACTTGGAGGAGCAGAAACACGACTCCAAGTACCACGAGACTGTAAAGCGACCATCTTCTCCTCCATGGCAAGACACCGTCTACTATCATGTACAACCTCTTGGTATGTACATGGTATAGTGACATCCGAGAGTTCCATGACTAACCTCTTGTACTCCTCTGAAAGATGATCTAAGAAAAGATAAGCAACTAGAGGATAAGTGGCACAATTACGATCGTCAAGGCAATAGGTACATCAAGATCATCGTCCTCTCCTCTTTGTTCTCTGTTATCACCTCCTCCTGTCTAGTATCTTGTGGTATAAGCATATCACCCATGCCATCAACAGAAATAATGTGTTCATTACATACTTGAGGCGTGCTGGATGATGTGGAAGGCGCATGAGTAGAGGGGTGAGTAGAGGACATGTGAATGTGGAAACATGGCAGGAACTGTTTCAGGGTAGATGGAGGTGGATGTGATGGAGGAGGTGGTGATGGAGATGACTGTGACTTAACCTAAGGTGGTGTTGGTGGAGATAACGGAGATGGTGGAACAAAAACATCCTCTCCAGAGTCAGAGTTAGACAACCTGTCACTTGTAGGAGAAAAATACATAATAGACTCAAAAAAATATGACATCAACACTCGTATTTCTCCTTACAGGATCAAAACATCTATACCTTTTTTGGATATTGGAATGGCCAACGGACACACATTTGACAACTCTTGGAGAGAGATTGTCACGACTAGGAGTAAAATTGTGGACAAAGGCCACATATCCAAAGACCCTGTGAGTAAGTTAGAATAGATCCTTCTTGGGAAACACAATCAAGAAAGGAACTTTTTCTTCCAGGACCGTGGAAGGCATGCTATTCACTAAGTAACAAGTAGTGAAAACCGCATCACCCCAGAAAGAATGGAGGGTTCGACTTTTAATCAAAAGAGTCCTTGTGACTTCAAGAAGATGACGGTGTTTGCATTCAGCAATACCATTCTGTTGTGAAGTGTAAGCACAAGAAGTCTTATGAACAATACCAAGAGATCTGAGAAAGTCAGACAACTGTAATAAGGAAAACTCCAATGCAATTTCAGTACGAATACAATTCACATTAGCACAATATATATTATTGATTTTAATAAGAAACGATTTAATTATAGGACCAGCTTCTGACTCACTCTTTAGCAAGAAAACCCAAGATAATCTAGAAAAATCATCCACAACAACCATACAAAATTGATGTCCCTGATGATCGGAAACATGACTAGGACCCCTGATATCAAAATTAAACAACTCAAATGACTGACTATTGTGATGACTCTGGCGACTCGAAAAAGAAAATCGATGGTGCTTCCTAAGCTAACATGCCTCGTACTCCATGGTGGTGCGAGTAGAGATATGAGGGAGAACATGACCCAACTTATGTAGAGGAAGTTATCCTAAGCGAAGATGCCACATGTAAGGAGAAACATATCCAGAAGGAATGGTAGCAACACCACTACACGGAGGTTGGACTAGTCTGTAAGTCCTCTTTGCTCACGACCACATCCAATTACCCTGCCTGTGAGTATGTCCTGAAACACAAGAGAAGTTGGATCAAATATGACACGACAATGTAAATCTTTTGTAATCTTGCTAATATACAAAAGATTCATCTGAAATGCAGGAGCATGTAAGACATTCTACAAGCGCATGGGACAATATACCCATGACCAACAATGGTTAGATGAACACCATTAGCGATCACAACTGATCTACCAGGAGGGATAGTCCTATAAGAACTAAACTGTGCTCGATCGCCACACATATGGTGAATGCTTCAGATTCCATGTTCCAATCAGTCAAATCTAAATTGCTACAACTGGTAAGTTCATAAGCTATACCTGATAGACTCGTAGAAGCTCTAGCGGTAGCTACGATTTGAAGATCCTGCAACTGGAATAGTCGATGTAATCATCATCTCTCTCAATTTAGATATAATATCATCAAACCACGCATCGTGAGAAGGAGTTGGAGTAGGCTCTGTCTGCTCAGCTACACGGGTAGATGCAGGATACCCATGCTTTAGATAGCATATGTACTCCGAGTGACCTGGACGGTGGAAATGTGAGCATGGGCCACGTTGAGGTCCTCCTCCTCGACCACGGGATCCTCACCTACGAAACTATGAAGTAACCCCTCTACCGTGAGAAGCTGCCACAACAGAGGGAGTCTGGGCCATGGTAGTAGCTGAAGTAGTGATTTTGCTCAGCCTCCTGTAGACCTCCTTAATTGGAGGTATCGCCTCTCCAATAAGCAGTTGAGTACGTGCTACATCGTACTCAGAGTCAAGCGATGGTAGAAAGGCTCCTGTCATTGTGGCATTCCGGTATGCTTGTTGTTGCTAAGTGTTGGTAGTACTAGGCATAAATCTATAGAGACACTCAAACATGCCTCGAAGATGCAAGAAGTGAGCACGAAGAGGCCAACCATTCTGCTTGTTTGAAAATATGTCATACTGTAACTGTAGAATCTTGCTCTCATTCTTATCTTGCCCATATGTGTCTGTTAAAATGTCCTACATAACCTTGGTTGTAGATTGATTGACGATGTCCTGGGCAATCTCCGTAGTGAATATCTCTAAGAGCCAGATTTTTGCATAGGCATCATCTTGCTTGCAAGAAGCATTAACCCCAGTCTTGTCTGTCAGCTCAGAATCCGTCAGAATGTGCTCCTTGTTATGGCATTGCATAAGGGTGCGAAATAGCATGGACCACAACTCTTAGTTGGTCACATCCATCTTTACGATGGGAGATGGGCTCTTGAAGGCTCCAGACGATGAAAATATGTCACCCTTATTTTCTGACATAATAAAAATATTGCCGAAAAAATCTTGAACAAAATTGGTGAGTAGACTACTTCGAGCGAGTCCACACAATCACATTGACGAGTGGTTGTACGTAGGGTTGGATATTGAGTCACGGCTCGATGAGACAGGCTCGGGATCGACTCGATAAGGGATCGTAAGAGCGACTCATTAGGCTATTGAGCCGAGCCCGAGTCAGAATTTTGGGCTTGATAGCTTAACGAGCCGAACTCGAGCCAAACCTCGCTCGGCTCGATAACTCAATAAGGGGCTCGATAAGAAATATGCATACATATATTATTTATATATTTATATGTAATACAAACAAAATAAAATTAGCCCTTTCAATTTTACCTCCACTAACTTTTCCAAAAGGTCACGTGTCATGACCTAATTCTCAAATCTCATTCCCCCACACATTTGCCCCTGCCCACACATTAGAAAATTTGTATTTTTTATAAGCAAATATAATGTGACAATATATAGTATAATTAAGATTTTATACACAACTTGGATAGTGGCCTGGTGGTAAGGAATACAATCTTTGCTAGAGCATGTCTCGAGTTCGAATCCGCATAAAACACTTTTCCACCAATAAGTACCCATTTTCCTTAACAAGCTCGACTTGGGTTCGAGCCCAGACCAGGCTCGATAAGGAGCTCAGGCTCGATAAGGGGCTCGACTCGAGCCTTATCGAGCCCAAGCCAGCTCGATAAGGGCTCGAGCTCATCGAGTCCGAGCTCGAGCCATCTCGACTGGGCTCGAACGAGCCTGAGCTCGAGCCCGAGCCCGAGCCAGGGTCCGGATCGACTCGTTGGGCTCGATAGCCAGCCCTAGTTGTACGTGTAGATTGATACAACCATCCTATTCAATCCTTGTCGAAGTCTAGTAAAGCATGATTTATGTGTTTGAAATCACGATCCTATTCGAAATTAGACCATTATTCAGCTTCAACAGTGGCCGAACTACGACCTGATGAAGGTGGAGAAGCCCACAAAGGATTGGGCAGCGATCGACCAGAGGTGGGGCGACAACCCACAACTTGAGATTGCCACAGCGGGTGACGACCTACAACAGCGGACGGGAGGGCCTGCTGCAGGTGGTCTGCGAACATGCGTATGGGAGGGTCGGAGCGGCTGGCGGTGACAGACGGGGGGTGGGGGGTAGGATTAAGGTTTTGGTGAGAAACGTGAACCCTGGTCTAAGATCGTTGCTCTGATACCATGTTGGAAGATTAGAATGTCTTAACATTGTAGTGACCCTAGGGCTCTCTCATATATGAGAAAAGCCCTCGGTAAAATACATTAAATACAGATGTAAGAAATAGAATAAGAAGTGGATACAAATTGATACAAATATCTCAACAAGGTGAAGAGTTTTCCTTATCGATCATGTTTCCCAGTAAAGATGTTTTCTCCCTAACATCTTGTGTCTTTGGTTCAACGGCTTTTGTGCATCACCTGATGCCTCGTCATAACATGGTCTCTCTTAGAACTGTCATGTATCTTTGTGGGATACTCTAGGACCTAGAAAGGGTATTATTGTTTTGATCTAATTAGACAAAAGTATTATGTTAGGTCGATGTCACTTTCTTTGAGTCGGTTATGTGCTTCACTCCTACATGTGACATGGTGACCTCCGAGACTGGTGACGTGGTTACAACGCCCTCCTACTTCGCCACCACCTTCTCTTGTGGTCCCTCTTACGCCACTACCTCCTCTACCAGCTACACCACCTCCATCTCCACCTCTTCCTCCTACATTGCTTGCTCCTCCGCCCCTACCACTGAATTCGTTGGCTCAGTTTTTATTAAATTTTTTTTACAGGCCTCCTCTGTACTATCTACTTATGGGCCTCCCCATCATCCATCACACCCTAAGTATGTTCTGAGCACTTTATTTCTACTAATGACTCTGGTGATTTGTCTATGCAGCATACTCCATTATAGGACGAGCATATGCCTTCACGTGAGGTTACTTTGTAGGTCATTGATGATACACATGATCTTGACGTGGCCATCGATCTCTAGAAGCGGAGACGTACATGTGCCACGTATTCTCTCGCTGCTCATGTTTCATTGGAGCATCTTTCAGAGGGTTTCATGAGGTTTGTCGTGGGTCTATTAGTTGTAGAGATCTCACAGACATACAGGGAGGCTATGCTGGATAGTCATTGGCAACTATCTATAGAGGAGGATGCCCACGCTATAGTCACGTGGCCCATGGAGCCTGGTCACTACTAGGGTTGATCATGGGCCAGGCTTGGATCGGGCCTGACCTAGCCTAGCCTAGGCTCATTTAGGAAACTGGGCCCACGAGCCGGACCCAAGCACGCTTATTTTTCAGCAACTCGGTCCAAGCCTGAGCCCAATCTGACTCATGATGGGTCGGGCCTGGATCGGGCCGGCCCGTGAATCCCACGGAAGTTGGGTTATAGGCTGGGGTGGGGAAGGAGGGGAGAGAGTGGGAGCACGAGGAGCGGAGGAGGTGGTGCGGTGGCTCCAACCCCTAGAAGACGAGGGGGGGGAGAGAGAGGGAGGACGAGAAGGCGGTGGGCGACGAGGGAGGAGGCCGGAGGCGTGGAGCGAGAGGGAGGAGAGACACAATGGAGTGAGGGGTGGAGGTCCAAGGGGGTTGTGGGGGAGCCTTGGAAGGGCTGAGGGCCACACGCGACGACTGTCGGAACCACTTGGAGGGGTGGGAGCTCAGGGAGGGAGGGGCGACATCGCGGGTGGTTGGGAACCTTGGGGTCTCGGATGGGAGGAGTTGGGGGGTATGGCTGAATAGGTTAGGGTTTCGAAATGAGGGGACGGGTCGGATTGGGCTGATGGGGCTGGGCCAAGATTCGGGACATAAACCGGGCCAGCCCGTGGGCTTCGGTTTCGGACATGCTCAAGCTCGAGCCTGACCCGATTTGATAAATGGGCCTAAATGGCGACCCTAGTCCGCCCATTTAGGCAGTGGGCTTTGCCTTGAGCGGGTCGGGCAGTGGGCTGGGTCAGGCCAACCTTCCATGCTCCACCCATGTCACTACCCCTACATGGGATTCTGTGGTTGATGTAATGTTCATAGTGGAACACCGTGTAGATGGTAGTGTTGATCGCTACAAGGCTAGACTTGTGGCTCATGGGTTCAGTCGTACTTATGGGGTGGACTATCAGGATGCATTCTCTTCCATGGAACATCATTCTACATTTCAGAGCCTTCTCTTTGTTGCAGTGGTACGAGGCCGGTCCTTGTCCCAGCTTGATGTGAAGAATACATTTCTATATGGTGACTTTCAGGAGGATGTCTACAGGAAGTTTCCAACTGGGTTCACTGCTGAGAGGGAGTGTCATATGGTTTGCGAACTTCATAAGGCTGTCTATGGTCATAAGCAGAGTCCCAGAGCATGCTTCCAGAAGCTCTCAAACTTGATAAAGCAGCATGGCTTCACAAGATAGAGTGCGAACTATTCACAGTTTGTTTAGAATACTCAGAGAGGTACCGTTATTATATTGGTCTATGTTGATGATATCATTGTTACAGGAGATGATGTGCAAGGTATTAGTACCACTCCGTAGTTTCTTAGACAACAATTTGTTACCAAACACCTTGTCGCGTTACGTTACTTCCTGGGGCTTCGGTTCGCTAAGAACTTGTTATGACCCATAGGAAGTTACTGATCTTTTCTCAGAGACATGCGTGGCTGATTTCAGACCCGCGATGACTCCTATGGAGCTCAACATGAAACTTTTATGATGAGACAGAAGAGGTAGACAAGAGACGATACAGGGAGCTACTTCGAAGCTCCTCTATGTGACCATCAACATGCCAGACATTTCTTTTACTGTGGGCAGAGTTGGCCATTTTATGGAGCAGCCACTGCATGCACATATGGACGCAGTTCTCATGATTCTGAGGTATCTGAAGTCTTCACTAGGTACTGGATTGTTTAGTAGAGGGTCATTCCTTGCCATCACGACATGTACAGATGCAGACTATGCTTGGTGCCCCAAAGATAGGAAATCTACCTTGGGCTTCGTTTTTCATAGAGAGTTCTTTGGTGTCATGGAAGAGCAAGAAGCAGGATGTGGTTACCAGATCTAGTGCAAAGTCAGAGTATAGAGCCATGGCGTAGGGGTGGAGCATTGAGATCATGTGGGTTAGGTCTGTTATAACTAACCTAGTTATTGATGTTCCTCTTCGCATGCATCTACATTGTGATAACCAAGCAACTCATTTCATTTCCAATAACCCTACCTTTCATGAGAGGACGAAGCACATTGAGGTAGATTGTTATTACACACGTGAAATGATTCAAAAGGGGTTTATCTTTACTTCTCACGTCAACTCAGGGGAACATACAACAAATGTCTTCACCAAAGCCCTAGTCAGGGGGCCGGGCCATTTCAGAGATGTTTCAAGCTGAGCATCATTGACATCTATGCTCCATGTTGAGGGGGAGTGTTGAGAGCTATTTTATCTTATCCTTTTTATGTATTTTGTTTTCTTTGTCTCTATTATGTTATTTGCCCAGCAAGGTTTCTCCTCTATATAAGAGAACCCTTCATTACACATACTTATAAATAAATATTTAATTCTATATTTATATAAAAAGAATATACAGAGACGATATTTGAAATGTTAAAGTAATATTCATATCCGTATCTATTTTAAAACGTATACAATTATGAATGTCAAAATCTAAATATAATCGGATGCGGATATATTCATATTTTTGGTCATCCCTACTAACCGCCCGTGAGAACTAAACCGCCCGTGAGAACTAGGACATCCTCTCCCATGGGTTTCATTTTCGTTAGAATGTTTTCCATGTAAGTCGTCATCTTCTGTAATTTTCTTGTCTACTTTGTTTTTCAGTTCTCACTGTATTTTTTTCACTTTCTCTCTCTCTCTTTACAAGACCTGGGGTTTATCTCACTAGATACATTGCTTTTTTTTATCTAAACGGTTTTGTTCTTGAAAGATGCTTATTTTCACTGTTGTTTTTACTAGTCTGAATGCTGATATTATTTTGTTGGAGATATTATCACATTTGTTAATTGTTCGAATCCTGCTCTTAGGAACATTTTGCCACCATTTGAATCATGGAGTTATCTAAATTTCTTTTATTTGTTTCTTCCTAAATAAGCAGGGTATGAGTCTGTCCGCAAAGGATGTGGCGAATATTTCAATACCAGCATCTATCGTTGTCCCTCATCTCCAGAATCTTCTTCAACAGACTTCGTTCCAACAAGTATGGCTGATATTTTCTATGTATAGAGTTTCTAGATTTGCTTCCAAACTGAAAGGAGGAATTATTACTTTTTTCTTACGCTTAACTTTTGAGGGCTTTATTTTCAGGATCTCATTATGAATGTCTTGAATAGCGTGCAACAGACAGAGCAAGTTGATGGTGCGTATAGAAAAGTCAAGCTAATACATGAGATGTTAAGTACTTACCCAAACGCTTTTCTTTTAAATATATATTATTGTCTTTAAACAGGAGCTGCATCCTCAGGTCGTGGAACTGATGAAGAAATGCCGGTCAGGATTTATTTTTATAGTAAATGCTTTTTGCAAGTTTTTCTTTTCTCGCAAGTTTTTTTGGTCTCACAAGCAAAGTGGAAAAAAGATCGGAGACAAATATGATATGGTTATTTCGATTTCCATATTTGCGCTGTCTATTACCGAATAGAGATACGGTACAATTATAGATCGGATATACAATAACAACAACAAAGCCTTTTCCCGCAATTAAGTAGGGTCGGCTACATGGATTCTTCACCTCCATTCAGATCTATCTTGGGTCAATCCCAGGCTTATATCCACAATACTAAGATCCCTTCGTATGATCTCTGTCCAACACTTCTTGGGTCGTCCTCGCCCTCTCTTAGCTGTCAACATCCCAACACTTGCATCTCCTAATAGGTCCATCAGCTGATCTTCTTTGCAAATGACCAAACCATCTTAAGCGATTTTCGCGCATCTTATCCTCGATCGGAGCTACACCAACTTTCTTTCTAATTGCATTATTCCGAATCCGATCTTTACGTGTGTGTCCACACATCCACCTTAGCATTTTCATTTTTGCTACATTCATTCAGTGCACATGTCTATGATTCACATGCCAACATTCAGATCCATAGAGCATAACAGGTCTCACGGCTGCTTTGTAAAACTTTCCTTTAATTTTTATAGTAATTTTCTTATCACAGACTACAACAGAGGCTCCTCTCCACTTTAGCCTGCCTCCATTTATTCTATTAGTAGCGTCTCCATCAATTTCCCCATCATGTTGCAGAATAGATCCTAGATATCTAAAGGAACCTCTCTTCTGTATGTTATCGTCACTCATCTTCACCTCGATGCCTTCACCATTGCTTTCCTCAAAGGTACACTCCATATATTCCGTCTTAGCCCTACTTATACGAAATCCTTTAGTCTCCAACTAATGTCTCCAGACCTCAAGCTTCTCATTTACTCCATCTTTAATCTCGTCAATTAACACAATATCATTTGCAAATAAATCTGTATCGTAAAAGGAGCAACTACAAATATGGATCGAATTAAGATTAGATGCAAATATGATTGAATAAAGATTAATTATGAGTTTTAATCGAATCAAGTGTTGGAGAAAAATGAATAGCCTGTCATTATAGTCATTATAGAGACCCTAGGGCTCTCTTATATAGGAAAAGAGCATTGGATAAATTACATTGGAGATACAAAAAAGAAATTAACAAGAAATAAATATAATGAGATACAAATATCTCGATACTTCTTGTCAAGTTGGAGCATATATGTTTATCATGCTCATCTTGGAACAACATCTCTAAAATGGATTTCTAGCAAGTGCTTTGATGAAAATATCTGCCGTCTGATCTCCAGTAGAAACATGGGAGGTTGATATGAGACTCTTATGGATCATGTCTCTGGTATAGTGGCAATCCACCTCTATATGCTTGGTTCGTTCATTGAATGCAGGATTATGGGCAATAAAAAGAGCTGCTTGATTGTCATAAAGAAGTTGCATGGAAGAGGTACCTCAACTGCAAGATCAGTCAAGACCGATCTAACACACTTCTTCTTGGTGCTCCCTGAGCTATGGCACTGTACTTAGACTCTACACTGGATCTAGCAACCATTGTATGCTTCTCACTTTTCCACAACACAAGTGAGCTCCCAACAAAAATCGCATAGCCAGAATTAAACTTCCCGTCTCTAGGACATCCTACATAATCTGCATCTCCCCTATTGCGTGCAAATGGTCGAGGATGATGACAACATCCTCGCCATGCTTTTAGGGTGATCGAGGGAGGAGGTCCTGGGTGTTCTCCAACACCTCCGGTGAGAGCTCGTCGTGAGGTCCATCTCCTGGCCTCCGGCCAATCGAGGTCCCTTTTCTTCCTCATTTCTTTATTTGTTTCTAATGTAGTTAGCTTCAGGTTTCCATTCGCGCATTTTGTCTTGCATTGCTATCTTCGATTTTAGCTTAGTTTAGATCCAAAGTTCTCGTCGGAGCTCCTGAGCTCTGACCATTCCATGCTACACTAATCACTTGCCAATAAAGGCCGCATCATTGTCTCCTTGTGGTGTGCATTTTCTTTTGTATTTGGAGGACCTAAAGGACCCTTCTGCGGGTCAAAGGCATCAAGCCAACACCTCCAGGGTCGTTGGAGGTTTAGCGACTCTCCAGGGACCCATCGGTGGTCCTCGGAGCCATTTGAGCCCCCTGGAGGCTTCGCCATCACTGCAGGAGCATCTTGAGCCTGCCTGAATACCGTGAGGAGGCCAGAGGAGCAGGTGGTGCTCGATTGAAACTTGCCCCGGGTGAGTTCCTTTGCTGTTCATCCATGCATCCCCAGTGTCGTCGGACCGTCTTCTATTCTTGGCGAGTAGCAGGCACCGTCGGATCCCCTTGCACCACACCTGTCAGATCCCTCCAGAGGATCTAATCTGATCCATCGACGACCGAATCGGTATCACGAGCCCTAGAGTCGGCGCGTGGCACGTGAGACGCGCTCCACCGTCCGATCCCGTCCGCTGTGGGTATTTCACATCTTTAACCCCAACACTTTTTGTATTAAAAATTGGAACATAAACTTTCCTCTGCTGTCTTTATAATTTTGTAATTTTTACAAGTAGGCCCCTCTAAACTTCTCATAATTACATTTAGGTCCTCTACCATGTCACCTCACGTGCATGTACACGTGAGGTGCCGATATTTTGCAAAGGACCTTTTGCGGGTCTTGGATTTTGCATTTGGTCCATAAAATTTTGTAATTACATTTAATATTTTTTGAAAAATTGTTGGAAGGCCCCTGTGTTTAATCTTATTTACAAAATGTGTTGCCAGTAGTTTATCTTTGTTGTCTCTATTTATTTTAATTTGTAGTTGTGCTCTAAAAAATCTCAAAAAATAATATAAGGTTCCTGATTGCATCTAGTTTCACGCCGTAATTTTATTTTCATTTTTGGACCCTTTTATTATTTATTAAAAATAAAAAGTTCACTTTTATTTTATGTATACAGTAGAATATACATAAAAATATAAATTCTTTTTGAAAAATTCCAAAAAAAATAGTTTTCATTTTTATTTATTTATTTTACAATTGGAGTATCGTGGTGCCTTTTTTATTTTGAAAAATTATTTTACAGTAGAGTAGAAAGATTACTTTTCTTTTGGGCCCTTTTTTATTTAATTGGAGGAGAGGTATCGTGGTGCCACTTTATTAGAATAAAGGAGACATTCAAAATTGTTCAAATTATAGAGGTATCAAGCTGATGTGTCACACTATAAAAATTTGGGAACGTGTGATTGAAAGAAGGCTGAAGCAAATTTCCAATGTAAAAGAAAATCAATTCGGATTCATGCCAGGTCGCTCAACGACTGAAACCATTCATTTGCTGAGGAGAACAATGGAGATTTATAGAGCTAAAAGGAAGAACATCCACATGATCTTTATTGATTTGGAGAAGGCTTATGATTTTATCCCACGAGAGATATTGTGGAGAGTGTTGGAGAAGAGACAAATACCTATCCTATACATCAACCTCATTAAAGACATGTATGATAGGGCTTTATCTTGTGTAAGGACCCCGTCTGGGAAGACTGGATATTTTGACATCAACATTGGTTTACATCAAGGTTCTGTTTTGAGTCCATTTCTTTTTACTTTGATTATGGACGAGTTGACCAGTCACATTCATGATGAGTTACCTTGGTGTATGTTATTTGCTGATGATATTGTGTTAATTGACGAGACTAGAGATGGAGTAAATGAGAAGCTTGAGATCTGGATACATGAGTTGGAGACTAAAGGATTTCGTATAAGTATGGCGAAGACGAGATATTTGGAGTGCACCTTTGATGGAAGCAATGGTGAAGGAATCGAGGTGAAGATTGGTGACTATAACATTCTGAAGAGAGATTCCTTTAGATATCTGGGATCTATCTGCAACATGATGGGGAAATTGATGGAGATGTTACTAATAGAATAAATGCAGGCTGGCTAAAGTGGAGAGGAGCCTCTGCTGTTCTCTGTTATAAGAAAATTCCTCCAACGATTAATGGAAAGTTTTACAAAGCAGCCGTGAGATCTGCTATGCTTTATGGATCTGAATGTTGGCCTGTGAACCATAGACATGTGCAGAGAATGAATGTAGCATAAATGAAAATGCTAAGGTGGAAGTGTGAACACACACGTAAATATCGGATTTGGAATGATGCAATCGGAAAGAAAGTTGGTGTAGCTCCGGTCGAGGACAAGATGCGAGAAAACCACTTAAGATGCTTTGGACATTTGCAAAGAAGATCAGTTGATGCACCAGTTAGGAGATGCGAGTGTTGGGATGTTGAGGCGGCTAAGAAAGGGCGAGCACGGCCCGAAAAGTGTTGGAAAGAGACTATACGAAGGGATCTTAGTTTGGTGGATATAAGCTCGGGATTGGCCCAAGATAGATATGAATGGAGGCGAAGAATCCATATAGCCGACCTTACTTAATTGTGGGAAAAGGCTTTGTTGTTGTTGTATTTTACAACTCCAGACCAAAAATCCGTAAAAAATACAAATGAAATTTCTTAAAATTCAAAAATTCCCAAAAACAATTATAAAAATCTAAAAAATCATTATAAACTCCAAAAACATTATTTTTTGTCTTTGAATTTTCTATATATTATTTTTATTATATTAAAATCGATTTGGAAAATGTTGGATATCATTTGATATTTTTAATTTTCATTTCAATTTCAGCTATTTAGCTAACCCCTGTTTTAGGGTATTTTGTATTTGAAAAGTATATAAAAATTAGCAAAAGTTTTGGAAAAATAAAAAAAACAGTAAAAAATTAATTAAAACCCAAAGAGATTTTATCTCTTTTATTTTGAATATTTTTATTAGTATTTATTTATATATTTTCCTACTTGGTATGTATACTCTATATGTAGCTTTATTACATATTTTAAGAAAAAAATATAAAAACAGAAAAATATAAAAAGAAAATATAGAAATATAAAATTAAAAACAAAATACAAAAATATGAAAAATTTACAAAATTTAAAAATATAAAAAATCCACATAAAAAATATAGACAAACAACCACAATCATCTTTTGTGCTTAATAGCCCAATCTAGCCTTTTTTGCTCCTTGTGTTCTACTAGGGACTAGCAAAGGCAAGTATAGGGGGTGATGAATCTCCAATTCATCACCTTTATTGTATCATTTTGGTCTTGAAAACTCTAGTAAATGCTTGTAAATACCCTTAATTTGCATAAATTAACATCCATACCTTGTTGTATAAATACTATATAAAATCGTGTTTTTAATGCCAAAATTATAGAATAAAGAAAAGAAAAAAAAAGAATAAATTATCAACGATATTTTATGATCCTAAACCCCAAGACCTAGGAATCTTGATGACTAGGTCGACAAGGAATAAAGTAGGGGGAGATAAGGGCAGATAAGGGCCATTAATACAATAAAGTTCCCATTTATTTATTCATTATTCATTCACTTTTGGGATCTTTTTGATTTTCTACTTTTTATACTCAAATAAAGAAACTTTATAAATGAAAGTTATAGATAATAAAATATAGAAAAATACAAAATTGAGTTTGTACAAAAATAATATACAGAGTAAAAGTTACACACTTAATAAGATTCCAAAAACCCAACTTCCTAGACCCATATCTCTCAAATAAAAGCTCAAAATTTATAAAAATCACCTTTAATTGTATATAACTTTTAATAGCTATTTAATGAAGGTGGTTTCATTTTTTTGTTGTTGAGGTGTGAAAGTTAGGTTTTGGACCCCTATTGTACTATATACTCGATTAAAATAATCATTTTATTTATCCTTTATTATTTTTATTAGTTTATATTTTTATAATTTTGTAAATATTATTTCTAATATATGCACATATTAAAACTAAAATAAAAACATAAAGAAAACACTAAAATAAAATATGTAAATAACATATATAGATGAATATACAATAACTATACCTATATGTTGGAGTATTTGATTGTATGCCTCTTATATTGTAAATGGGTAAATGGATACCTTCAAGATCCATTTACCTCATCCAAAGTTTAGTCCCACATCTACCAGTTTGAAGATGTGTAGACTTCGTGGGTACTATATATAGACCCCCATACCCTTGTAGTCAGATGAGAAAGTTCAATACACTATCAACCCCCTAAGGCATTCTTTCATGGTTTCCTCCCGCTCCTCCTGGCTGCATATCTCACCGTCATTCAGGCGGCGTCGAGAGAGAGAAGGTCCAGACCCCGCTGCTAGTCCATAATTCTCCTATCGCACCTCCAGTCTCCCAGCAACACCTCTCCCATCAGATCTCTTCTCCCCGTTCGACCCTTTTGCATCCAGGAGCGAGGCGGCGCAACCCAGGCGTGAGGTGAAGTATCTCATCCTTGGTCGGCAAGGCTGCTGAAGCCCCATACGTAGGCACCTCTATCCCTTTCGTGCCTCCTGTCAGCAGTCCAGGCCATTGCCGCGAAGTTCCAATCGGAGTGCGCATGACTCCTCCATAGCTTCAACAACAAGTACCCCCCTTTCCCATCCTAGGTGACCTCCTCCCTTGGCGGCGCCAACCACCATATTCCCGTGCGCCCGCAGCCCTAGTCGGGGCTCTCCCTCGCGTACGACGCCTTCTGGCGGTCCTGCTGCAGCTGCTTCGGGCGACTTCAGATGACACAACCCCAACCACCATGATATGCGGACTCCTTCCAGGTTGTAGTAATACTAGAAAGACCTGCGACATCGAAAGAGAGGGGTTCCCATGATGGGAACGCTAGGGGACCCAATGGCTATATTTAAAAAAATGTTTTTGGCCCTATATTTCAATCGACTTAAAAAAGGGAGGGGGTGACTAGGGCCTGGTCAAATTAGGCTGTATGACATTTAAAAAAAATAAGAGAGAAAAAGAAGAGAAGAGCTATTTAGGTCCATTTGGGCTGTGATAAAATTTATACTTTGAAATGGAAAATAGGTTATATAAAAATAACCGTACGCGGGAAAAAAGAGAAAAGTCGTTAAAAAAATGAGAGATGGCTTAAAAAATTTCAAAAAAAAAATGATTTGAAAAGCTGCTTAAAATTTTTTTGATGGTTATTAAAAATATTGAAATAGTCGAGAAAAAAGGTGATGAAAAATGAATTATTGATTGAGAAAGACGAGTAAATATTTGTCGGCTAAGAGTTTTTATGTTTTTCCTCATTTTTATTGTCTTCTCCGAACTTGATCGATGTCTTCATTCTGACCAGTATGGGAGAAAGGGGGAGTACGTGTAGAGTCACTGGTCTTCTCCAAATTTCAGATTCATCAGACCTACATGATTGTTCAGACTCTACAGTTGTTTAGACTCGCCGTCAGATTTCGAATCAGTTTTGGACACGCACATGTATGCAGCCTTTTCAGATAAGCACATGTATGCCATCTTTTGTCGTGATCCCCATCTTTCTTGTTGTTTTGGCCAGACTTTTCATGTGAGCCATAACGACTCCAGAGTAAAGGACTATTCACTATGCCATGTTGGCTAGAGTTTTCATGTGGTTTCATAGGGACTTTAGAGTAGATACCATTCTCTGTGTCGGATGGGAGAGGTCTAGTTCTCCGATGAGGACACTTCTTTCAGACTCCATTCTTCAGCGACTGTAGACTCCGACGAGGATTGCACTCCATGGCTTTTTCAGTTCGGCCCTTTTCAGAGATGGAGCAGTTGGTCACATGTTGCGGCGTGCCAGAGAACCAGCAAAGTACAGAGCACATGCTCTCTGACAAGGAGATTCAATTGGCTCACACTCCAGCCTGTTCCTCCTCACCTGCAAGGCATGAGAAGCAACACCCTCGATAACAACCGGTAATTGTGCGTGTTGAGTTGATATTGTCTGTAATGTCATGTAGCATGTGTTGAGTTTCTTTATGTTTTTCCAAGCTGAGCATTGCATGCTCCATCTTGAGGGGGGTGTTGGAGTATCTGGTTGTGCTCCTCTTATGTTGTAGATGGGTAAGTGGATACCTCCAGGATTCATTTACTTCATCCAGAGTTTAGTCCCACATCTACCAGTTTGGAGTTGTGGAGACTCCGTAGGTGCTATATATAGACCCCCACACCCCTGTAGTCAGATGAGAAAGTTCAATAGACTATCAACCCCCCTAGGCATTCTCCCGTGGTTTCATCCTACTCCTTAGGGAGTAGGATTTCATGTTAAATCCCGTGTGTTCTTAAAGTTTTTTTTATTTCTGATACGCTTCCATTTTCTATTTTCTAACACTATAAATAGACCTATTTATTTAAGTGTATATATTACATCAGAAAAATAAAATAAAAATATATTTAAGTATCTAAGAATAAGTTATAATTATATAAAATACAACAACAACAATAAAGCCTTTTCCCACAATTAAGTAGGGTCGGCTACATGGATTCTTCGCCTCCATTCAGATCTATCTTTGGTCAATCCCGAGCTTATATCCAAAAGACCAATATCCCTTTGTATAGTCTCTTTCCAACACTTCTTGGGCCATCCTCGCCCTCTCTTAGCCGGCTTAACGTCCCAACACTCGCATCTCCTAATTCGTGCATCAGCTGATCTTCTTTGCAAATGACCAAACCATCTTAAGCGGTTTTCTTGCATCTTATTCTCGATCGGAGCTACATCAACTTTCTTTCTGATTGCATCATTCCGAATCCGATCTTTACGTGTGTGTCCACACATCCACCTTAGCATTTTTATTTCTGCTATAGTCATTCTCTGCACATGTCTATGGTTCACAGGCCAACTATCAGATCAATAGAGTATAGCAGGTCTCACGTCTGCTTTGTAAAACTTTCCTTTGATTTTAAAGAAATTTTCTTATCACAGATAACAGCAGAGGCTCCTCTCCACTTTAGCCAGTTTGTATTTCTTATATTAACATCTCCATCAATTTCCCCATCATGTTGTAAAATAGATCCCAGATATCTGAAAGAATCTCTCATTTGTATGTTATCATCACCAATCTTGACATCGATTCCTTCGCCATTGCTTCCATCAAAGGTGCACTCCATTACCCCCCCCCCCCCCCCGGGACCGCCCCCCCATCCATATTCCGTCTTAGTCCTACTTATACGAAATCCTTTAGTCTCCAACTCATTTCTCCAGATCTCAAGCTTCTCATTTACTCTATCTTTAGTCTCATCAATCAACATAATATCATCAGCAAATAACATGCACCAAGGTAACTCATCCTGAATATGACTTGTCAACTCGTCAAAGCTGAAACTTGATGTAAACCAATGTTGATGTCAAAATAGCCAGTTTTCCCAGACGAGGTCCTTACACAAGATAAAGCCTATTATCGTACATGTCCTTTATGAGGTTAATGTGTAGGATATGTACTTGTCTCCTCTCTAATGCTCTAAACAATATTTCTCGTGGGACAAAATCATAAGACTTCTCCAAATCAATAAAGATATATTGAGATTCTTCCTTTTAGCTCTATAAATCTCCATTGTTCTCCTAAGCAAATGAATGTCTTCAATAGTTGAGCGACCTAGCATGAATCTGAATTGGTTTTCATTTATGTTGGAAACTTGCCTCAACCTTCTTTCGATCACACGCTCCCAAATTTTCATTATGTGACTCATTAGCTTGATACCTCTGTAATTTGAACAATTTTGAGTGTCTCCTTTATTCTTATAAAGAGACACCACGATACTCCTCCAATCTTCAGGCATTTTCTTGCTTTTCCAAGTAACATTGAATAGATTCGTAAGCCAAGCCAAATCATGCTCACCTAAATCCCTCCACACTTCTACAGGGATGTCATCCAGTCCTACACCTTTCCCAGGTCTCATAACCTTCAAAGCCTCCTTTACTTCCTATCTTTGTATCCGTCTATAGCTTGCACGATTCAAGTAACTTTCACTACTAGCTAGATCACCCAAAGTGATCTCTCTATTTCCTTCCCCAATGAAAAGTTTATGCAAGTATTGCTCCCATCTAGTCTCAATATCCTTTTGAGTAACAAGCATGATGCAGCGTGACCCCAAATTATAGGGCCACATTTATTTAATTAATTATTAGTCAATTTTATTTACGTTTTTAGCGGTCGTAATGGGCTAATTAAATAATTGAGATCGCATGTGATCTCAACGTTTATTTCGTAGATTTTAATTGCAATTTTGGTCAATTAATTAGATTAGAGTCTAATTAGAGTAATTAGGGGTCAATTGAAAGTTGTTAGAGTCCAATTAGGATAAAGTTAGTTGTCAATTTTGATTTGTTTACTATTTTTGTAAACCCATCTCTCCTATATAAAGAGAGGGTAACCCATTGTTTTATTGAGTGAAGTGATAATTAAAATTGAGATTTTTATCTCTATCCCTCTTTCTCTCTTCTCCCTCCACGTGGTCTTCACGGTTCGCCTTCTTCAACCCCTCGTTACCGACGAGATTTCTTCTTCTCAACCTCTCCTTTCTCCACCGATATTCCACCGCCAAATTATTTTAATTTTATCGTCGACGCGCCGAATCTCGTTTGCATCAATTGGTATCAGAGCATGGCCTTTAGATCGTCCTCACGATCTAACGATCCGTCCCGGCGCCCGCACAACGTTCATCCGAACAAACACGACGAACCATCTCCACCGTCGACGCCTCCTTCAAGGAGACGGAGCACATGGTTCGTGATTTGCGAATCAACTTCAACTCGCTATTTCGAGATCTAATGGCCAATTTTGAGGCCTTCCGCGACGCCCAATCAAAGCCGCCAACCAACGAAGCCGCTACCGCGAGTTTTGACGAAGAAAACGTCGCCGAAGAAGGTGAATCAGTCGCTGTCCAGCACTTTCCAGAACCAAATCTGTCGCCGGAATCGGCCCCGCTGCCCCCTCCAACCATTCCGGCACCACCCCAGCCTTCCCAGGTACCCCTCCTGCCCTCCCCGGCCCGCGCTGTCGTCATCCCCACCCCAGCAACCCCTCCGACATCCCCATACCTTCCCACGGCTACAACCTCGCAACCCTCCCTCGCTCTGGCCTACCCAAAACCCCAAAGCCCAAATCCCAGCCAAACCCGCAAGCCCCGACTTCGTCATCCACAACCCCGCGCCATTCCCCTGTACGCCAGCAGGCCATCCCTCCCGCCGGCGCCCCCGCTTCCCCTGCCTTCCCCACACCGCTCGGCCTCACCACCTGTGGCCTACCCTCATCCCCACAGGCTAAACCACCCCCCCCCCTTCTCCCTCTCGCAGGCCTCCCCAGGAACCCTCTCCTCCTCCCGCTACCCCACGACCCCTCCCTCCCCGCGATCGCCTCGGCGGTGCCCCGCACCAACCCGCGCCTTCCCCCACGCGCAGACCCCCTTGCGTCGCCCAGCTCGTCGCCGCCCCATGCCCCGCACCAACCCGCGCCTTCCCCATGCGCAGACCCCCTCGCGTCGCCCAGCTCGTCGCTGCCCCATGCCCTGCATGTGCCCCTTACTCCGGCGCCGCCTCTTATCAGGAAGGCGTGGAGCCCTAACAAGGAACGAGGAAGACTCTCCCACCGAATCCCCTCAATTGAGGGGAGGGATATTTTGGAGAAATTGCAAAATAAAAGTTCCCAAAATCCATATTTGCAGAAGGGCCCAAGGCAAGAGGAAGGTGATGAAATTTGAAGGGGTACAAACTTTGCAGGGACGTCCCCCAATTGAAAAGAACTATAAACGTAATGTTGAAAGATCTAATTGCAAGTTACAATCTCAGGGATGACTTCTCCAACGATCCACCTACATCACACAATTCGTCAGGAGCCGAATTTTTAAAGCGGTGGAGAGTTGATGCAGCGTGACCCCAAATTATAGGGCCACATTTATTTAATTAATTATTAGTCAATTTTATTTACGTTTTTAGCGGTCGTAATGGGCTAATTAAATAATTGAGATCGCCTGTGATCTCAACGTTTATTTCGTAGATTTTAATTGCAATTTTGGTCAATTAATTAGATTAGAGTCTAATTAGAGTAATTAGGGGTCAATTGAAAGTTGTTAGAGTCCAATTAGGATAAAGTTAGTTGTCAATTTTGATTTGTTTACTATTTTTGTAAATCCATCTCTTCTATATAAAGAGAGGGTAACCCATTGTTTTATTGAGTGAAGTGATAATTAAAATTGAGATTTTTATCTCTATCCCTCTTTCTCTCTTCTCCCTCCACGTGGTCTTCACAGTTCGCCTTCTTCAACCCCCCGTTACCAACGAGATTTCTTCTTCTCAACCTCTCCTTTCTCCACCTATATTCCACCGCCAAATTATTTTAATTTTATCGTCGACGCGCCGAATCTCGTTTGCATCAAAGCACGTGACCATCCTCGTCCTTAATGCATTTCGCTTGAGAAATATCTTTGGTCTTTCTTTCTCTTACTTTGGCCAACCTGAATATATCCTTCTGGCCCTCCTTAGAACCAAGCCTCCTTTTGACCTGAAGCTCCTCCCTTTGACCCGCTTAGCATCTCTTTGGCCACCTTTTAGATACAAGATGCTACTGCCTCGGGAGCGGATCCTCTGCCATAAGTGGATTGCAGCAGAGTCTGCTGCAATCCACGGATGGATGACACGTGGCGCTGACTGATCCAACGGTCCTGCCTCCAGACCCTCCTCTTCCGAATCCTTACCCTCGTCCCCGACCCTCTCGCCTCCGACCATCACCGCCTCCCCGACTCTCTCTCGCCCCCCCGAGCATCGTCCCCTCTCGCCGCCTCTCCTCCCCCTCACCACCCACTCGCTGCCTCTCGCCCTCTCTCGACCATCGCCGCTTCGTCCCCCTCGCCGCCCACCCGCCGCCTCTCGCCCTCTCTCGACCATCGCCGCGTCTCGACGCCCTCGCCGCCTCTCACCCTCTCTCGACCATCGCCGCCCACCCACCGTCAAGCCCTCTCTCAACCATCGATGCCCTCGCAACACTCACCGCCCACCCCCGAGCATCGCCGCCTCTCGCCCTCCTATCGCTTCGCCGCCACCGTCTCCCGCCCCCTCTCCTCCCCGCCGCCATACTCTCGTGCCCGCCTCTCGCCGCAACCCTCAACCGCGACCTCGAGCCCCTTCTCGACGCCACCCTCTTGACGCCTCGCCGCCAACCTCTCCCCCGACCTCGAGCCCTCTCTCGCCCCCACCCTCTCCCCCTACATCAAACCCTCTCGCCACCGTCGTCTCCTCGGCCCTGCCTCTCTCCTATCGCACGCTTTTCTCGTCGCCGACCTAATCAAGAAGCAAAGAGTATTCAACTACTTGAGATTATCATGTCATTTTATTTCATATTGCGTGGGTGTTTAAATTTATTTGATTTTTTAGAATGGCGGCGTCTACAAGCAACACTCGTCGTAAGAATATCTCGTCACAATATTGGATTTTAGTGCTTAACTTACAACGTTTTGAGTGAACATTTTGAAGTACCTCTAGAACAGGATTCCAACATCAGTGATCTAAACTTGAAGAAAACACAAGCAAAAAATCGTAACCAACACAGTCGTAAACAAAACGGTGAGATGGCCACGAACACGAAAGTAAGTTCAAAACGAGCACAGATATACAAAAGCGGATATATTCATACCAAAACGAACACATATATACCAAAGGGAACACTTCCATACAATAAAGAGCACGATCATACAAAATTTTGCACATATATACAAAAACACGCACATATATACCAAAGGACCATTTATCCAAGAGCCTCTTCCATACCAAAACGAGCACATATATACCAAAGGGGACACTTCCATACAACAGAGAGCACGATCATACAAAATTTTGCACATATATACAAAAACACGCACATATATACCAAAAGACCATTTATCTAATTCGAGCCTCTTCCATACCAAAACGAGCACATATATACCAAAGGGAATACTTCCATACAACAGAGAGCACAATCATATAAAAACTTGCACATATATACAAAAACACTCACATATATACCAAAGGACCATTTATTTAAGTAGAGCCTCTTCCATACCAAAACGAGCACATATATACCAAAGGGAACACTTCCATACAACAGAGAGCACGACATACAAAATTTTGCACATATATTCAAAAACACGCACATATATACCAAAGGACCATTTATCCAAGTAGAGCCTCTTCCATACCAAAACGAGCACACACACAGATATATATATATATATATATATATATATATATACCAAAGGGGACACTTCCATACAACAGAGAGCACGATCATACAAAATTTTGCACATATATACAAAAACACGCACATATATACCAAAGGACCATTTATCCAATTCGAGCCTCTTCCATACCAAAACGAGCACATACACACCAAAGGGAACACTTCCATACAACAGAGAGCATGATCATACAAAAACTTGCACATATATACAAAACACGCACATATATACCAAAGGACCATTTATTCAAGTAGAGCCTCTTCCATACTAAAACGAGCACATATATACAGAAGTGAACACTTTCATACAATAGAGAGCGCGATCATACCAAAACTCACACAATTTTGTATAATAGGAAAACTTTGTCAGTATATTGATATCAAAATTATTAACATGATGGAAGAAATGTGAAGCCGTATCATTGTTGTCTGTCACATTGACATCGTTAGATCGAAGTTAAATTGTCAGTCTTCTGATAATTGATTTGCTCCGACGATTCCAACCAGTCAATTACATTTCTTCCATCTAGACTGATGTTTCACCTGCCGGTATTTAACTTATGTTGACAAGTGATCTTTGTTGTACAAAAGCCTCTTTCTGTACAGATATCAGATAATGGTAGTCAATTAGATCAAATATTACTCCATCGGAAGTCTTTACCGTGATCGAAGTGTTTATTAGACTTTTGATTTGTCTTTCGTGACATACCATCCCTTTGAATGCTTTTAAGTGTCGACGACTTGTGAAAATTACTGAATGATCGGGATGCATATTCAACATTTTTCAATTCGCTTGATCCGGTTCAAATGCAGAACCGTGTGAGTCACCATTTATTAGCTTCCATATTAATGCCAATGAACTTCACATCATTTTTATACATTTAGGAAATATGGACCCTGCAAAATCATGTAATCTTGTTTTTATGTATGTTTTAGAATAATCTAGTCGGCGAGAGGAGTTGAGGTCGGGGGAGAGGATGGCGGCGGGGACGAGAGGGGGCGGGAGATGTGGCAGCGAAGCGACAAGAGGGCGAGAGAGGGCTTGGCGGCCGGGGTGGGTGTTGAGAGAGGGCTTGGCGGCGATGGTCGGGGGCGAGAGAGGGTTGGGGAAGAGAGGCGGCGATGGTCGGGGGCGAGAGAGGGTTGGGGAAGAGAGGCGGCGATGGTCGGGGGTGGGCATCGATGGTCGGGAGTGGGCAACGATGGTCGGGGACGAGAGGCGGCAATGGTCGGGGGTGGGAGAGGGTCGTGGACGAGAGGCGGGTAGGGGTTCAGGAGAGGAGGAGGTGGGGGCGGGAGTGTCGGCCGTTGGATCGAGAGAGGGCAAGAGGCGGCAGGTGGGTGGCGATGGTCGAGAGAGGGCGAGAGGCGGCGGGTGGGCGGCGAGGGGGACGAGGCGGCGATGGTCGAGAGAGGGCGAGAGGCGGCGGGTGGGCGCTGAGGGGGACGAGAGGGGGCGATGCTCGGGGGTGGGCGAGAGAGAGTCGGGGAGATGGTGATGGTCGGAGGCGAGAGGGTCGGGGACGAGGGTAAGGATTCGGGAGAGGAGGGGCTGGAGGCGGGACCGTTGGATCAGTCAACGCCACGTGTCATCCATCCGCGGATTGCAGCAGACTCTGCTGCAATCAACTTACGGCAGAGGATCCGCTCCCTACTGCCTCCCACATATCGTGTGCACTTCCGCTACAATCCCAAGGTAAGTCTTCCAAAACTTTTTCCCTGAAGCTCGATTGCTTCCGTGGAAGATTCCACCATCTAGTTCTAGTGATCTTAGGAACCCTGCTTTTCTTTACCATCCCTTTTAATTGTACATTCAAGATTAACAAGCGACGTTGGGTTGTCAAAGTCTCTCCTGGGATTACTTTGCAGTCTTTACAATACAACCGATCTCTTCTCCTCAACGCAAAGTAATCTATCTGTGTTCTAGTTGGCCCACTTTTATAAGTAATATAATTATATAAAATAAGAAAATAAAATAATAAAATCAAACATACAAAATAAAAATAAAATACTTAAAGGATAGATAAATTACCTATATGTATACCCTAAAAAGTAACTTGTAATTAAATTCCTCTAAAAAATAAATAAAAATAATAATAAAATACTTTGTAAAATAATAAATATATTTTTATAATTTAAAATAATAAAATCATTTACTAATTTATTTTAATTTATTTTTTTGTTTTTGATCTGACTTTGTCTTTTTACGGATGGCGTGGCCCAATCAGACTATGTCATCCGTTTACCGAGGGTCTACTCTGACCCAGATCATAGACCTCGTCGGAGCTTCGTTCCCCCTCATTTTCTTGGACTTGATGAAGATAGGACCCTTCATGAAATCTCTTCCCTGTACATCAGAGATCCATGCCGAACCCTTTCTTTGGGCAGATCGCATTCGCCTCACCCGTGATTCTCCCTCGAACATCACCCCATCACCACTTCACTTCGTGCATATAAGCCATCTCTGATCTTTCTCCAATTTTTTTATTCTCTTTTGGCCACCTTTCCTCTCCCCTCTTGCGTGCAAATGGTCGGGGATGGTGACAACATCTTCGCCATGCTTTTAGGGTGATCGGTGGAGGCGGTCTTGGGTGTTCTCCAACACCTCTGGCAAAAGCTCACCGTGAGGTCCATCTCCTGGCCTCCGCCAGTCGAGATCCCTTTTCATCCTCATTTCTTCGTTTGATTTTATTGTAGTTAGCTTTAGGTTTCCATTCGCGCATTTTGTCTTGCATTGATGTCTTTGATTTTAGCTTAGTTTAGGTCCAAAGTTCTCGTCGGTGCTCTTGTGATCCGGCTATTCCATGCTATGCCAATCACTCGCCAATAAAGGTCAGATCTATGTCTCCTTGTGTTGCTGCGTTTGCTTTTGTATTTGCAAGATCTGAAGGACCCTTCTGCGGGTCAAAGGCATCGAGCCACCACCTCCAAGGTCGATGGAGGCTTAACGACTCTCCAGGGACCCATCAGTGGTCCCCGGAGCCATTTGAGCCTCCTAGTGGCTTTGCCATCACTGCAGGAGCATCTTAAGCTTGCTTGAGCGCCGCGAGGAGGCCGAAGGAGCAGGCGGCGCTCGATTGAAACTCGCCCCAGGTGAGTTCCTTTGCTGTTTGTCCAAGCATCCCCAATGTCGTCGGATTGTCTTTTGTTCTTGGCGAGTAGCTGGCACCGTCAGATCCTCTTGCGCCAGAACCATCAGATCCCTCCAAAGGATCTAATCTGATCCATCGGTTGCTGAAGCGGTATCGCGTGCGCTAGAGCCGACATGTTGCAAGTGAGCCGCGCTCCACCGTTCGATCCTGCCCTGTTGTGGGCATTTTACATCTTTGAAATTTGTAATTTTTGAAAGTAGGCCACCCAGACTCCTCATAATTATATTTAGGTCCTTCGCCACGTCATCTCACGTGTCTCTGCACGTGAGGTGCGGGCATTTTGCAGAGCACCGCTCACGGGTCTTGGATTTTGTATTTAGTCCAGAAATTTTGTAATTACATTTAATATTTTTTTTGGAAAAATTGCTGGGAGGGCCCTGTACTTAATCTAGTTTACAAAAATGCCCCTGCTAGTATTGTAGTTTCTCTTTATTGTCTATATTTATTTTAATTATCAATTGTGCTCTAATTAATCTCAAAAAATAGCATAAGGTTCCTGATTGAATCTAGTTTCATACTTAATTTCATTGTCAAATTTGGACTCTTTTAGTATTTATTAAAATATTAAAAAAAGATCACTTTTATTTCAAAAATACATAAAAATTATAAATCTTTTTGAAAAATAAAAAAATAATTTTCTTATTTATTTTGTTACTTTACAACTCCAGACCAAAAATCCTTAAATATTACAAAAGAAAACTAGCAAAAATAAAAAATCTCAAAAACCATCATAAGAATCTAAAAAACCATTAAAAACTCCAAAAATATTATAATATGTCTCCGAATTTTCTATATATTATTATTATATTAAAATTGATTTGGAAGATTTTGGATATTATTTGATATTTTTAATTTCCATTTCAATTTTGGCTATTTAATTAACCCCAACTTTAGTGTATTTTGGACTTTAAAAAATATAAAAAAATTAGCAAAATTTTCTGAAAAATCACAAAAATAGTAAAATAGTTAATTAAAACCCAAAAAGGTTCTATCTCTTTTATTTTGAGTATTTTTATTAGTATTTACATCTATATTATCCTACTTTGTTTATATACTCTATATATAGCTTTATTCCATACTTTAGGAAAAAGAAAATATAAAAATCAGAAAAATATAAAAGGAAATTATAAAAATATAAAATTAAAAATAAAATACAAATATTAAAAAGCAAAAAAAAATTAGAAATAAAAAACCCACATAAAAATATTGACAAATAACCACGATAATCTTTTGTGCTTCACAACCCAATGTAGCCTTTTCTGCTCTCTGTGTTCGACACTGTACATTACCTGCACACTATACACACATTTTGTAGAGTTAAATAAAATAATTTTTAACTCCACATTTTTAATTCATTGCTTGGTCTTGAATTGTAGGTTATTGTTGATTAATTCGCGTTTATTGATCGGTCAACACATCGACTACGGTTTCTCTTTATGAAACCGTACGACCCTCGAAATTCCCTTGTAATTAGTACCACAACCACATCAATAAGAATCTGCGACGTAGAAAGACGCGCAACTAGAGAGAAGGTATACTGGTAATCCACCTCATAGGTTTGGGTGAACTCATGAACAACCAGTTTGGCCTTATATCTGTCCACAGTACCATCAACTTGGTGTTTCACAATAAATACTCACTTGTTGCCAACGAGAAATGCACCTGGAGGAGTTTGTACAACACTCCACGTACCATGAGACTGTAAGACTACCATCTCCCCCCCCTTCACCAGACGCCACTGACTACTTTGCAATGCCTCCTGATACGACTGTGGTATCTCCACGACCGATAGTCCCACAACAAACCTTTGAAAATCCTCAGATAGTTGTGCTGGGGAAACATGAGAAGCAAGAGGATGCATAGTGCATGCACCCCGCTGCTTTTGAAGAGCAATAGGCACATCCGGGTCTTCAACATCCTTAGAAGATGTATCATCCAAGACATCCTGCATTTCAGATTGCACGCGCAAATCACCAGTGCCATTAGTAGAACTCAAATGCTCATAACATACCTTGGGCGTGTTGGATGATGGAGGAGGCACATAAGCACGAGATCGATGCTGGTAAACCTGCAGAAAGAAGGTAGGCGTGCCAGGAGATTGTGGAGGTGGTGGTGGTAGAGGAGGAGGTGATGGTGGTGGTACTGGTGGTGATGGTGTAGACAAGATCGGAGGTAGATGCATATAGACCTCTTCTTCATTCTTTGAAGGACTGAACTTGTCACCTGTAGGAGAAAAATACTTGGTGGACTCATAAAAGGTGACATCCCACTAATATAGTACCTTCGTCGAACACGGTCAAAGCGATGATATCCCTTTTGGGTCTTGGAATACCCAACAAACACACACTTGACATCTCTAGGAGAGAGCTTGTCAAGACCTGGAGACATCTGATGAACAAAAGCAACAGATCCAAAAACACAAGGTGTACGAGTGAATAGTTTCGTCTCGATAAACACAATCAAGAATGGGATCTTATCCCTAAGAGCCGTCAAGGCATATGATTTACCACGTAACAAGCAGTTAGAACCACGTCCACCCAGTGCGAATGAGGAGCACGACTTTGGATCAAGAGAGTCTTGGTAACATCAAAAGATGACGACGTTTTCGTTCAATCACCCTATTCTTTTGAGAAGTATACGCACAAGATGTCTAATGCACAATACCTTAGGATCTAAGGAATTGAGAAAGTTTAGTACTGTAAAATTCTAGCACATTATCTGAGCGTATAAACTTGACATTTGCAGAATAACATTCTTTGTTTTATTAATAAAGTACTGAATAACAGGACCGACCTCCGATTTTTTCTTAAGAAGAAAAATCCAAGACAATCTTGAAAACTCATCGACAACAACAAGATAAAACCTATGTCCCTAAGATATGGGACATGACTTGGATCCCAAATGTTAAAATGAATTAACTCAAAAAGATTATGACTATTTTGATCCTAACGACTCTAGAAAGTGGACCGATGATGCTTCCCATGCTGGCAGGCTTCGCACTGAAAATTAGAGCAAGGAGAGATCTGCGGAAGAACGTGACATAGCTTTTACAGAGGAAGATGACCAAATCAAAGATGCCACGTACAGGGAGAAACAGATCCAGTGCGAAGGGAAAAAGCATCGACATAAGGAGATTGTATTAGTCTGTAGAGTCCTCCTTGCTCACGGTTAGATCCAATCACCCTGCTCGTAAGAATGTCCTGAAACACAAGAGCAGAAGGGTCAAATATGGCACGACAATGTAAATCCTTGGTGATTCGACTAATAGATAGTAACATAGAAAATTCAGGAGCGTAGAGAACATTCTGAAGTCGTAATGCAGGAGTTAACTGCACCTCTGACTGACCAATAACGGGAGAGTGTGTCCTATCAATTATCACAACATATCTCCCTGATTGAGTTGGACTATAAGTACTAAACTCTCCTCTGTCACTGTAGAGATGATGAGATGCTCCTGAATGCATAATCCATTCTGACAAATCTGCCCTGTAACAACTAGTAAAAGCATAAGCTATACCTGATGTGGACACTTATGATGAGGCAACTACCTCTGAGGATCCTGAAGGAGAACTGGTTGATCGAGAAGCAGGCGTAATCTCTCTGAGCCGCGCTACAAGTTCATCAAATCTCTAATCAGATACAAGTGATGATTTCTCAACCTGCTCAGTCTGCTTTGTAACTCGTGCTGAAGCCGGAAACCCATGCTTGGAGTAGCATGTTTCGTTAGAATGACCGGACCTTTTGCAGTAGTTGCTCGACTACCCCTTCTCCTGCTACGGTTAGAGCTCCCTCTACCACGATACTGTGTAAGGCTCCCCTTACCCACGAGATGCAGCCATTGCTGAAGAAGTCTGAGATTGCAGGATACCACCAGAGGATATAGAAAGCTTGTTCAATATATGATATGCCTCCTCCATTGAAGGTATGGTGGCATCAATAAGAATCTGAGCACGAGCAACGTCAAGTCATACTCGGGTTTAAGAGCTTCTGAAACCCAATTAATCACAGAGTCTCTGTAAGCCTTGAGCTGCTATGGCGTAGTAGTCAAGGGAATGTAGCCATGAAGCTTCTCAAACATACCCCTCAGAGAAGTGTAAAAAGTTTGGAGAGGACGACTATTATGCTTCGATGTGAAGGGATCATGCTGGAGCTGCAGTATCTTCGACTCATTTTTCGTCGGAGAGTATGTAGCGGCGAGATTGTCCCACATAGCCTTTGTAGTAGGCTAACTCACTGTATTATTAGCTATCGCTGTTGACACAATCCCAGATAGTCGCAGTCATGCATATGCATTTTCTACCTCCCACGAGACATTTACCCTAGTCTTGTCACTTGGCTCCTCATTCGTGAGGATGTACTTCTTGCCATTGCACTGCATTAAACTCATGAACGACATGGTCCACAGTTCATAGTTTGTTCCGTCCATCTTGACGATGGGTGCTAGACCTTTGAAAGCTCCCAGGGATGAAACATCAGCTTTGTTGTCTGACATAATGACAACTATCTCCAAGATTGGGTCTGCAACAAGTAAGACATGTGTCTGACAGATAGGAAGATGCTTGTGGGTGTAGACTCATACCACAACCTACATTCGAAGGAGACTCCTTTGGGTAACTAAGGTGTTTTAGATGATTTTGTCACACCTTAGAAACCTCGAAACAAGCCAAACCGAAATAGGATCTGGCAGTGGCCGGCAACCGCAACAGGTAGGAGATAAGGAGCAACGACCGATAGCGTTAGGGGGCAGGTGACATGGGAACAACGGCCAACGGCTGACGGCAACAACGACTGTGGCTGTTGCTCCTATTGTTACTGGGCGGTGGTGGTCGGCCCCTGAGAGATGGGCAACGACTGCGGCGGCTGGGTGCATACGGGCCACACTAGGGATTTTGGTGGGGCGGGGCTTTAGGGTACAGGCTCCGGTTTAGGACTGTCGCTTTGATACCATGTGGAAAAGCGTAAAATGACAGTTATATTCATCGTATCCCTAGAGTTCTCTTATATAGGAGAAAATATCTACCGGAAAATTACATAAAGTAGACTGAAGCAATAGAAAAATATAAAATAAAGATAAAGAGATATATGTATCTCAACATTATTTGTCGTCTTCTGATCTATAACTGTGAGAATCAGATCATCTTGGATGCCCGCGCCTCCCTGAGCCACGACAACAACCGTATCTTTTTCTTTCTTCTTTGGACAATCCTTGTTCCAATGTCTGGATTTCTTGCAGCAATTGCAGATTTCCTTAGCATTGTGATTCTTTGACTTGGACTTCTAGTTTTCCTTCTTCGTGTAGCCAGAACTGGCATGACTCTTTTCACGAGTCATTATCAAACCTGCAACATTAACATTCCTGCTTCTTGATTTCTATATGACGAAGTTCATGTGTATGTAGACTCGCGCGGACTTCCTCTAGTGTTATTGATTCTCTTCCCACAATAAATGTTTGAACAAAATTCTCATACGACAATGGAAGAGAAACTAACAAAATCAAGGCAAAATCTTCATCTTCAATCTTAACTTCTATGTTGCTTAAATCCATCAAAAGTGTATTTAAGCGGTTACCTTCCTACATGCGAAAAGAGAACAAACGTTGCTTCAATAGCAACTTGTTGGTCAGATACTTTGTCTTGTTCAAGCTTTTGAGTTTCAACCACAAACCGACCGCATAATCCTCATCGATATCCTCCACAATAATCTCGTCTGCCAAACATGGCATGATCGTCGAGTAGGCCTTCTCTTCCTCCACCGTTAATGGAGGCTTCGTGTGCATTTGCCCGTTCCTGATCCAATGACGCCCAAATGCCCTGTCCCTTCAGAAGGACACACATCTTGATCTCCCATAGACCGAATCTGTTCTTCCTTGTGAACTTCTTGATCTTTAAATTGTACGACGTCATCTTGCTTGGTGATCCTGACGGAACTCGAATGTCTGATGCCAGTTTGTTACGAATCGCGAAAGCAAACACACACAAACACGATCAAACAAGCAAGATGCAAATACATGGATTTACAAGGCTCATCCATAGCTGGGGCACGTCCTTGGACGATGTTGATCGGTTTTCACTATGTGAAGAAAGAAGAGAGTATAATGGATACATAAGATTAAGATTCAAGGCATATCAACATACATGTTCACTCAAGTCCCAGCAAATGGTTTTAAAAATGGGGCATGCCGCCAAAACATCAACATGATTTCAGAAATCTGACTAATCTTATGCTTCTCAACCTATCCTCCACTGACATGGTGTGCGCCTCTAGATAACATTTGTGAGGTGCTGAGATTCTAAGGAGACGTGAGGCTTTCATGGATTATACAAGTTAGACCTAGTTTATTTGTTATACTGTTAGGATCTAGTTGAAATTGAAGGTATAGAGCATTTTTTTGAAGTCGCCGAAGTCATATCCAGTTGGTCTTGCCTGTCTCTCGCTTCTTTTTTTGTGTTGCAAGCTTCTTGTGGCCGTTCATGCGTAAATGTTGTTGCTTGTTAGGCCTAAATGCTTATACCTACTCACGTATAATTGGAAAGATGATTTTATAATCAATAGAGGAAGAAGTTAAATCTGCAATATTTTTTTTGTGTTTTCCAAGAAGAATCTTGCATGCCTTTTTAAAAAAGAGAAGACCCTTGTTTGTATTTTGCAGTGGTTTTGGACTGGGAGAATCGGTTGATCTCACATTGCCATAAAACAGTTTCATGTCTATATTTATCTTAAGTACTCAATTGAGCAGTAACTAGAGTCAATTTTCATTACTAAGTTGGGTTCAGGGGAACAACATGTTGAAATAACCATCAGAAAAATGCATTTTTATTGCTCTGGTAGCATTTATCTGCTGAAAGAACATTTTCTATTTTTTTAAATATAAATAACTACCTTGGATGTGTATCAATGGCTGCATGCCACACAAATCGACCAGGACACGAAAATTAAACACAAAGCAATTAACCACCCCGTTTAGGACTATTTTGTGTGTGTATCAGTTTTACATTATATTGGATTTAACTTTAATTTGTTTCATAGTCAATATGCACAAAGTATCAGTTCCTTTCCCCCTCTTATTGTAGGTTGAATTGGCAATAACGGAAAGAGAGCAATTATTGCTTGCTAAAATTTCAGAGCTTCAATCGAGGTCCACTTTCTTTTATTTATTAACCTTTAAAACCATTATGGCAACCTTTTATATAAAAACACGGTTCTTTAGGACATTGAATGCATTTCTCCTTTCTTTGCAGGATCACTGTTCTGACAGATGAACTTACTTCTGCAAAGTTGAAAAATTTGCAGGTATAGCAAGACTTTTTCCTCTCTGAACTTTCATATTGGTGATCAGCTTATGCCTATATTGGGACTCAAATAGTTGGCATCCTGTTTAGTTGTTTCTAAATATTCGGTAGTCTTATTGGTTGTAGTCTCATCATTCTACTTCTGAAAACTATGTAAAAGCATATGGTTATAGTCAGTTGATATCATTCCCATGAAAAACTTCTCTTCCATTTTATTTTCACTTGGGTCTACGCTTCTATGTTATGGGCAATTGTTCTTCCTATGTCCATACATTTGCCTCAGCTACTTCTTTATGCTATATGAATCCTATTTGCCTCAGCTACTTCTTTATGCTATAGGAATCCTCCTCTTACATGTTTAATGTTTACTTTATTGTAAATCCTTTTCCTTTTCATATTTAACGTTATCTTCTTATCACAACATATATGCTCCTCTTCCTTTTGGTTATTGCAAAAACAGCATTACATTAAAGTTGTTTCTTATTTTTGTTGTTTAAATCAAAGTTGTTTCTTTATCTTTATTGTAGTATTTAAAAGAAGTTTTTTTAACACTAAACTTCCACTTTTAATTTTTATAATTTTCAAAGTATAAAGGGTGCTCGTAAGAGATGAATAGTCATCCCATAATTTCACTGATAAAACATAGTAGTTGGTGCAAAATATTTCCTATAGTAGGATCCTCTATAATACATCAAAGATTATTGCCATATTAGGACAACTAGATATAAAGATTGTATTCCTCAACAAACAAATGAACCAGATCACACTAAATTACACTGTCTTTTCCACCTATCGCTGGTAGGAGGCTAGACTCAAGTGGTGGTGGGGTAAGAGGTGTAAAGGCTCGGATACAAAGGTAATGTCCATGATGCTTTTCATGGTTAGTAGGGTAGAAGCAGAGAAAGTGCATATTGATAGGAACTCTTCTCAATGCAAGAAGGGAACCTTTATTTCAGATCTTCATAATGAAACTTCTCAAAAGATACAAGAGGTGTGGTGATCTGTATATAGCCTAACCAACATACCCAAATCTCATTACTAAGCAATATGGGGACTGAATTGAGAGTAATTTAATTAGATCTTGTAGAGGTCTGATGCCCATCTTAATGCAATTTCAGCACCCCCATTTAAGCTGGAGTTGGAAAAGATGTTACAAAAGAAATAATCAACATATTTTTACTCGTTGCATCTTCTAAGGAGCTGGCAGAAGATTCATTCAAGGTAGTTGGTGTTGGAAGGAAATCCATGTATAAAAGAAAGCACAGGGAGGAGACACACATGTTTAGCGAAGACAAATGTCTTGGGGTAAATGGTGAGGAGTGTTGATCTTCATGGAATCAAGTTGATGTGCAACTGAAGTATGAACCGATCGCAAGTAGTTTTAGTAAAAGTCCAATATGAAAGAGTAGAAGTTGATATCGGGCATCAAATGTAGAGTGGTCCTCATCCATATAATGATCTTGAGACTGAGCCTCTCCTATATAGAAAATCTAAGGAATAATACTGCTCCTATACAAAATCGGTGAGAATAGCTTCTCTCATATGGGGACCTCAAAAAATGAGTCAATCGGCGAGAGGACTTCATTTTGGAGGTACATGAGGAGAAGACGATGCATTGAAGATAATACTCTGTTGGGTGATATCTTCTAGATTAAAAGATACACCCTACCTATTTACCCTCCACCCCTCTTCCATACTTGTCGGAAACATGATGATAATCGACCAAATTAGGAGAACAAGCGGGTTAGTGGGGTAAATATGTTTCCTCTCCTTCCTTTTTAGGTCATTGATTTTTAAAGTCCTTTATTCCCTTGTTCGACCTTTTTTTAGACTATTGTCTTGGAGGTCCATGAGGAGAAGACGGTGGATTGAAGATAATACTCTATTGGGTGATATTTTCTTGATTAAAAGATATACCCTACCTATTTACCCTCCACCCCTCTTCCATACTTGTCGGAAACATGATGATAATCAACCTAATTAGGAGAACAAGTGGGTTAGTGGGGTAAATATGTTTCGTCTTCTTCCTTTTTAGGTCATTGATTTTTTAAAGTCCTTTATTCCCTTGTTCGACCTTTTTTTAGACTATTGTCTTTCTTTCTTCTTTTTTACAACCTTGAGTGTATGGGCCTTTCAATAAATGATCTCGTATGTTGGTCTTATACAAAACATAGATGGGTTCACTAATATCTCCCATTTATCCATTTTTAATGTTGGAGATATCCAACAACAACAAAGATTCCCACATTAGGTAGGGTCGACTACATTGATTTTTTGCCTCTCCATTCAGGTCTATGTTGGGTCATTTTCCAGATGTAGATCAAAATAATTGATATCCCTTCAGATACTCTCATTCTAACACTTCTCGGGCCTACCTCACCCTCTCCCGCCGGCTCAACATCCCAAATCTCACATCTTCTAACTGGTGCATCAACTGACCTCCTTCATAAATGATCAAACCATCTTAATCAATGTTTTCATCTAATCCTCTATCAGAGCTACATCAGCTTTCCTTCTGATCACATCATTCGGAATCCGACCTTTTCGTGTATGAACACATATCTACCGTAACACTTTCATTTTTAATAATGTAGTTCTCTGCACATGTCTATGGTTCACAGGACAACATTCAGATCCATAGAGATGGCATGTAACGCTTCTACTTTGTAGTATTTTTCTTTGATTTTCAAAGGAAATTTCTTATCACAGAATAGTAGAGGCTCCTCTCCACTTTAACTAATTTTGATTTATTCAATGAGTAACATCTACATAGAGTTCCCCATCCATGTTGGAGATGCAAACATTTTTTCCTTTTTCCTTTTTTCCCTCTCCTTTTTTCATTTGCTAGTTTCTCCTTTTTCATTTTCGCCAACGACTCTTTTTAATTGAACATACTGTAACTTGATCGTGTTTAAAATAAAACAAATAAAAAAAGAAAACTTGGTTAAAGCTCACCAAGGACGTCAAATTCTTTTTAAGAACTTCCTATTTTAGTTGGTGTTTTTTCTTTCTTTCTAACAAGATCTCCCTTCTTTTTCTTGGGCTGCTTTACCCTTTCAGTTTTTTTTACTATAGCTTATTTTTTCTCTCTTTCTCTCTCTCTCTCTCCATCTCTCTTTTTTAAAAGAGGTAGCGGTTGTCCCTATCAAGCTCTTTTAAGAAAATTTAGAAATGGACCCAAGAGCCAATGATCGAAGAATGACTCAAGTGGGTAATTGGATCTCTTCAACATCTAATTACCACACTCTCATGTTTAATTACACATCATCTATTGGTGGAAATTCGGCATTAGTGGGGCTATCTGAAGTGCCCCATACCATGTACTCCTTAAGAGGGAATTCAATAGAAAAATTCGCCCTTCGAGGCATTCTCTCGTGATTTCATCCCATTCCTTAGGGAGTAGGGTTTCACATAAATATTGAGTGTTTTTAGATGTTTGTTCCTTTGATTATTTATTTTGCTTTCGCGTTTTATGTTTTCACATGGTATCAGAGTGGTTTATTCCAAGAGATTTAGTTTTATTCTTCCTTTGTTTTTGGTTATTATTTGATTTGATTCTTCTCATTTGTATCAAAGATCGATTTATTTATTTGTTTGTAAATAGTGCTTTGAAAAATCCACAAGATCAGAATCCTCATTCCCATCCCTCCATGGTGATATCTCCAGGCACAACCCCAATTCTAGCGCAACACGTAACCCCTTTTAGCCGTTAAAGCACGTACATGTGAGATACAACAGTAGCAGATGTGCCATTTGTGTGAACTCCAATCATGGCGCCTCCTCTCTCACATAAGCAACCAATCGATATCGCCAGCCCTCATCACACCATCAACCCATCCTTGCACCTCTTCTCATGGTAGAGCTGCTGCTAAAGCAGTCAATTGGCGTCACATGGGATACGGTTTCATCGTAAACCCTAGAAGAAAGAAGTTGTGAGGGACTTCTCTAGGTGATGTTGTGATCTGTAGCAAAGGCACGACCAAGATTCTTGAGAGAAGTTTCTTCTCCAGATCGACGTTGTGTAATGGGTCCCCAAGTGAAACCTTAAGCATCGAATGAGAATTGTCATTGTTCATGGAAGGGGAAACCACATTTAATTTTGTGGCTTCTAATGGTTGATGCCCTATTTTAATTTTTAAAGTTCAGTTTTTTTAGTTCCTGGGCTCAACTGAGCAGTTACAAAAAAGAAGTCATGGGGTCAAATGAGGTACAATGAAAAATGGGGCACGATCCACAAAAGGAATATGGACTAAAAATGATTTCTAAGCAAAGTTGTGTTACCCTCATTTGTTCTCACATCCCGGTCAAGTATTCTCATGAATGAAACCGCCAAGTATGGGAGAAAAGTCGAGTATTGAGTTGAGGTTTTAGACTCTACCATTGTTTGAGACACTCTTCATTAGAGTGACCTATTTTCTCATCGTAGTTCTCATCCTCTATGACCTCAAAAAAGTCCACATCCTCTATTGATCGTGAAATCGAGTACGAGATCCTTCTGAGGTTCCTATGATAGAGGGCATACTTTGAGGTCCTTATGAGAGAGATCGGTTTGGAGAGATCCATGTAAGAATACTCTGAACGACATTATTTATTTGGCCATTCAGTGTGATGGAGTTGTTTTTAGTCAAGTAGATATGTTGCGGGCTTGAGTTCTCCAGGAGGGAGACTCATTTCAATATCGGTGAGTTTAGCTGAGCTAAATGCAAAGTATAGAAGGCAGTCGTCGACATAGAAGGTCATATCGCGATATATATCGCCGATATATCAGTATCGAGAGGAAGGGGATATCGATATCAGGGTGAATATCCATTTACTAGGATATCGACGATATGTGACCGATATATCGGCGATATATCGCCATATCGGCCCATATCGGTCAAAAATGACTGGATTCAATATAAAAAATCCTAGATATCGACCGATATCGTCGAAATTTCGCCGATATCTATATATTGATGAATAATACCCTTATAAGTTTGATTTCACTACTTATTTTGCTACTCGTAGTATTAAAACACATTATGTTTTATATATTTTGTTTCGGATAGGGTATGGTGCAACAGGGGGTGCATACAATGGTTCTTCAACTTGGGGGTCCAATCGATCTTTATTCATCTTCTTCCTCCTTTCGTAAATATTATTATGAATTATGTCTCTTTTAAAAAATGCTATTATACTCTTTATTTGTTTGCTTCCATAAAATAGCTCAAACTTATTATTTATACATAATATGTGATGCAATATAATTCTTGATGGATGAACTTCATATCCAATATCTATAAGTCAACAATCAACATTAACAATGATTTGCTCAATATGATAGATATGTGTAATATAGGTGTCATAGATTATCGATATATGTGATATAAGTGTATATTTGTAAGTTATATAGTGTTATAAGAACTTGGATGGAATAGATTTCCAATATCCACAAGTTAGCAAACAGTAGCAATGATATAACCGATATATGTGATATAAGGGTCATAGATGATCGATATGTGTCATCCAAGAGTATATTTGTAAGTTATTTAGGGTCTAAGAACTTGGACAAATTCCATTTCCAATATCTATAGGTCGACAATTAGCAGTACCAACGATATGTTCGATATGACTGATATGTACGATATAAAGGTCATAGATGATCGATATGTGTGATTTAAGAGTATATATGTAAGTTATTTAATGGTATAAGAACTTGGACGAACTTCATTTCCAATATCTATAAATCAGGAATCAACATTAACATCGATATGTTCGAAATGACGGTATGTGCGATATATGGGGCATAAATGACCGATATATGTGATATAAGCGTGTATTTGGAGGTTATTTGTTGTTTAAATATCTTGGATGATATTAATTTCAGAAAAAAAGGCAAAAAATGTCATTGTCGAGTTATTTCCGACATTTCCACTGATATCATCGATATATCCCGATATATCCTTTTCCGGGCGGACCGATACGATATCAATGTCAATATAGCCTTCTATGCATATAATAAAGTCTGCAGAAAATAACAATACTGGAAAAAATGCTTGAAGTTCTGAACAATAGAGATTGTTCTTCTCATTCTCCATACTAATCACGTCCATCATCTAGATGTATTGCAAATAGCAATGACATTTTTCAAATATAGACTCACTTAAGTTGTCTGCACAACTTACTAATAAAGAACACACTCATATGAAATTCAGGAGCTCAATAGACATCAATAATTTTCAGCATTGAGGAGAAATCTATAGTTCCAACACTACTGATTGGGGATGGGCTCCCGTTGGCAAGACAAACATATTGATAGTGCTCGATGTATTAAGATTAGAAAGAAGGGTATCATTCTTGGAAATCTGATTTGAAGCCAATGAGTCAATCACACATAAGATATAGTCTTATATGCCAGATTGATTGACGAAGTATTTTAATTATCAATAAGCCTAACGACATGCCGTCTTTGAGCAGTCGGATGCAACATGCTCATCTAGCGAGCTGAATTGCAATACATAAGTAAAGGTTGATGCAGACATATTCTCGGTACTAGATAATCATGGAAATAGTCATAGGTGGAAGCTTGATTAGCCTATTCATGCTTTAAACTTTTCCCAGCACTTATCAGAAGATTGATTTACATGCCTGCATTGTCTACACAACTAAGTGATTCACCCACGACCAAGGCCACTGTTACGATCAAGTCCATATATAAAGAGCATTCTCAACCAAAATAATCGCAACTACGACCATATGCAACAATAACTGTAGCATCAATTAGCAAAATTAGGGGGTGAAGTGACCCAAGCAAGACTGTAGATAATCTCAGGATTAGGAAGACCAAAGATACATTGATTTCTAGCTGCATGATACCGAGGATCGAAGCAACCAAAGAATCTGTACACATGCCACTTGGTTCATTAAGGCATTTCGTTATGACAACAAGTATGTTCGAACAGTGCAAATTCTTTGGAGAGAGCCTCCATAATCTGTACAGTGGTCAACAAGGACATGCACTTTTGATCAGTAAATGAGATCCAACAGTAGATATTGGCCAAACTAGTTTTCCTTTGGCATTTCTTCTCAAATCTAGTCCACATTTCTTAGTATTTTGCTTATAAAGTAAATGTGTTGCAATCTTTTGCTCGCTTTTTGAAGTTTTTATGTGTCAACTTTAGAAAATTGCTCGTTAGAATCTATAGCCTTATCTGACCTCCTTCAAACTTTGAAAAACCTTTTTACCATAAAATATAATTAAATGCACCGTTTAGATCCTACTTAATGCTTTATTGTTGTTGTTGTGATTTAATTTTATTATGGTTCCTTGAATAGTTGAGGAGATGCACAAACTCATGGCATTGTCTTAGTGGTGCTAGATCTCCGTTGATATGATGATTTATACGTATAAATATATAGTAAGCACTAATGTGGAAGGAGAATAACTAATCGATCGATATTGAGGCCCTAGGGTTCTCTTATATAAGAAGAGAAGCCCGTTGGACAAATTACATAATAGTGACGGAAAGAAAATGAATACATAAAACTAGAAAATGTAAAATATCTCTCAACACTCCCCCCTTAAGATGAAGCACAGAGATCAATCTTCCTCAGCTTGGAACATCACCTCTGAAATGACCCTTTGGCTAGGGCCTTAGTGAACACATCTGATGTCTGTCCTCCTAACCTAGCGTGGGAAGTAAAGATAAAGCCCTTCTTAATCATGTCACAATTGTAGTGACAATCAACCTCAATATGCTTGCTCCTCTCATGGAAGGCATGGTTGTTGGCAATGAAAAGAGCAGCTTGGTTGCAACATTGTAGATGCATGGGAAGAGACACTCAATAGCTAAGTCAGTCAGAATGGATCTCGCTCACATCATCTCAGTACTCCCATGTGCCATGGCTTTATACTTTGACTCTGCACTAGATTTGGCAACCACAATATGCTTTTTGCTCTTTTGTGACATCAAAGAGCTCCTATGAACAATTATTGTCATTGGGATATCCTACATAATATGCATCTGCGCATGTTGTAACGATAAGAAATATCTCTTTGCTAATGAACGGTCCAATAATAGGAGAGGACGTCAGGTACCTTGGAATCATATCTATATGTGTGTGTTTAGGTTTCTCCATAAACTGGCTAACTCTGTCATTGCAAAAGAGATAGATAGGAGTTTCCCGGCGAGCTTTTTATATCGCCTCTTGTCTACCTCCTATGTATCATCATACAACTTCATGCTAGGGTACATGGGAACAGTGACAAGCTTGCAATCTTCCATGCTTGTCTCATAGAGAAGATCAGTGATATACTTCCTCTGGGTATAACAAGAATATGTTGATTCCTGGTAAACTCAAGTTCGAGGAAGTAACATAAATCACTAAAGTCGGTGATAAACTGCTAATCGAGGAAATCCTTAGCCACTGATACCCTTCACATCATTCCCTAGAATAATGATATCATAAACTTAGACCGGTATATCAACTATACCTCTCTGAATCCTCCGAACAAACATATATGTTCTACATTTGATATAGCAAATTCTTTTTATGGTCATAGATAGCCTTATGAAATCTGCAAACCATCTCGCACTCCTCTTCGGCAACAAATACATGTGGTTGTTGCGTATAAACTTCCTCTTGCAAGTTAACATAGAGAAATGCATTCTTCACATCAAGATGAGATAAGGACCACCTTGTATCGCTGAAACTGAGAGAGGTATTCACAATATAGAATGACGAGCCACGAGAGAGAAGGTATCTTTATAGTTTGCTCCATACGCCTGGGTGAACCAACGAGCCACGAGCCTCTCCTTATAGCGATTAACACTGCCATCTAGATGGTGCTTCACTGGCCCGAAAAGGTTTATGGCAAGAAAGATCAACAAAGGACTCTCATGTAGACTCATGAAAGAGGAACCAATCACTATTGTAAAAGTAGGGGTAGCTGACTTAACTAGGCATAATCGGCCATTAGTCGGTCAATCGACTAATCGAGCCAAGTAGTCAGCCGACTACTTGGTCGACTTTTACATCGAGATTTTTTTTTATGTTTTTTCTTTTTCTAAAAGCAAACTTATTCCAATATGCTTATTGTTATATTAAAGTCAATTACTTTCTTTTTTTTTCAAAAGCAAACTTATTCGAATATGCTTAATGTTATATTTAAAGTCAATAACTTCTTTTATTTTATTATGATAGTATAGAAAATGTGCAAATCTATGCAAATATATACGAATATATGTATAAAATGATTTATATATTTCTAATAATTTAAAATATTTAAAATTGACTAATGACTGATTAAATCCAATCAGCCATCTGACTATCGATTAATCCTTAGTGACCCCACCGATCGAGTATCGACTAGCGATTTTTGCAACCTTGGAACCGATCGAGATATGCAAAATGTTACAGATATCCTATTAACAAATATGTTGGCTATTCTAAACTTAGCAAATACCATAAAAGCTTTATATCTTTACTTTTACTTATGTGATCCCTAGGAACGCTGTGGAAGCGAGGGTTAATCTTAGACGGGGTCAAGCCGTGCAGAAGGAGATGGAGGCACTCGAAAAAAATTATAGCTAGGATATTGTTGATGTTCTAGATTGGGACCGTAAAATACAAGCCAAATGGACAAGTCAAAAAAATACACGGTTAGGCTTGTTGCTAGGGAAAATATGACTACATGGAAACCTTTTCCCATGTGGTAAAGCTGGATATAGTGTGAATTGTTCTTTCTTTGGTTGTTGTCAAAGAGTAGAAACTTCTTAAAATAGATGTGAAGAATGCCTTCTTGAATGGACATCTCCTCGAAGATGTTTACATACATATGCTGCTTAGCCTAAGCAAAACGAAAAATGTTGAAAGTTGATGTAAGCTTTATATGGATTGAAACATCTCGGGGTTTATTTCAAAAGACTTAGAGTGGTGATGATTAGATCGGGATATTATCAAAGAAATTGTGATCACACGCTATTTTCCAAGAGGTGTGAAATAGAATGGCTCTTCTTCTTGTTTATGTTGATGGTATAATCATTACAGGGGACGATGATGCGGAAATTAATCACCTAAAATGTGAGCTTGCTACGTTTATTGATCTGAAGGAGCTTGGCCATCTAAAGTACTTTCTAGCAATGTTTTTGAAACCAAATCGGAAACCTTATCAAACATGTCAAATCGGGTTGAACCACAAAATTAAACCGATTTATCTGCATAATGATGCCATTATTTTTTGAACTTAAATAAATCGAGTCAATAATGAAAAAGTGTTGAACCATCGAATCAAACTGGAATAAATACATGTAAAATACACATCATAGTATCATTCAAATAATTGATAGAACCAATAAAAGTACAGATATAAATATATTTACAAACATCAAAATATAGATAGAAAAGTTATAATGTGTGCATATATTAAAATGCAAATCTTTTTTTAATAATATGTATTTGTATATACAAAATTTTGCACCTACATATATTTTAAATACATACATATACATAATTTTACATATAACTATTAAAAATGCACATATAATGTAAATATGCTACATTAGGTATGAAGCATCATATCATATACAATATTAGTTACTTTACGTATATAATATTTAAACTAAATATTGTATAGCTTTATAATAGAATTATAATATTGAGGATGGGGCCTTTACATGAACTACTTGTGGTTGAGTTGGTTAGTCACCAGTGTTAGGTAATCCAAAGGACACGGGTTCAAGTTCCATAAAAATATCATCTTTGAATAAAATCAAATTTGAAATCAGGAATTTAATAGTCTATTGAACCAATGGTTGGACTTAAAAAAACCATTTGAAGCAAACTCGTGAAACCATGATAATCGGATCGACCCAAGTCCGGTGCACTAGTAACCAGTCAGACTGGTTGATCCGGTTCGGTTTCAGAAACAATAGTTTATGGGCATTGGGTTTCAAGTTGAATGATCATCTGATTATTTGCCAACAGAAATATACTCTGAATTTGTTGAAGGAAATTGGAAAGTTGGGTTGTAAACCTGCATTTTACACCCGTTGAGGGAAGTCACAAGTTGGACGTCTAGGATGGAAAACTTGTTGAGAACCTTAACCGTCGGTACCAGAAACTTGTCGGGAAATTGATATCTTACTCCATCCAGACACGATATCACTTATGTCGTAAATGTGGTGAGCCAATTCATGCATGCACAAACTAATATTCACATAAAAGTTGTTGAGCATATCTTATGCTACATAAAAAGGACCCTGGAAAATGGCTCGTCTTCACCAAAACTGCAAAGGTTAAGATCGAAGGATACACTGATGCTAATTGGGCCGGATGCATCGATAGAAGATCTACAAGTGGTACTGCATATTTATAGGTGGAAAATTGGTGATTTGGTGAAGCGAACGATAATCTATGTGTGCTAGGTTGAGCACTGAAGTTGAATATAGAGCTCTTGATATTGGGGTTACTAACTTATTAGGATGTTGTCGTTGTTAGAATTCTTATATTTATATTTATATCCGTGACCCTTCGGGTTCCATAACCCTTCGAGAGTTATTATATTTACACTTATGTTTGTGCTCCTTCGGGTTTCGTAACTCTTCGAGGGTATTTAATATTTATATATTTTCCTCCTATACTCTCTAGGATTTCCTCTCTATATAAGAGACGTTAGCCCTATGGAATAAACATCTCATTCGTTCTCTTCTCCACATGGTATCAGAGCAACGGTCCTAAACCAGAGCCTAATACCCAAAACCCGGCGCCACCACTAGCCCTCTCCTTGCGCTGGCCTTTCTCTCATCAAGGGGTACTGTGCAAGGGAGTCCGACCTCCAGCAGCTCCAACCACACCTCCAACACGACCGGCACTTCCCGGCACCACCTGGAGCCCCCTCTAGCAACCCCTGTTGCACCTCCAACACCGTCGGTACCGCCCACCAGTCCTCCTGGACTTCTGACCTACTACGCACAACCCTATGGATACTATCTTTGGTGTCGAAAGAGCCCAAAAATCCCCTGATTTGCTGTGAAAGCAATTTTTCAGACCACTATCAAGTCGAAAAGTGAGTTCTAGGGCACTTCTCGGCCCTTGTATGCATCCCTAAGTCAAACATAAGATCTCCTTTCTTTTATAAGACCACCATGGCATCTTTTTCTACCGAAACAAAGCTTTGACTTCGAATGTTATAACACAAGACACTACTATCAAACTTAAGGGCAAACAAAATTACGTGCTCTGGTCTCGATCTTTTATGGCGTGCATTGTTGGTCAAAGAAAACTCTACATTCTGACTAAAGATCCTTTAGATGAAAAGGACAAAGAGTACAACTCGAAGACATGCAACTACTTGGTTATTATAAAGATATTTCTATGTTCCTATATACCTTTTTGGTTACTTTATTTCTTTATGTCTATCTTATGTAATTTACCTATAGGTGTCTCCTCTATATAAGAGAGCCTAGGGTTCCCTGGAATAAACACATCTATTTTTTCTTCCAACATGGTATCGGAGTGGTGGTCCTAGACCGGAGCTCGGGTATCCAAAGCCCTAGACCCCACCTTCCAGCCCCCCATGTCGCCTGCGCCGCCCCCAGGCACCTCCATGTCGCCCCTGCGTGCCCCCGCACCGCCTGCGCATGTCCTCGCGCTGCCCGTGCACCGCTCACGTGCGTCATCTGCACCCACGCCGTTCCCTGCATATTAGCGCTGGTTCCCTCATCTGGTTGATGGATTTGAGTGCATAATATGCATTCAAATCCACATATGTTTGTATATACATTCACTTTTTGGTCTTCACAAGCCCTAGTCTTCTACTTCTGGCATCTTGTATGAGAACAAAGTAGATTTACTCGTCACAGGTGCTTTCAGAGGTCCTTCGCCTATTGTCAAAATGGATGAGGCAAATTATGAGCTCTGGGCTATGCAATTCATGAGCCTTATGAAGCTAAATGGTAAGAAATATATTCTTACCGAGGAGGAGCCGGTGGAAAACACCTCATGTGAGGCGGACGACGCTTATGCCGAAGTTTGGCTCTCTGGTATATTGATGATTGAAATCGTCAATGACATATTGCACCAGCCTATTGCTAAGGCGATGTGGGATATCCTCGCAGCAACATATTCTCAGGAGAGGAATGAGACGAAGATCCTCTAACTCCAGCTTGATGTATTCACTGTCAAGCGAAATGGATGGCCCTTGCATTCATTGTATACATCCTTGATAGGGATGTTTGTGAAGCTACATGGCTTCATCCCTCTCACTGCTACCCCTGAGCAGCAAAAGACATATAAGAATGCTACTATGGTCGGTCTATTTCTGGCTGCTCTTGATCCTGAATATGATGTTGCTCGCTCCCAGATTCTCGTAGATGCTACAATTCCTCCCATGGATGAAACTTTCCGCAGGGTTAACATGATTACTGTTCCGTCTGCTACTAGTAGTTGGCCTTCTTTGACGATGGCATCCTTTCAAGGCAGAGGGTGCACTTCTACGTTCCGTCGACGTGGACCTTATGGCAGAGGAGGTCGTATTCATCAACCCTGTACTTACTACCATCGTCCTGGACATATAGAGGATACATGTTACTCCAAGTATGGATTTTCTGCTTTTGCTCGAATATCTGAGCAGATTGAGCCCCCACTGCTTCTTCTTTAGATCAAAGATTTGATGACCTTGTAGCACGATTAAGAGGAATTATACCTCCTGATAGTCCCATTACTTCTTCATCGGTCTCAAGGAGTTATTCAGATGTGGCTGCTTCTTCTTCTGCTACCTATGCTACAACTAGCACCTCAGGTAGTACTTTTGCTTTTACATCTTGTCATGGATAAGAGATTACAGAGTGGATTATGGACTCTTGGGCAACAACAACTTGCACCCTATAGGCAGGTTCCCCTTGGAAAAACAGTTGTGATAGCTGATGGGACTCATTCCCCAATCACATGATAGGGGGAGATCACTTTGACGCCCTCGATGCATTTGCAGAATGTGCTACATGCTTCTGATTTCTCTATGAATTTGCTTTGAATTAGTCAGATTATAAAGGATTTGCACTGTCGGGCTATTTTTGATCTATCGTCTCTTGTTTTTTTCATATTCTTACCGGCATAGTGACTTGGTGTGGCCGTGAGCAGGGTGGCCTCTATCACTTAGTTCGGATTCCCTATGTGGGTGTCTCCTCTCATTCGTCTGGACCAAGGTTTGAAAAAATGAACGATAGAATGAGGTGTTTTCTCAGGAGGCGAGGCGTAGACTTGAGGCGGTCGAGGCGTAAGCCTTAGTTTGTATAGGAAAATAGTTAGAAAAAGTATAATAAATATATTTATTGATGAAAGAATCTAATCTGACACACATATAATATATAACAATGTAATATATGATGATATTATGAAGATTAGAACACGAAAAAAAGGATATGTCAATGCCATAAACCTTTCTACTAAATTTCTACCTAATCAAAAGGAAAATATTGGGTATAACTATCACTAAAATATTTTTATCAAAAAGGGATTGGCTATAGTTGTTATTAAGGATATCCAAGTTTGGACATGTCTCTCATTCACTTGGCACCTTCGGTTTGGTCATCTACCCCTGCAGAAGATGTGTTACATGTTGCCACAGATTCCACCAGGGTCTTCCTTCTATTGTGAGGCATGTCAGTTGGGAAAGTATCATCGGTCTGTTTTTCCTAGTCGTCAAAGTTAGAGCAGTAGCTCCCTTTTTGAGCTTTTTCATGTTGACAATTGGGGTCCGAGTAGTGTTCTTGATCACTAGGGACATGTTTTATCTTGTGGATGTGGATGATTTTTCTCGGTTGTCTTAGGTGTTCTGTTTTTAAAATAAGTTTGAAGCAAAAAATGCAATCAAAACTTGTATTAATGAAGTATAGAATGTTTTCTCTACCTCTGCGAAATGTGTGCGAACTAATAATGCTTTGGAATTTGGTACTTGGGCTTTATCTCATTTTCTTTCATCGTGTAGGATTATTCATCAAACATATTGTGCTCACACTTCTCTGCAAAATGGTGTTGCTGAGAGAAAGCATCGTCATCTACTCGATGTTACTCGGACTCTTCTCGTTCAGAGTGGTGCCCCACATTTGTTTTGGGGTGATGCAGCTCTTAAATCATGTTATTTGGTGAATCGCATTGCATCGTCTGTCTTGGGCGAGAAAGTTCCTTTCTCTATAGCTTTCCTTGAGAACTCGCTCACTCCTCGTGTGTTCGGCTCTGTTGCCTTTGTTCACCATCTGGTTCCAGGTCTTGACAAGCTCTCTCCTAAAGTTGTCAGATGTGTGTTCGTTGGATACTCCAGGACCCAGAAGGGATACCGATGTTATGATCCTTTGGGCAAAAAGTATTATATCAGTGCTGATGTTACCTTTTTTGAGTCTGTGATGTATTTCTCACCTACTGGTGACAAGTTGGCTTCATCAGACTCAGATGATGAGGTTTACATGATACCCCCTCTTACGAATCAATTGCCTCCTCCTGTACCTATGGTTCCACCACCATCCCACCTCCCCCCCCCACCTCCTCCTACTTCCTAATCGCATATGCCCATTGTTCCACCATTACCTAAATTCTATACCCGTTGAACTGCTTTTGCTCATGGACATCACTCGTCATCTAGTCTGCCCCAGGTTTGTTTTGATAACATGGTTTCTAACGATGCATTTGGAGATATATCTGTGCATGAATCATTGCTTGATAATAGCCTACGGTTGGAGGAGGTTACCAATGACGTGGATATACCTATTGCAGTTCGCAAGCATAAGCGGTCTTGTGTTTCCTACCATCTTGCTTCTCAGGTATTCTTTCATCGTCTTACAAGGGAATTTTAGAGTTTTGTAGTGGCTCCATCTGTCGTGGCAATAATTCCACAGAATTATTAGGAAGCATTGAAGGATAGCTTTTGGCGCTTGGCTATGGAGGAAGAAATGGTGGCTTTGCAGTTATGTGGTATATGGAGTTTGGTATCTGCTCCTCCTAGGGCATCCATGGTGAGTTGCAAATGGGTATTTACTGTAAAACATCATGCATATGGCAACCTTGATCGCTATAAGGCAAGATTAGTGGCACGGGGCTTCATTCGGACCTACGGTGTGGATTACTTGGACATGTTTTCTCCAGTGGCTCGCCACTCTACAACGCGTGTCATACTTTCAGTAGCGGTGGTACATGATTGGCCTTTGTTTGAATTAGATGTTAAAAATGCATTTCTGTATGGAGATCTACAGAAGGAAGTTTACATACAGCAGCCTCCGGGGTTTGCTGCTGAGGGGGAGTGTCAACAGGTTTGTAGACTCCTTAAGGCTATATATGGCCTTAAGCAAAGTCCAAGGGCGTGGTTTCAGAAGCTCTCAGACTTGATTGAGAGGAAAGGGTTCAAGAGGTCTAATGCAGACTGTTCACTCTTTGTGTAGAGGACACCTAGAGGTACTGTTGTCATGATGGTCTATATTGATGATATTCTTGTTACAGGAGATGATATGTATGGGATAAAGACGACAAAAAAGTTCCTAGGTCGTCAGTTTATTACTAAGGATCTGGGCACCCTAAGGTATTTCTTAGGGTTGGAATTTGCTAGGAATGAGCAGGGTCTTGTGATGACCCAAAGGAAATATGTTACAGACGTGCTTGTTGAGACATGCATGATTGGATGTCGACCTTCTACTACTCCTATGGATATTAACATGAAGTTATACGATGATAATACAGATGAGGCCGATAAAAGAAGATATAGAGAGATGGTGCGAAAGCTCCTTTATGTTACTATTACCGGACCTGATATCTCCTTTGCAGTGAGTAGAGTGAGTTAGTTCATGCAACAACCTCGGCAAGTACATATGGATGTATATACATGATATTGACATCTAAAATCTTCTCCAGGTGCAGAATTACTTTTCATGGAAGGAGCGACTCTCTCTGTATCTGCGTGTGTTGATGCTGACAATGCAGGATGCCTTAAGGATAGGAAGTCTAATTTGAGCTTTGCAGTATTTGTTGGCAGTTCTCTTATTTCTTGGAAAAGCAAGAAACAAACAATTGTGGTTAGGTCAAGTGCCGAATATGATTATAGGGCTATGGCGCATGCAAGTACAGAAATGTGTGGGTTCAAGCAGTGTTAGCAGATTTGCATGTAGATGTTCCTCTACCAATGCAGCTACAATGTGATATTAAAGCTGCCTTATTCATTGCAAACAACCTTGCATTCCATGAGGGAATGAAATATATTGAGGTAGACTGCCATTATACTAGAAACATGATTTAGAAGGGTTTGATTTCTATCTCTTATGTTAGTTCAAGAAAGCAAACAACAAATATCTTTACCAAGGCATTACTCAGGGGGCCATTTCAGAAGTGTTTGTCCAAGCTGAGCATGATCGACATCTATGCTCCATCGTGAGAGGTAGTGTAGAGATATTTCTATGTTCTATGTACCTTTTTGGTTACTTTATTTGTTTATGTCTATCTTATGTAATTTACCCATAGGTCTCTCCTCTATATAAGAGAGCCTAGGTTTCCCTGAAATAAACATATCTGTTTTTTCTTCCAACGGTTATCAACTGGATTACCAACATTGTTGCATCTCGTATTGCCTCAAATCTCTGCAAAAATATGGCCAAGGAAATGCGGGAGAATCGCGAGCAAACATATTCCCAAAAGAAGATGAAGTCACACCTTGCATGCATTTACATGCGAATGTGGTCGGCATTTCAAGGTAATTCCACCCTCATCGGGTATTATCGACATATCTCTAGCATGTATGAGGAGCTTGCAATATTTCAGCCCTCATGTTATTTCACATACTTTGAGTGAAATTCCTCTGGACCTCCCTCCTCCACCAGTCATGTATACTCGTCAGCGTATCTCTATACCTTCTACACCAGTCAGGTTGGTATGACCACTTCGAGTGCTCCCACCATTATTGCCCCAGGTGTACATGAAGAGCTTCCTATAGCTCTACGCATGCAAAAAAGGTAATGTATGTATCACCCCATGTCACATTTTACTTGTACTGATGGTTTATGTAGATGTGACAAGAGATTTGCAGATGCCCAAAATGCTATTTCTGTTTCAAGAGTTCATTTCAGTGCAATGCAGGATCATGGTTGGCAACATGCCATGAATGAGGAGATGGATGCGCTTACCTTCCGTGATTCGTGGGATCTTGTGTCATGCCGCCCTGGAGTTTGCCCGTTGGCTTGCTGATGTGTCTTCACGATCAAAAAGTTGCATGATGGTTCTATTGACAGGTTGGAAAACATATTAGTTGTCAAAGGTTTCACACAGATATTTGGAGTTGATTGTTTCGAGACCTTCTCATCCATTGCCAGAACGGGGTCAATACTTGCCATTCTCTTTGTTGTTGTCAACGAGGCTTGGCCCATTTATCAACTTGATGTGAAACATCTTTCTTTATGGTGACCTTGAGGAGGTCTACATGATGCAATTGTCGGGGTATGTAGTCGAGGGGGAGCATTTTGGTCGGCATTTCTTCGATCAGCCACCCATCTAGCTAAAATATCGACCATTTCGGTCAACTTTCGATAACTTATCGAAATCGAAATCCAACAAATTTAGACGAAATTTGAGGCCATGCCATACATACATAAAAATAGAAGATCAAGTTGCTGATGTACTCACCAAGGGGCTTGACATGTAGTCTCGAGATGAATGTGGGCAAATTGAACATATAATCTCTATGCCCAACTTGTGGGGAGTGTTGAGTTTTTGTATTAGAGGTAGGTGCATCTTGATTGATGATCCATTTACCCATATGTGGGCTATATTTCTCTCTACTCCTCAATTTTCATATAAATAAAAAAGAAAAAAACAATAAGCCCTAGCTGTCAAAGATGAGTAAGGTGTTTTTTACCCCGTGGTTTTCCCTCTCCATTGAAGGGTTTCCATGATAACTCTCTTGTGTTTTCTGCTCGTTGTGTTTCAACAATATCATAATCCAGCTATGTACAGTTTCCAAATCATTAGTTAATGGCTAAAGATTCGTTCTTGGTCTTGCCTTGAGTCTCAGCATTTAGTAAGATGTTGAGTCCGGTTTTTTCTCAAGGTAGAATATAATTTTGATCGTTCCTAGTCATTTCGCCTTATTACTCTGTGTTGTCATGGAACCCTGCTAGCGGTGTGTGCATATGATATGCCAAGCCACACTGCTTCCACCTAAGTCACATGTACTGCTAGGTGACGTACATGTTCAGAATCTTGCTAATATGTGTATAATGTTATCGTTAAGACATAATCATGAACATCCATGTATGCTGCCTATTTTGCTTTTGGAGCCTAGTTAATGATTTTTCCTACCGATATCCAGCTACAACAACAGCTGCAAGTTGCTAATAGCCGAGATGAAGATGACACAAATAGAAGAGAAGAGAAGAGCGTACTTTTCAGAGAATAACATGTCGAATGGCGTAAGATACCTTCTAACTTACTAACATGTCTTCAGTTTCTATTCTTGATTATTCCTTTTAATGGAAAAAGACATCAAGTCCATCTTTTTGCTGTGCAGTTCAGGCGTCGTGAATCTGAATGCAGACTGGAGGGGGCTTTCATAGGAAGTCAAAGAACTCAGCTTCTTTCTCGCCAAATCTTTCATGGTGTCTACTATTACTAATGCCATTTAATGCGAAGGACTGCGCTTGGCAGTCGTGGTTCTAGGCATGCCATCATTTTTATGCATGTGCTGATGAGCTAACGAGCAGGCATGCGATCTTTTCCTCGGAAAAAATCATTGCGTTGTGAAATTTCAGTATTGGGTTGTGCTGAATGCACCAATAGTTGCTGATGCTTATACTCCACTTTGGAGCCAGTGATTGTAAAGTATCTGGTTCCAAAATGAGGCCATTTTCTTGTTATCTTGTGTAATCTTAAACCAGTGCTCTCTTGCTCTTTTATTCACGTGCTCTCTGTAGCCATAGTTCTTATCATGGGCACAACACATGTATTCACATATATTTGGTTATTTTTTTCCAGTGGAAGGTTATGAGAGCAACGATTGTAATTCTCCTGTTTCAAAATTCCATTTGTACCATCAGAAATGCCCTATATTTTTTGTGCCACATTATTCAATTCATGTATTTCCGAGTGATTCATTTGTCAGATCGTTGACGTAGGTCTGCTGGAATGGCACTCCTAAAATGGTTGTGTATTTAATACGAGAAGGTGCTCACTTCTCAGTTGCTTCAGTTATTGAAGATATATACAATTCAATCAGACAATTTGTTGCTTTTTTGTGGTTATCTATATAGTACGTTATGATAAGATCAGTGAATCATTTATTTAACTGTCTAATTGCTGTAAAAACTTTTTGAATGGGACTGTTTAAATCGATCATAGGTTCCTCAAAAAAACCGGAATGTAAGTTCATAGTACTTTTGCTAGGGGTGAGGATATTTTATAGTAGCATGCTATTATTATATAATTTGAAACAAATCTTGACAGAGTGCTGTTAAATGAGACCGCTGTGACTGTGCTCCTTCCCCAGCTAGTCAACTTTCCCTCGGAGAAGCCTGAGTATTGTATGTCACTTTGATAGGCAGTTGTTACTATAACCATAAACCTAGGTCTCCATGTATATAAGAAGCCCTAAGGTTCTCCATGTGAATCAAGAACATCATTGTTCTAGTAGTCTAACTTGGTTATAAAGAAAAGAACCCAAGTGGCCTCTAATCAATGGCAATGGTTTTCTTCCACCAAATAATCTTCCGCCACCACCAACAAGCTTCTTTGGGGTTCTTTAGCCATCACATTCTCCAATAAATCCCCCACTGACTCCTATAAAAATGTCATGGGTTCCCATCGTTTACTCATATCCATTGCGGTATTGATCTAAGCAATTATCATCTATTAATTTTCTCTTTTAGAAGACCTAACAAGTTAATTCGAGAGGTCAGAATCCGAAATGACGTTTCAAGGATAGGAGTGAAGTGCATGCCCAGCTTCATTTGGTTCTATCCCTAAATTGGATGAGATTAACTACACAAATGGTAGTGGTTGTTCTTCATGATCGTGAGAGAATATGATAAGAAGCAGATCTTACTTGAGCTAGAGCATGTTGCCAAGATAGGCAAGAACACCACCTGGTCAAAGATGGTTGGATGGTAAGCTTGTGGATTGATAATATCAACTACACAAATTGTAGTGGATGTCCTTCATGATCGTGCGAGAATTTGATAAGGAGCAGATCTTACTTGAGCCAGATCATGCTGCCAATATAGGCAAGAACACCACTTGGTCAAAGATGGTTGGATGGTAAGCTTGTGGATTATTGTTACTATCTTCGATAGAATAGGTGATGGATCGGTCTACTATACAATTGCTCAAGACTGGTGGACCTCTTTGAAAACCATGTATGGACAAGAAAAAAAATTCAAGTAGGATGCTTCGAATGTAATTCAATATATTGAACCTGAAGCATGCAGGGTGCTCCTTATTGGAGTATCTCTTTACTTTGAAATCTTTGTTTGAAAGATACACTTGTATTACATTTGTCCTACAAAGAAGGAATATTGCAATACATGGCGATCATAGTACTCTTCGCAGGTCTTAACCCATTGATATTTTGTTGTATGAGATCAAATTATTATCGTTGCCACTCTTCCAACCTAATCGAAGTCATCTAGCAGTCTCTCACATCACCGTTGCTATTGAGGTCTATGACTAGATCATTGAATTTGCTACCCCATCTGGGCGAGGAGGGCCATACAAGGGCCATGGTAGTGGTCGCTCCTTACCAGGCCAAGGACAAGCACCGCATGATATATTTTCTACCACAAAACGTGGCACTCCGAGGCTGCCTGCTAAAACAGGCATGACTATCCAACACCCACTACCTGAGTCATCACTATTGAGGGTGATTTTAAATCGAAGGTACTCGGAAAAGGAGACTTCGAAGATTTTAATGCAGCGTTTGAAGAGGCTCTGCCTTGGAGATACTTTGCACTCATATCAGATTGATAATCCATAGACAACTATTGCCATACGTATAGGTATTAATGTTCCCTCGATCAAAAAGTTTGATAGGATAGAATGGTTGATTGATATAGATGTCTCCACCCACCTATGTGGAGAAAGGTCTCTTATACATTAGATGTGACAAGTTCATCATTATTGACGAACTGTCCAAGTTGCAAATGTAGATTTTCTCCAATAATGGGAAAAGGGGATGTTCAACTTCCCACCAACATTAAGCTCAAAAATGTTATTTTTGTTCCTGAATTTTCAATCAACCTTCTATCTGTCATTCAGAATTGCAAGGAACTTAATTGTTGAGATATATTTGATGATATTTCCTGTGTTTTCAGGACATTGACTAGGAGGATGATTGGTGCGGGCCATGGAGAAGGGGATTTCTATCATGTTGTTTAGTCATGTGGAACTGTGACATATTATGGAACTCAATTTCAGCTTTTCCTCTATGCTACCAACAATTAGGACTTCCTTCTCTCAGAAAATTCTTGAGTCCTTCCCCAGCTCCCTCCCACTATCATCCTAAAGTATGGGGTCTATCAATTGGAGATGCATCACATCAATTCTTTTCTATCGTCTAGTACCATCCATTCTAGTATCCTATTTAAGCTTTGCCCATCTTGATGTATGTGGACCCAACTGGTATCCTTATTGTTTGGGGAACATATACCAACTTGTTCTGGCGGAAGAATTTTCTTGTGTTTCATGGGCTTTTCTATTAAAAATAAATAAGATACTTTTCCATTTAGTTTGATTGATAAAGGAAATAAAAACTCAATTTAGTATTATGTCAAAACTATTAGACGTGACAATGGTAGATAATTCTTTTCTCATGATAAGCACTCTTTTCTTTCTTCTTACGGTATTTTACATCAAATTACATGTTCTCATATTTTCCATTATAATGGAGTTGTTGAGCGCAAACATCAACATATTCTTGATATTACCATACCTTACTCATAGATTACCATGTTCCTTCGATATAGTAGGGAGTTGCCATCCTTCTAGGTTCCTCATCAATCATATTCCATCTACTTCCATTTATTAACATGTTTTCATTGAGGTCCTTTTCATAGGTGAAGTTGCATTCAATGTGTTGGACATGCAAGCCCATGACGAGCCATTATGTAATAAATGTTATGCAAATCATTCCTTCATATGAAATGAAGAATAACTAATTTGCATAATAGGTCCCTTAGTACAATTAGAGTTATGTACCGTGGCCATCTTGATGATCATACAACTATTAATTCAGTTGTTGAATCATAGAGGTTGGTACTTGGATAAATATCTAACAATTTAGATTGAGGACCCATCAATCATCATCAAATGATTAGTAAGAGATGATCTTCATCCTGAGTAGGAGATGACAATCCTTTCTCTAATGGGCTGATATATAATTAACCTCTTGATGCATGTCCTTCTTAGGAATAGAGATTCAGAGATTTTGGATAAGTTAGGTCAAAGATTTGACCTAACGAGATCAGGATAATCAAGACCTATGTTGTATGCTGTCACGATGTAAGTATGCATCCTCTGACCGGTGACATATTTGTAACTATATGTATGGGTATTTATATTTGGCAGACCAATAGATTGATGGCTTAATCAAGGTCTATACATCAACGCATTGGTGTGCATACAAAGACATATGTGTAATACGATCTATCAAAGGGATCATACAGGTTCATTTACTGAATCAGACATGAGCTCACTCATGAGATATTGGGAATCAAATTCCGTGCATGGTCATCTCGTTTTGGAAGATTAACTAAATTTGTTGGTTTGATATATGCTTTTGAAAAGTATATGATCAATACCTGGGTATGATATGTGCCTTTGGAAAGTATATAATTGATGCCAACTCCCAATAATCAAATGAGTAACTTAATGATAAAACCCTAAAGGAGATAGTTTAAATAGATCTAAAACTTCTAATTTATTCTCGAACTTCCAATATGCATGATGTACAGGTATTAGGATTACTTGAGAGCAATGTGATCATAAACGACTGTATAACCATGATGCTTCCATTTCGAGGGAGTGATGAATCAGGTCTGGATTTTAGTAAATCCTCTCACTAGAGAAGTAATCTAATGTCGGTCCAAATGTTGGACCTTGGTCTGAATGTGATTCAGATACAATGAGAAGATTAGATCTACGATTTTGATTTAATCAAACTTCTATGGGAGGTCCTCGAGATCTGGATTTGAGATGTGATCTCAATATCCAAGTCACTATGCGTGCAATGTACAATCGCCATGTCTTTATCTCCAACTATCCACGAAGAAAGCACATTGTTCTTGAAAGAGTGCAACAATAATTCCACTGTTGAATTATATATATTAGCATGAGATATTGATAATTAAATGCAGTTTAATTATCATGAATATTATGAATTTGATTCATATTATTTGGCCATATAAGGAGAGTCATTTAAGATGACTAAATGTGATTTAATTATCAAAGATGTGAATAATGTGAATGTGATTTATGTTATTTGGGTACTTGAGAATAGAGATCTAAGATGATTAAATACGATCTAATTATCAAGGATATGATTAATGTAGATATCACTATCCACAATAATCATGGATATTATAAATATGATATAATATGATGGAGAGATTTAATTATAAGTAGAATATACAAATTATATGTTGTTGTGATGGGGTTCATAATAAATAATTTGTTGTAAATCTAATTTACAAATTATGTTGGATATATGAATATGCATTAATATTTCTCAATGACATGATTAAAAGTTTCACAAATTTAATTTGGAATTATTTTTTAAATATAAATGCAGCAGTTCTTATTGCATATTAATTAATATATATAAATACAAAGGAAGACTTTATCTCTTTTCTGATGGTTGTCCACCTTGACTTGTTCAGTGAAGGGATGGCCACCCTATATTTAGTAAAGAGACTTAGTCTTCTACATTATATATGTTTATTGATTAAATTTAAAATGAATTAATTATTATATTCAAATATGATATAATTAATTTATTTCAAACTAATTGTTTTTTTTTGGAGCAACAAATCATGGCCACTGATCGATGAACTTTCAATCTACACCATATATTAAGAGAGCACATGGATTGAGATCCATGTGCATCCAACTAGTATAAAAGGAAGGATAGCCCTTGCCTTTCAGATAACACACAAATAATTCCAAAAAGAATTAAACTCTCTCCATCTCTCTCTCTACACATGCCCCCTCTCTCCCTCCTTAGAGTGGTCGTCCATCATAAACCCTAGAGAGGGTCGCAGTCATCATGATGTCGTTGTGCTCTCGGATTGACCTTATGGATCTCCATCTTCTTCGATGAGCTTGGATCGCGAAGAAGACATCATATATCATGTGACGAGATCAGGAGATTCATGGCTTGGATCATCAACAGAGATTGCGATGGACATGTGTTTCATCAACACGCTCGCAAGCGTCTCCTCCGTTGGATCGAACTTGAGACAGGTTCATTTGGAGACTCGATCTCAACTACACTTCAAGAGATAAACCTAATACTTGTTTATGATTTTGATGAATCGATCCGAGAAGTGTTCTTGGATCATGTGGTTTCATCATTCTAATTTTTTTAATTCTGCTACCCGAGCCACTAGTACAACTAGTCTCTCCTGATCACATATGATGCGATCACCATGCTTTCATGATGCGTTCAAAGATCTTCCCATATCCTTCACCATGCTCCTCCAAGAGGTTTGGGTGTGTGACCTTTGTTCACCTTTTTGGTCTAGGAAAGAAAAACTAACATCCAAAGTTGTAAAATATGTGTTCTTAGGGTACTCTATAAAGTGTGTATTCTTAGAGTCAAGATTGTTACTTCATGCATAAGCATGTGTTTTTTATGATAACAAAATTTGTGCTATTAGCTTGAGACTAGGTCAAAAGCAGGAAATTTATAGGAGTAAGAAGAAGCTCACGCATAAAAATATCAAGCTTAAGTGAATAAGAACTTAAAAAGCTTAAGAGAGCTCGAGTAACGAACTCCAGCAACAGATCAAGCTCAAATAAAGGACCTCAAGCTGATTAAGAAGAAATTGAAGGAATTTTCTTCTATTGAGTAATGCACTATGTAATTATTCTTGTCTGTAAACAACTTTTATGATATTATTGCATAATAATTGTATTATTATTTTGTTGATGACAAATATTTTGAGTATAGATAATAATGCAGAATCATGAGAACTTCACCAAGTATGAAGCAAAAGGGACACAATATGGAGTGAGATGAACAAAACTAATACTGCTAGTCTACTACCCATTAGTAAGAGTACACAATGGCATAGGGTACTAGATGATTTGGCAATCACCGTCGACTGTAGTCCACCTCACATTGGGAACAAACTGACACTACTTTAAAAACATCAATTAATAATGGACAAATCTTGGCGGCTTCAAATTAACCGCCAGCAAAAAGGATTAATGCTGGAAGTTTTATAGATAACCACCATTGACATGGACTTGTACTATATCCATGACGATCAAAATCACACACACGCGCGCATGCGCACGAGCACACCCACACCCACGCACACACGCACACACGCACCCACACACGCACGCAACCACCGGGATATATTGCAGACCCATCTAATCATCATAAACACCATCATTATCTCACCGACGTTAGCATTTAATAAACAGTAATTTCCTGACCCTGCCAAGCTACATGAAGAATCGTCGTAGTATATATTTCATTTCTGGTTGTTGTAGAAATGTCGTTGACAACCTGTGGGTATTTTCGAATTCAAAATAATTGTGCAATAACATTTATGTCAGTGGTTTTCAGCTGCCATTGCTTATGAAAACCACTGACCTAAAACAAACCACCGTAAAATACTACACTCTCAGTTCAAGAACCGCTAGCGAAACATTTATAAAGGGACTTATAGAGTGATGAATATCTATTTCATCATCTTTATTCTATCACTTTGGTCTTAAAACCCCTATTAAATGCTTGTAAATACCCTTAATTTAGGCATTTTAGCATTCATGCATCATTGTGTAAATAGTGTATAAAATACAATTTTTAAGCCGAAATAATTATAATAAAGGAGAGAAAAGAAAAGGAATAAAATATCACAGATATTTTATGACCCAAAACTCCGAGACCTAGGCATCTCAATGACTAGGTCGACAAGGAATGTAGTAGGGGGAGATAAGAGCCAGAATACAATTAAAATCCCTATTTATTTAATTCATTCTATTCATTTTTGGGACCTATTTTGGTTACTTTTTATACCTCAAATAAAGAAGCTTTTTACATGAAAGTTGTAGATAATTAAATATAGAAAATATAAAATTTATTTCATACAAAAATAATAAACAGATAAAAAGTTACAGTCTAAATAAGTTTTCAAAATCCCAACTTTCCAGGCCCATATCTCTCAAATAAAAACTCAAAATATACAAAATCGTCTTTAATTGTATATAACTTTTAATAAGATACTTAATGGAGGTGATTTCATATTTTTTGGAGTTAAGATTTGAAAGTTTGGTTTTGGATCCCTATTGTATACTTTACCCATTTAAAATATTCATTTTATTTATTATTCATTATTTTTATAGTTTATTTTTATAATTTTGTAAATATTCTTTATAATGTTTGTGCATATTAAAATAGGAATACAAACATAAAGAAATCATTAAAATAAAATACGTCTACAAAATACATAGGTAAAATACCTGTAACTATACTTATATAAATAATACTTCTATTTATTTAATTCTATAAATTACATCAGAAAAATAAAATAAAAAATATTTAAGCTTGTAAAAATAAGTTATAAATATATAAAATAATAAATTAAAAGAATAAATTCAGAAATACAAAATAAAAATGAAATACTAAAATATATAGATGAATATACCTCTATATAGCACTCAAAAAGTTACTTGTAATTATAAACCTAGAAAAATTAATAAAAATCATGATAAAATTCTGCATAAAATAATAAATATTTTTTATGTTATAATCTATAATTAATAAAATAATTTATTTTTTTTATCGATTTATCTAATATTTTTCCAAGAATTTTTCTGGTTGGTCCACGTGGACCAACCACATCTGCCCGTTTCTTGACCTCAGTCAACTCTCTGACCGAGGACTGCCATTGTCTGACACCTAATTTTTGCCTGTTTTTGTGGATTTTTCAAGGCCAAACCTTACACCATTTCGTGATGAACCCCTTCTTGACCAAGCTTGGGTCACCTCTTGTGCTTTGGATCGACTCCCGTGACAGGGGGTCTCCAACACTCTCGGGCGAGGTCCGGCGAGGCCGTGAGGGCCTATTCCACCACATCTCCAGCGAAGGCTCGCCGTCGAGGTTCTCACCTCTGTTTCCCTTCAATAGAGGTCTATTTCCTACTTTTCTTGCATTTTTTGCTTCGCCATAGCCATAAGAATAATTTCCCCTGTTTTATTTTCACATTTCGTGTTTTGATCACCCTTGGCCACTCCTTGCCAGAGCTTGCTCCGGTGAGCTTCCATCTCTCCTCCACCGCTTCATTCACCCCGTTGCGAGGTCGAGAAATTTTGCTTTCGACCCTTTTACTCTTTTCTGTAGGTACCTAGCGCACAAAGATTACTTGGAGCATTTTTTTGGCTTCATCGAAGCCTCCTGGAGCTTCACCGCTTTGTCAGCCTTGTACGAGCACACCGGTGAACCTCGGCGATTTTTGACGCCTCCAACACCTTAAGGACCACCTGCAAGAACGTCCCCAACCATTTTGGAGCTTGAAGGAGCGTCGAAGGAGGAGGAACATGGTTGGGAAGGTCGTTGTAGCTGACCTCCTTCCATGTTCTTCCCCATCTTCCAACCGTCGTCCGATCGAAGGCTGCAGCCCAATTTGATTGAGGACCGTTAGATCACCTCCCCGTTTAGCCATCAGATCATTTGAGGCGATCTGATCTCCACTGCAGAACCCGAACCGTCATCGCGTCCCCTGGTGACAATGCGTGGCAAGTGAATCACCCACACA